>JACDOX010000174.1:101868-160891 GCA_014549065.1 Cardinalis cardinalis
AGCTGAGAGGCCTCAGGAACAAAATGTAACCAATGGTTATCTGCTGCTGTGGAATGCAACAGGTGCATCTGGGATTGGCCCATGAGGTTGTTTCTAATTAATGGCCAATCACAGTCAGCTGGCTCAGACTCTCTGTCCAAGCCACAAGCCTTTGTTATCATTCTTTCTTTTTCTATTCTTAGCCAGCCTTCTGATGAAATCCTTTCTTCTATTCTTTTAGTATAGTTTTAATATAATATATATMATAAAATAATAAATCAAGCCWTCTGAAACATGGAGTCAGATCCTCATCTCTTCTCCCATCCTCAGACCCCCATGAACACTGTCACACCTCAACAGCATCAGACAGAAGTGAGCAGCTACAGCTTGTCTCCTTGCCTACCTGACACACCTCTCCACYAGAAAATGGTTTGTTAGGAATAGCAGGGGCCACTCTCCAAGGAGCTCCCGGCAGCCAGAAAGGCTGAACAATGTCACCTGTGCCCTGGTGTGGAACAGCACCATGCTGAGCCTGCACAGATGAAGTGATGAAGCTGGAAGTCAAGCTGCCATGGAAGTGAACCTCCCCTCCTGTGCTGGAGCAGCTGGAATGGACCTGCTCCCAGGCCTGAAATATTTACTGGGCCTCCCAAAGCCTGCAGAGATGGGCTGAGCTGACAGGCTGACAGACACAAGTTGGGATCTGGAGATTTCTGTTCCCAGAGGCAATGCATGGAGCAAACAGCTGTGTTACATAACCCAGTGCTGGAGACACAGGAGCACTGCCACTGGAGGGATGCAGTGCTCAGAGAAGAGGAATGGCACAGAACCCCTCCYGACCACTCCAGGGAAACAGCAAATGTGATTTCATTGCTTGCTGGCTGTGAGATGCTGCAGTGCTCCTGCTGCTGTGCTCCTGGCTGCTGCACAGGCATGGGGTCCACTTGGGGCTGCCAAGGCCACTCATGGCCTAAAAGCACAACAATCTATTTAAAAGTCTGAGATCTGCAGTGAACAAGATGTGGTGACATTCCCATGACTTCCAGAAGCACCCAGGACCTTGGAAGTGCTCCTGGTTTGGTTTTACAGCATTCCTTTGCCTTGGTATTGCAGAGAATTCAGTTTGTTCATCAAGAATTGTTTGGACAGGAAGAGAGGAGCCACACATCGATCTGAAATCAGTGATCTGTGGCATTGGCCACCTCCTCTGGGATGTGGCCTGGACCAAGGACCAAGCAGGAGCAGTAACAGCCACAGCACTCACCGGGAAGGATTTTAGGAACGGGTTTACCAGGAGCTGTGACTTAAACCTGATGTGACGGCCCCAACCCAAGGAGGAACACAGCCCCCCAGCTTCTCCAAGCCCACCATGACCCTGCCCACTGGGTGGGGGGACCCTCCTGTGCCCCTGAGCCAGACCGAACGTGCCGGAGCCACGGGCTGTCCCCTCCCTGCCTCATGGCACAGCCAGCCAGCTCCCCACCCACTGGGCTCCAAAATAAACCCAGGCAGCAGTGGCAAGGCAGATCCAAAAACAGTCTGTGCAGCCAGGAGAGGGATCAGCAGGAAGGGAGGATGAGCCCCTCCATGGATCCTGCAGCTCCACACACCAGGCAGGTCCAGGTCTCACACAGACACTGGACCTCACTTGCTCCTGCAAACAAAGGACACCAAGGGGCTGCAGCTGCCTGAGCACAGCCACTTAAAAAGCAGATTCCAGTGGGATTGTGCCCATGGAGTCCTGTCGCAGACATCTTTTATGGAAAAKCCTTTCCTTAGGATTTTTCCTCCTGAGGAGCTGAGAGGCCTCAGGAACAAAATGTAASCAATGGTTATCTGCTGCTGTGGAATGCAACAGGTGCATCTGGGAYTGGTCTCMTGTGRCTGTTTCTAATTAATGGCCAATCACAGTCAGCTGGMTCAGACTCTCTGTCCCAGACACAAGCCTTTGTTATCATTCTTTCTTTTTCTATTCTTAGCCAGCCTTCTGATGAAATCCTTTCTTCTATTCTTCTAGCATAGTTTTAATATAATATATATCATAAAATAATAAATCAAGCCTTCTGAAACATGGAGTCAGATCCTCATCTCTTCCCTCAACCTGGGATCCCTGTGAACACCATCACAGAGTCCCTATCACATAGTGTCCTCTATCAGTGACCCTGGGAAAGCAGCTACTCACCAGCAGCCACCACACACCTCTGCATCCATCCCTCCAACAGCAACCCCAGCCACTGCCCAAGCATTTCCCAGACCACCAGCCCAGCTCTGCTCCATCCAAAGCCCCACCCCAAAGCCCTCCAGCTCCAGGAGGGACTGGCTGGTGCTGCTGAAGGAGTTTGCATCTCTGATGGAGAAGCTACACCCACACCAAACCGAGCTGCACAGCACATGTGCCTCCAGACAAGGATGAGAAGTCCGTGACATTCTCTCATTTCCTGGAGGAACGCTTCCCCTCATCTTGCATCTTCCACATGATGCTAAAGTACTTGGGGATCACTAAGAATAAGCAGGGTGCTGTTCCAGAGGGGATGAGCAGCACGCCAAATCCCTCCAGGAGCAGCATCTTGCCCTGAGGGCCATCCCAGGTGTCACTCCTTGCCCTGGTAAACAGCAAACCCCAGCAAGCACATCCCAGAATCAGCCTCTCACAACCTCCATTTCAGCGTCCTTTGGCTCCATCCCCCTGCCACGCCTCATGGGAACTTGTTTCTGCAATTCCATATTAATTTTAATAAATTCACAGCCCTGGGTTACAAATTTGCATCAATGAGCAGGCTCTCTGTGGGCTCAGGAACACTGGAGGGTGGGGGGAGGCTGCCAGCACAGACAATGCCCTGGCAGAGCAGAGGTGGCCACCAGAATGGTCCAAGGGCTGGGACAAGGGGCAGTGGGGTCAGATGGGACATGGGGGAGCAATGTCAGACTGTGAGGGTGGGGAGGGGCTGACAAAGGCTGCCCAGAGAAGCTGTGCAAGTGTTCAAGGGCACATTGGACAGGRCTTGGAGCAAGTGGTGCACTGGTAAAGATTTAAGGTGTCCCTGCCCATGGATGGTCTTTGAAGGTCCCCTCCAACTCAAAGTGCTCTGTGATTCTGAGTGTGTCCACTGCTGAGCCCTACCACACCTCCTGAGCACACCACAGTGCCGCACATCACTGATTCCAGATCAATGTGTGGCTCCTCTCTTCCTGTCCAAACAATTCTTGAYGGACAAACTGAATTCTCTACAATACCAAGGCAAAGGAATGCTGTAAAACCAAACCAGGAGCACTTCCAAGGTCCTGGGTGCTTCTGGAAGTCATGGGAATGTCACCACATCTTGTTCACTGCAGATCTCAGACTTTTAAATAGATTGTTGTGCTTTTAGGCCATGAGTGGCCTTGGCAGCCCCAAGTGGACCCCATGCCTGTGCAGCAGCCAGGAGCACAGCAGCAGGAGCACTGCAGCATCTCACAGTGAGAGCACAGCAGCCTGGAGGGTGACWGAGCAATAGCCTGAGACATGGGAACCCTGAGAAAATCCCTCACTCCCAGGCTTGGCCAAGGAAATTTTAGCTGAGGAGCAGCTGCCAGGAGAGGGGAGCCTGAGACAATTTAGGAAGGGGCAGTCCTTTCAAGTAATTACAAAATCTACTGATTTGACATGGATGCAGGACAATGTGTGTGTGGGCACCCTCTTGGGACCTCCAGGCACAATTCCACAAGCAGACAATGAGAAATGGATGGGAAGAGGGTAGATGAGCAGAGAGAGACCTGCTCTCACCTTTCCAGCCTCTGTCACTGGGGGCACGAGCAGTGCTCAGCCCATGGAAGCAGCACCTCTGCCAAAACGAGGGCTGGAGCCATGCTGCAGGCTCAGAGCTGCAGCACCCAACGCCCCTGTGACACCAGCACGATGGTGGAGGGGGGCACAGGGGACCCRCCTGGGCTCAGGGGCACCCTGAAGGTGGAGCTTGGGCCAGCAGAGCTGCTCCAGGGCTGCCCTCAGCAGGTGAGCCTGGGCAGGCTCCAGCCACATCCTGCAGAGCTCAGCCCTGCTCTCCCTCCACAGCTCAGCCCTCASACCCACCCATTCCACAGGAAAGGCTTTGCAGACACCTCTGCTGACCCCACCACCCCACAGCCAGCTCCTCTAGGGACCACAGGGAACACAGCATGCACAGTTCTGACTCTGCCAGATCCCCCAGACACCCAAATGTTGCCACCCTTTGGGTGCTCAAATCCCCAGCTCCTGGCAGCAAACCTTTTCTCTGGAAGAAAAAGCTGGTGAAGAAAGAGGAAGGGATAAACTCTTTGACCAGCCAGCAACAAATTGTCCCCAGGACAGAGATGCAAGGGCCCAGCTGCCACCTCTGGATCAACGAGGAGCCGTGACATTTCTGGGCCCAAGCAGGTGACACTTGGTCTGTTCTGCCTTATCCACTCCTTGGGATAAGGATCCACTCCTCCTTCCCTGGCAGCCCCGGGCAAGACAGCAGCCAACCACCACAGGAACAGCCACTCGCCCTTCCCAGCCTCCACACTGCCCCAGCCTTGCAGAAACCCCCTCATTGGACCCTCACCACCTCTCCAGGTCTTAAAGCCACCACCAGCCAGTCACCAGGCCAGCCCAAGCCCTCCCTCCCTCAGCACCCAGCCACGGCCAGCTGCAGATCCAGGGACTGTGCCCGGCCCCAGCCACCACCAGGGAGGCCACAGGACACACAGGACACACAGGACACACAGGACTCACAGGACATACAGGACTCACAGGACATACAGGACTCACAGGGCTCACAGGACACACAGGACACACAGGACACATGGGGCTCACTCACTTTCATCAGGGTTGGGGGAAGCCAGAATGGCACTGTGCTTCCTTTTCACTTCTTCCACATTCTCCGAAATTTTATCAATGAAGCCTCGAATTTCCTCCACCTGTGAAGTGAGACAAGAAGACAGGTGATCTGTGACAGACCTGGACTCCTGGAAAGTGAAGGGATTATTGCACCCTATTCCAAAGCAGCCATGACATGTCTGAACCACAGCAAACATCCTCCTGGATAAATATTTTCCAGTTTGGAACTGTGGAATCAGCCCTTCTCCATCCCACCAGCCAGCTCTGAGTCACAGCAGTGTAATACAGACTGTATGTCCTGGATTCTTTGTGATACACGGAGAAACTTCTGGGATTTCATAYAAATCAGCAGCAGACTGATCCCCACACTCTGTGGCACTGGCAGAGCACTGCTGAGACTGCACAAGSCAGGCTGGTAGTGGCTCAGATCCCCATGGCTCCTTGCTCCATAAAAAGCTCCAGAAATGCCCAGTTTGATCCTCACTCCCCATTCCAGGGAGGCCACATTTTCCCAAAGATCCATTCTGGCATTTTCTCATTTGTGATACAAGGAGAAACTTCTGGGATTTATCTAAATCAGCAGCAGATTGATCCCCAGACTCTCTGCCACTGGCAGAGCACTGCTGAGACTGCAAAGCCAGGCTGGTAGTGGCTCAGACCCCCATGGCTCCTTTGCTCCATAAAAAGCTCCAGAAATGCCCAATTTGATCCTCACCACATTTTCCCAAAGATCCATTCTGGCATTTTCCCTGCACTTCTGTGCTACAGGAAGACACCAGCATTGCCCAAGGGGGGAAGCCTCTCCTGTGTTCTCCACCTGCCAGGCTGCTCACCCTCTAACTCAGCCTTCTCCTCCGGCTCACACCACTCCTTTGCTCATCTTCCCCCACCTGCACATCAGATTTATCCCAGTTCCCACTCCATTGCCTGCACAGATCCATTTTAACACCCCCCACACACATGCCATGCTAAGGGTGTGCTAAAAATCCGYAAGCAGATCTTACAGCCACCCACATGCCAGAAGACAACCTCTTGTTTGGGAACAGGAGGCACCAAATTAAATCCATGATCCATGCAGAGCCTGCTGCTCTGCAGAGGTGCCCTGGGGAAAGGCCTGGGAGCTGGGTGTGAGGCTTCCCTGCTCCCATGGCCTGGGCTCTGGAGGAGCAGGGAAACATCCACAGGGCAGCACAGCCTCAGGTTCCCGATGTTCAGCACCCAGCACAACCCTGAGCATCAGCTGAGCAGCACCAGCCAGGGCAGGACCTTCATCCCATCCCCAGTGGCCACAGGGAGCCTGGGGCATCCACAACCCAMCCTGGTGCCAGCAGAAAGGTCTGAAGCAGCCTCAAACAAAGCTCTCACCTGCTCAAAGAACTCATCCATGAAACGGTCCCGGTCCACACTGACGGTGACTTCATCATCATCATCACTGTCCTTGGCCTGCAGCAACACAGAGAGAGAGAGAGAGAGGCATCAACCAGGGCTCCCTGCAGAGTTCCCAGCCCTATTTCAGAGCTCCTGCGAGGAACCTTCCCCTTCTCCTGTGCTGACCTGCTCCAGGGAGCTGGGGCAAACACCAGCCAGAGTGGGGAACACCCCAGGCACTGCCACTCCAAGCCCCAGGGCTCTGGGAGAGCAGAGAGCAGCCACATCCAGCAGGGAGGGATGGWGAAACACCACAGCAGCCATGGAACAGCATGGACACAGCTAAGGACACCCCACAGCCAAGGAAGGGGAGCTCCCAGGGCAGCCTGTGTGAGCACACCAGCTCTGCAAGGAGCAGGAATGGGAAACAGCACAGATCCCGCCATGGGAAACACCAGGGTGCTGTGATGGGAAAGCAGGAGGCATGGAAATGATGGGAAACACAGGGAATGCTGTGATGGGAAAGCATGAGGGATGCTGGACTGGGAAAGCACAAGGAATGTTGGACTGGGAAAACATGAGGGATGCTGTGATAGGAAACATGAGGAATGCTGGACTGGGAAAACACAAGGAATGCTGTGATGGGAAAACATGAGGGATGCTGCCATGGGAAACACAAGGAATACTGGACTGGGAAAGCACAAGGAATGTTTGACTGGGAAAACATGAGGGATGCTGTGATGGGGAAACACAAGGGATGTTGGACTAGGAAAACAAAAGGGATGCTGTCATGGTAAACACAAGGAATGTTGGACTGGGAAAGCACAAGGAATGCTGTGATGGGAAAACAAGAGGGATGGTGCCATGGGAAACACAAGGAATGCTGCCACGGGAGAAAGCCTGGGCGATGCCATGATGGGAAAACACGAGGGATGCTGTCATGGGAAACATGAGGGATGCTGTCACAGGAAACACAAGGAATGCTGCCACGGGAGAAAGCAGGAGGGAAGCTGCAGTGGGAAACACGAGGAAAGCTACACTAGGAAGTGAGAGATGCTGCAATGGGAAAATGTGAGGAATGCCATGTTAGGAAAACATAAGGGGTGCCATGATGGTAAATAGAAGGGATGCTGCCATGGGAAACACAAGAGATGCTGTGATGGGAAAATAAAAGAAGTGCTGCAGAGTGCAGGAAAGGTGGGAGCAAACAGATAAGACAGCAGAACTAGTAAAGTCACAGCAGGCAAATGAGGGGTTGTCCTTGTCTGCAGAAGCATGTGTGTCATTGTCACCAGAGATGAAAACACCTCCTGTCCCAGCAAGGCGGGGGCTGCAAGCTCTCAAGGGAAGGAAAAATTACAGTCCTGCACATAAGGAGACATTTAAAAGATTATCATCCAAAGCAGTTACACGACGGAGGGAAATGGAAAATTAACAGGTTGGAAAAGTTTCCTCTTACTCCATCTTTACAAGAGAGAAGAAGCCAGTGGAATGGAGAWTTAAGACAGAACTGCCTCTGCTCATCTCATGATGATTGCAGTTACACATCACCCCATGGCCCCTCTGCACTCTGCAAAGGGGAAGCCACGACAGTCTCCATAGAGAGCCCTCTTACATTGAAACAAGCCAGATGAAATACCCATCCCACCCCCTAAAATTGTCTTTCCACCCTACGGTGACTGACTTGGGTGGTATCATCTGCAGATCTCAGCTTTCAGCCTTGCACCACTTGTGGCACTTTTTCCCTGGGTAACTAATGGAATCAATCACACAGACCCCATTTTCTTCAAGGTGGAAAAAATCCCCCTCTTTATTTACATAACTCCTTTTTATACAGTTGTACAAACCTCATGTGGGACTCCCAACTGGTCAGTAGCTTTCTTGCCAATTATTTTATTAGTTAGTAACAAGTGTTACCCTGTATTGGTTGGTCTCAAACACGCTCAAACCCCCAGTATGTACATACAGGAAAAGTTTGTGATAGTTTTAATTTTTCTAAGGTGTAAAACCAGTTTATACAGGTGCAAGTTGTCTTTCACCCAGGAACAGATTGTTATGTTAATGAACTGCTCACACCAGGATTGCTTTCACATGGGAACTTGCAAAGGGCCTGACAAGGCCAGCCACTGATTTTAGGAGAGCAGGTTTGATTTTATGAAGCCTTTCTTTATGGTTTTTCTACYTCAMTACAACAGGTAACTCACTCTCACACAGTCATCCCATTCATGGTTACCCAGAGCCTTTGGGATCAGAGAGCTCCCCCAATTCTGGTGAAAGTCTCACCCTGACAAGGAAGAGCAGGCATGGTGCTGCTCTTACCCACCACTCTATGGGCACAGAAATCTGTGCCCTAAAGTGTGAAATTGTGCCCATTTGTGGCACAGCCACAGGCCAGGATCTACGGGCACAGTGAGGCTGGGGCATGGCCAAAGCTCCAGCCTGGGGATGGGCTGGTCCATTTAAATCCCTCCAGTGATGGTGACTCCACCACTGCCCTGCACAGCCTGTTCCTGGGTTTGACAACCCCTTCCATGAAGATATTTTGCTTAATATCCAACCTAAACCTTCCCTGGAGCAACCTGAGGCCATTTCCACTTGTCCTGTCACTTGATAACCTGGGAATAGAGAGTGACCCTCACCTGGCTGCACCCTCCTGTCAGGGAGCTGCACAGAGTTAAGAAGGTTCTCCCTGAGCCTCCTTTCCTCCAGGCTGAGCTGCCCCAGCCCCCTCAGCCCCTCCTGGTCCTCCCAGACCCTTCCCCAGCTCTGATCCCTTCTCTGGACATGCTCCAGCCCCTCAATGCCTTCTCACCCCATGGTTTGAGGCGCCCCAGCAGTGCCCAGCCCAGGGGACAGTGACTGTGCTGGCGCCACTGGCTCCCTGTGTGCAGGGACAGGCTGGGGCTGCACAGTCCCTGCATTTTTTCCTTGAAGCTTTTTGCTTCCAAAATTCTGCAGTTTGCTCCCAGCAGGTGCACACAGCCTCTCCCATTCCCTTGAGCAGTCTCAGTCCAGCATGGAGAGCCAGAGCACAGCTCAGGCTTGGGGCAGAGCTGGGTACAGGAGCACATCCAACGCTCCCACACCTCCCTGGAGCCAGGGGCAGGGTTTGGCCACGGGCTCTTTTAAACCCTTCCTGTGTGCCAGCGCCACCAGGCAGCCCAGTCCCTCCCCCTGGCCTGTGTCACCACTGCTCCAGCCTTGCTCCAAACTGCTGGGGGAGATGAAACAGGAAAGCCTTATAAATATGATTGTCTGGCAAAAGATTTTGAGAATATGGAAACTATAAGTGAGATTGAAACGAGAGCAAGCTTTGATCCCTCAGTTACTGAACAACTGGAAAACAAYGGTGTGGCCAGCTGAAGGTGATCCCCTTTGGATGGAACAACACCCTCTGCTTGCAGACAGGCCCAAGGGTCAGAGCAGACCCTGCAGCTTGGCAGAAGGGGCCCAAAGAGGAGTTTKTAGGGTTTAAAATGTAACACAGGATGGTAATGTARTGATTCTTATAGGCTGTATGGAAATGCTATAGGATTTGTATCTGGTACTAGACTGGTTAGTGAGAATGGGAATATTCAACACAGAAGAAGATTTATGGTATTGTAACRGGAACCTCACTCTCTTACCCCTTTTACTTTCTTACTTTTTTGCTCTCTTACCCTCTCACTCTCTTACCCTCTCACCCTCTCTGCCCCTCTCTTCTCTCAGCCTGCTCTGAGCTGTGGCTGCAGCTCCCAGCAGGGCCCTGCCCCAGGCCCTTGGCAATGAACCCCAAGTTCCTGACCTGGCTGCAGAGATCTCTRCTCTCCATCCATCCCCACTGTCCTGCCCCCGATGCTCCTACACAAACCATCTGAGCACGGTGACAGCTGTCACTGTCCCAGCCCCAAGGCCACTCCCTCAGCCAGCACCATGTCTGGCTGTAAGCTCAGCTCCACCTGGGGCCAACAACTGCTTCCAGAGCAGTGCCCACGTGTGCTCCATCACTCCCAGAGCATCCCCAGCACTCCCCCAGCACATGGCAGGAGGGCTCACCACCGAGGAGGTCACAAAGAACCATGTCCTAAAGCCAGGAATGCATGGACAGAGCTTTGCTACAGAGACACAAGTACCACCATGTTCACACTGCACTTACAGATCACACATGCCTGCTAGGTTGGTGCTCTGCTCGATTTCAAGCATCAGCAGCTTTGAAGCATCACACACTTTGGTGGGTGGTACTGGGAGCCCACTGGATGGGCAGTAACAACACAGACCCCCACCTACACCCCCAGGATCCTGGAAAATGCCAACAGAACTGGGGACACACGCTGGGAGTGATGGAAGATGCACCTGACAATGCAAGCACCACCCTGGGTGTGTGTTTACAGGACAGGGGGTGTTTATTCCCTCACCCTGCCAAGCCTCTCCCTGTCAGGGCCAGGGACAGCCACMCCACCCACAGATGGAGGGACACCTGTCCTGCCTGCAGCTCCTGCCACCTCACCAWGCCCCAACAGGATGGGCACCTACAGGAAGGAGTAAAGGAAAGGGGCTGAGAGCCCCTTGTGAGGATGGATTGGGATCCTGCTGGGGGACAAACGGGGCTTGACCCAGCCATGGGCACTGGCAGCACAGAAAGCCAGGTGTCTCCTGGGCTCACCCTCAGCACTGAGGGCAGCAGGACAGGGAGGGGATGTTCCCCCTCTGTTCTGAGACACCCTGGAGCTGCCCCCAGCTCTGGGTCCCAGCACAGGACAATGGTGTTGGACTGAGGGTGSAGTCAGGTTGGACAYGGGGAATATGTCAGACCAAGAGGGGCTGGCACAGGGTGCCCAGAGCAGCTGGGGCTGCCCCATCCCTGCAAGTGCCCAAGGCCAGGCTGAACAGGGCTTGGAGCAGCCTGGACTAGTGAAAGGTGTCCTGCCATGGCAGGGGCTGGAATGGATGGGAAGCACCAGCCAGCCCCTGCAGCCCTGTACAGAAAAACCTTCCACACAACCTCCCCACAAGCCTATCCAGCATTTTTTTTGCCATCATTCTGGCAGGATCTCAATTTGCCAGAATTCTGAGCCCCTTTTTAAGCCTGTGAGCAGAGTACTCCCACTGTTAATTTTAAATGAAGACTTGCACAGAAACCAGGAAGGCCAGGGACTGGCAGCAGAGGAAGAGCAGCAGGAGAGCAGGGTACCTGCCAAGATGCTATTGTCCTTGTCACCTCTTGCTTGTCCCTTCCACATCCAAAACAGGCCTGCCTCATTGCACAAAGCATGCCACATCCTGCCTGGTCCTATTTGGACCCTGCCATACCCAGAAATCCTGCAGGAAGGGGACACACAGCCTTGCCAGAGGCACTCATGCTTGAGGGTACAGCACCCCTGGGAGCACAGAGGCTGATGGACGGGCACWGAGATGTTATTTAGGGCAGGCACTGGACAGGGGGAGTGGCACAGAGCCCAGCCAGAAGCCCCATGAAGAGGAAATTACACAGATGGAGCCTGCTGGTCAGGAGGGCACATGTCACTTGTCACTCCGGGCTGGAGAAGGGCACCATCTGTCCAGCCCACGTCACTGGGAACACCCTCAGTGCCATCCTCACCCCCTGTGTCAGGCACAGCATCCCAGCCCAGCACCCCAGCCCTGGGCCAGACAGAGCAGCCACATCCTCTAATGGGTGCCTTGGAGTGGAGCCAGAGGGGATGCAGGGCACTGATGGATCAGCTGCTCCCTGCATCTCCCTCCACCCTGGCCCTCACTGCTCTACCCCAAGAAGGGTCCCCCCATGATTAATTCTAGTACAAAAGTAGGAACGAGACCAAAACTTTCAAAAAGAAACAAGAAAAAAAAAAAGAAACATGTCTCAAAAAGAACCATAACGGTGTTTTGGCTTCATGCACCCCAACTGTGAGCATCCCAGGTTTCCAAAGCCACATGGAAAGCTCCAGTCTCAGTCAAAACTACCTGCAGGTGCTGCTCAGCACAAGCAGCAAACAATTCCTCAGCCTGGTGTGACCGTGTTCACAGGGGTCCCAGGATGAGGGGAGAGATGAGGATCTGACTCCATGTTTCAGAGGGCTGATTTATTATTTTATGATATATACTATATTAAAACTATACTAAAAGAATAGAAGGAAGGATTTCATCAGAAGGCTTGCTAAGAAYAGAAAAAGAAGGAATGATAATAAAGGCTTGTGGCTCRGACAGAGAGTCTGAKCCAGCTGACTGTGATTGGCCATTAATTACAAACAACCACATGAGACCAATCCCAGATGCACCTGTTGCATTCCACAGCAGCAGATAACCATTGGTTACATTTTGTTCCTGAGGCCTCTCAGCTTCTCAGGAGAAAAAATCCTAAGGAAAGGATTTTCCATAAAAGATGTCTGTGCCTTGCTGGGAACTCCATGTCAGGCACAGCATCCTCCCCGTGCCCCTCACTTCTGCCTCAGGCCCTGTCAGGCAGCACAAGGCCCCAGGGCTTCCAGGCTTTGCCYCCACACAGGTGGGTGAGGATAACCCTTCTTTTGCAAGGTTTTTGTTTCTCCAGCCCACCAGAGGCCGGGCAGTGGCACCATGCGGGCCCTGTCCTGGCAGCTGGGATGGCTCTGGGAGCTGCTGCCCTTCAGTGGCACTGAGCAGCAGGGGCTGCATGGGGAGGGCAGGGCAGCCTGAGCTCCTCCAGTATCGCCAGCCAGGGGCTGTGCACAAACACCAACGGGACAGGACTGCTGGGAACTGCCTTGAGTGTTTGATTTTCCAGCACCAGTCTCGTTTCATGGTGTAGGGGGATACAGTGTGGGTAAATGAAGGTGGTACAGAATATAATCTTATCCCCCAACGAAGTTGCAGCTGGACCAATTACGAAAGATTAGGAGCAGGCCTGATGTTAACAGSGCACACCTGTAGCCAAWAAGAACAAGKGGTATAAAAGAGTGGATTGGTGGGAACTGGAGTCACCTGGCTGCTGCAAGGACCAGGAAGAGTCAGTGCTTAGAGGAGCTGCCTGTGAGAAACATTGAGGAGCYGKGAAACTCAGGTGACATGGAATCCTTGCACTATAATRATAATGGAAYTCTTGATATATAAGATAACAACATGGTTATGACAACGGGAAGATGCCAGCAGCTCAGATCCCAGGCAGCTGACCAAGAATTTAATGTTACAACTCACTTTATAAATTTTTTGACCAATCACACAAAGCAAAAGCACAYTGACAGTGTTCTATCCAACCACTATAAGCACAGGTACCTTTGGTTAAACAATGCTTGCTCATCTTGAATACAATACCTGGTTGTGAGCCTTAAAACACAACACACAGAGCTCCATTATTAAGCTTGGAATTTCCTAATATCTTGCTGGATAAACTTTTCTGTAGCTTAGGGAGTTATTCTAGACAAGCGTTAATCCACAGACCATTGCTGTATTTGTCTTTGCTTTTCTACTTTTTAAAAAATTTTTCTGCTGACCAATCTCATGGCTGCTGCTTAGCTCCAATCACAGTTCTGCTGTCTCTGAGGCCTGCCTTCTGCAGCTTTCCAAAAACCCTCTGATTTTGTGGATTCCCACACTCCAGCAGCTTCTGGACCCTCACAGGCTTCACAGTGCCCTCCACAAGGGCCAAAATCCCAAGTGGAGGCAGAGGCAAACTGTGACACCATCCCTGATAAAAAGGAGCAGCAGATGGGAAGACATCCAGAGCCCCGGAGCATCCCAGCTCTATTTTGAGGTTTTGTAACCAGCACATGCTAACAAATTCATTCCAGCCCATTCCCTCTTCAAGAACTTTCTGAAAGAGGCAAAGGAGCACAGAACACCTGGGAAGACTGGATGCTTGCTCTCCTCCAAACAGCAGAGCTGGCAGGGTGGGCTGTGAGGGGCACAACCAGCTCTCTGTCACCTCAGCAGTGTCACACAGCGCCCCAAGGCTCCTGTCCTCTCCCGTCAGGGACACAGCCAGGTCTCTGTCACCCCACAGTGTCACACCCAGCCCCAGGTTCATGCCCTCTCCTGYGAGTGCTGCAGGTGGGTCTGACCATGGCCAGGGAGCTGGTGCAGGCAGGGCAGAGGAGCAGCGGGGCTCAGTCCCTGCTGGCACACCTGAACCCAGGCACAGCCCTCTGCCAAGCCCTGCTGGCACATTTTCCTGGGAAACATCTGTGTCCAAAGAGGCAGAGAGCCCCTGCCTGCCTCCCACCCTACAGAGACAAGGCAAGGCTCACAAAGGCACCAGGGACAGGAGAAGCCAGACCAGCTGCCACCCCCCTGCCAGGCACCGCTCAGCGAGGCACAGAAAGGGCTCATCCCTGAGTGAGGAGGCTGCTCCACGGCTTCACTCCCAGGCTGCATCTGTCTGTTTGTATTTACCAACACCTCCGTGCTGCTCTGCCCAGCTGAAGAGATCCCAGCCATCTGGGCTCGACTGGCTTTGTGAAATTTTGTTCTTTTTGTGCCACGGCAAGGGTGCACGGGCTGCTCCTGGGGCTGCCTCGAGCAGCTGTGGGTCATGGCTGGGATTGTGTCCCCACACAGATATCATTGTCAGATTTTCTGAAAAATCCTCTTTGCCCACAATTCTTCTCCTGGGAAGCTGAGAAGCCTCAGAGAAAAAAGAAAATAATTATCTGATTTTGCTTCTCCTGTGTTTTGCTGCTTTGGAATGTGCTTGGAGATTGTTTATCCAACATGTGAATTGTTTTTACTTAATGACCAATCCCAGCCAGCTGTGTCAGACTCTGGAGAGTCACAGGTTTTCATTATCATTCTTGTTATGCCTTCTGATGTATCCTTTCTCTATTTTTAGCATAGTTTTAGGATAGCATAATATAATATATGATATATGATACTATACAATATGATACAATATATAATATAATAATTGTATTATATAATATATTATATTATATATGATATATAATGTAAAATATATATTTAATATTTATTAATGTATAATATAATTATGATATAATATATTATATACAATATATTATCTATTATATACAATATAGTATGTAATATAAAACATAATATATAATATAATTAATATCATATCATAATAAATTAGCCTTCTAAGAACATGGAGTCAGACTCATCAATTCCTCCCTCGTCCTGGGGACCCTGCAAACTCAACAGCAGCCACCTTGTCCCCTATATCCAAACCCCCAAGGCCAGGGCACTGACACTGAGAGCTCCCAGGAGAGCTCATTCTGGCATGCAGCTGTGCAAGGAAGGACAAGGTCACAACAACTGAGCAGCTCTGACATCTCAGCATCTCACAGAGCCCAGAGGACATGCAGGAGATGCTCAAATCTCTGGGAACAGCCCAGGCTGGCTCTGCAATGCTTGGCAGCACAAGGGCAGCTCAGCACAGCCCCACCTGCGCAAGGTGCAGGGCACCCATGGATCTCCCACCCACCAAACGAGTCCCTCACCCTGGGGCTGCCCTTCATGCCTTGAGAAGGCTGGCCTAGAACAGAGGCTACACAGAGCCAAAGAATAAAGCAGGGATTCATTCATTCATTCCATCCTCAATGGATCCACCTTGGGCAGCACAACCCAAAATGCACACCCGGTCACGGAGTCTCTCACTTTTATAAGTTTTGGTCCACTTGTTTATTGGAGCTTTAGCCCGTGCAGTCCCATCCTCCTTGTTTTTCTCTCTTCAGTCCACCTTGTTTATGCTCCTGGGCCTGAGATCTGGATTATTTGTCCTTGGTCCCCAGCTAGAGAAGGAATTGTTTTGTCTCCCTACACTGAGCTTACCATCCCCTGATATGAAGCCCAGACTCACATACTAAAGCAGCACAGAATCTGAAAAATATAAAGACTAAAACCTGAGGTATCACCCTGACCTCCCCACACTTCAGGGTTTGCTTTAGGCATCTGCAGCAGCCAAAAAAAAGCCCTTCAAGCAGGGCTGAAGTCCTGCTCCTGAAGGTTCCCAGGGAGGTGGTGCCAAGGCTGAGGATAAGGATAAGCACAGCCAGAGGGTATGCTCCCAGGAGAGAGCCCTGAAGAGCCAAACCACCCAAAACCATGCCTTAAACCACTATGGCCTCAGCCCTTTCTGCAGAGCACYGGGATAAATGGGCCATTCCATGGCACACAGGCCCCAAACTCAGCTGTGCCCCATTCCAGCACTAAATCCAGCTGGCAGCCTGTCAGCAGTGGTGTTCTCCAGGGATCAGTGCTGGGGCCAGCCCTGTCTAACAGCTTCATCAATGACACGGACAAGGGGATCGAGGCACCCTCAGCAGAAGACACCAAGCTGGGTGAGATGCTGACCTGCTGGAGGGATCTGCAGAGGGATCTGGCCAGGCTGAATCAATGGGCCAAGGCCAATTCTGTGACATTCAACGAGGCCAAGTTCAACACCAGGGTAACAACAACCCCATGGAGTGCTCCAGGCTGGGGGCAGAGCCACTGAAAAGCTGGGAAAGGCCTTGGGGTCCTGGCCAGCAGTAGCTGAACATAAGCCCAGGTAGGGGGATAGAATATARGAAAAGAAAGATGGTGTAGAAAGTGATCTCACCCCTAAGGAGCTGCAGCTGGGCCAATTATCAAAGATTAGGAGCAGGCCTGACTTGAACAGACCAATGAGAAGAAGATGCTATAAAGGAGTGGGGYGGCCCCTTGAGAGGGGAACTGGGGTCAGTTGGCTGCTTTGTGAAGAAGAAAGAGCCAGTGCTCTGAGGAGCTGCCCACGAGGAACACCAAGAAGGTTTGGAACTTCTGTTATAGGAGACAACAGTATGGAGCCCCTRCAATAAGATGACAACAGGCCCAGGTGGGCAAGAGGCCAATGGCACTTGGCTTGTATCAGAAATAAAGTGTCCAACAGGACCAGGGCAGGGATTGTGCCCCTGTGCTGGACACTGCTGAGGCACCACAAATCCTGGGGTCAGTCTGGGCCCCTCACAACAAGGTGGTCATGGAGATGCTGGAGCGTGTCCAGGGAAAGGAAGGGAGCTGGGGAAGGGTCTGGGGCACCAGGAGCAGCTGAGGGAGCTGGGGGAGCTCAGCCTGGAGAAAAGGAGGCTCAGGAGGGACCTCACTGCCTACAATGCCCTGACAGGAGGTGGAACCAGGTGGGGATCAGGCTCTGCTCCCAGGGAACAAGGGACAGGACAAGAGGAAATGCTCTCAGGTTGTGCCAGRGCAAGTTTTATTTGGATACTGGGGAAAATTTCTCCATGGAAAGGGCTGTCCAGCCCAGGGGCCAAGGCATAGGCTGGGCAGGGGTGGAGTCACCATCCCTGAATGGATTTAACACATGTGTAGTTGTGGGACTTGGGSTTAGTGCTGGAGAAACAGTTGCATCATACAGGGGTTTTCTAACCTAAGCAATACTGTAATTCTAATATTCACCAAAACCAGCCCATACCTTCCCAGTAACAACTCTTTTTTTATGAATAAAAGTCCAAGGCACAGATGACTTCAGCATTCAGCAACACCTGCATGAGCCAGGTGGTGTTTCCTATTTCCAACACTAGCAGTGCAAGGAAGAACATGATTTCCAAGAGTTTTGTCCTTAGGTGCTTGCTTGCATTCCTGCAAAATAATTCTTAGCCTTTGGCACAAAGTCCAAGCCTTTTATCAGAAYCATAATCATTCTTATACTCAGTTTTAAAAGCAAACAGGTAAAATTCTCCTTAACTCTGAAGAGCAAGTGCCAGAGGTGACACCAGTCCTGGAGAGGGCAATGACCTGAGGACAGCACTAACACCTTCAGGAAAAGCACCCAGACTTTACAGCCAGTACTTTATAAACTTACAGTCATGGCTGAAGAACGATTTGGTTAAAAACAGACTTAAATAATCTGAAATTAATTTTTTAACACCKTCTAAGCGGCATCATCATGGTTACAGCTCCTGTGCAGACCAGAGCTGCCAGAGAAAAAATAAGTGAAGCCTCAGGCAGAGAAGGTGACAGGGGCAGCACCACAACTCCCATGGCTGTGGGATCAACAYAGTCCACACCATGGTTATCCTTCAAATCCCATCACCCCACCTACAAACAGGCACTCATGGAATACTGATCAAGGATGCTCCAGTCCAACCCCTGCCTGGGCAGGGACACCTTCACCAAACCAGGCTGCTCACATGGTCATGAAAGCCCAATGACATTTCTCTGGTGCTCTTGCCTGGACCCTGTAAAAGAATCTCAGCACCATCCAGGTGAGCCACTGATCCTTCCAAAAGGCAAAGGTCCTTGGGAAAACCAAAACAAACAGTCATTTCATACACAAACCCAAAGTCTGACAGAACCTGATGGAAGACCAGCAATGGCAGGGAAAAAGGCAGAGCTCATACTGGAAAACCTGCAGCACACGTCTGCAGAAGTACAGCAGCATGGAAGTGGCCACAGTGGCAGCACTCTCCTGAAAACTCACTGGACAGGGAGCAGAAAACTTCATTTTTAGTTATTTCCCATGAAAAGAAACCTGGGTCTGTAAGTATTCCCTAGAATCTGGAAAAGTGCACTGTTAACACAAAGTTCAGTCCCACCCTGCAGCAATATTTGACACTGCACAGCCAAGTCTGTCCCCTGTGCTGGGCTGTATCCTGAGGTGCCTGAAGAGGAGGCAGCAGGGAGGAGGAACCTTCTCCTGCAGAAAGAACATGCTGGCCTAGGAGCAAATGAATTCAATTTGGGCAGGAGATTTGGAATTCTACATCCAGTCAAGAGCTGGTCTAGTGGAAGATGTCCCAACCCAAGACAGTAGGATTGGAYGATAATGTTCTCTGAAGGTTCCTTGGCAACTGAGGGGAATCTTTTCTTGAGCCTGAGCTCTCTAGGGCTGCTGGAGCAGAAGAACTTCCTGATCTCCTCTGGATGTCCCCAAGCTTTTGGCCAGCAGATGTCCTGGGCTGCACTCACTACTTCCACCACTCCTGCAAGGGGAGAGCAGCTGCATCACTATGGAAAATACTCAAAGTATCACTGAAAAAGGGTGAAGATGTTTATGTTTCAGAACATCTCTCATGCGGGACCTGAGCATCCTGAAATCTGTCTGCTGCGTCAGCCCCATCCCTGGAAGTGTTCAAGGTCAGACTGGAAGAAGGCTCAGAGCAATCTGGTCTAGTGAAGGTGCTCCTGCCCACGGAACCTGGCATCTTCTTCTCATGGTCTGTGAAGGTCCTTTCCAAGCCTAACCACTCTGTGAGCCCATGACACACCCAATGCCACAGCCTGTCCCCTGCTCACAGCCATAAGTCTGCTCCCTGATTTGGGGGATAAAAGCAAACATGCCCAACATGCCCACATTGCCAACAGCAGCCCTGGTTCTGGCCACTGCAGGCAGGAGTGCAGAGGKGCAAGCAGCCTGTGACACATCCCCACTGCTCTCTCCCCTTCTTTCAGTTCAACAAAACTTTCTACTCCTTGTGCTTCCACAGTTGCCTGGTTCCACGTTTTCCCTAAGCAAAGAGCCTCTCTGGCTTTGTGCCTGCTCTGGTCCTGACACAGCACTGCTCCATCTCCATTTCCCCTGCTGTCCTCTGCTTGCCCTCCCCACATCTCCTGCAGGATCATCCCACGGTGCAAGGACACTCCCCTGAGGCAGGTGTGCTCAGGTCACCTGGAGCCACAACAATCCCACACACTCTGTCTTCCTGCCCTTCCACCTGGGCTCACTCTCCTTCTTTTTTGCTAATATACATAATTTTCTGGAAGAAGCAATTTATCACAGTACTTAGCTTAATGAGCCTTACTGTACATGTTCTGCCTGTAGTGATAATTTTGCATATTTCCTGAGAAATCTTGTTAATGGGGAGATACATGGCAAAACAAACATTTGTACAGCTTCCGAGCAGCTCACACACAAAGACACTCGAATTGAAACAGTGGAAATGAGACTGAACCCTTGTGGCTCCCTCCTCTCAGACACCCAGTGCACAGCTGACCTATCTGGCTGCACTTATCATCACTGTTATCACTCTCTGGCGCCCACAGATTGACACCAGGTCTCAGTGGGTCAAGAGTATTCCTGTGTTTAAGTTGATTTTAGTGGGACCACCAGACGCCCATGCAGCAGACCTGAAGCTCCCCAACACATACCAAGGGACCCCGGGGCTCAGTGTCCCCTCTGAGCTCTGTCTGTCCCTCAAACCCTGTCCACCACCCCAGGCTGGGGACAAGACACACCACCCAGAGTGACCTAGAGTCTGGGCTTTGCCTGCAGCCATGCTTAAAGCACACAAAAAGGTTTTCCCAGTTTTTGGCTTGTCCTACCACTGCTGAGAACAGCACCCCTGCGGCACAGGGACACCCAGGACCCCTCARCTGCTGGGGAACACAAGAATATCCCACACAGGAGTATGTAGCAACACAAGAACATCTCACACGGGAGCATGGAGGAGCAGAAGAGCATCTCACAGGAGCATGTAGGAGCACAAGAACATCCCACATGTAGGATCATAGGAATATCTCACAGAGGAGCCTGTAGAAACACAAGAAGATCCTACACAGGAGCATGTAGGAACACAAGAATATCTCACAGGAGCATGTAGGAACACAAGAATATCTCACAGGAGCATGGAGGAACACAAGAATATCTCACAGGAGCATGGAGGAACACAAGAATATCTCACAGGAGCATGGAGGAACACAACAATATCTCACAGGAGCATGAAGGAATACAAGAACATCTCACAGGAGCATGGAGGAACACAAGAACATCTCACACAGGAGCATGTGTGAACACAAAATCTCACACACGAGCATGAAGGAACACAAGAACATCTCACACAGGATATGTAGGAACACAAGAATATCTGACGCAGGAGCATGGAGGAACACAAGAACATCTCAAAATCTCACACAGGAGCATGCAGGAATACAAGAACACAAGAACACTCCTCCCCACACAGGAGCATGGAGGAACACAAGAACATCTCACAGAGGAGCATGAAGGAACACAAGAATATCTCACAGGAGCATGTAGGAACACAAGAACATCTCACACAGGAGCATGTAGGAACACAAGAATATCCCACAGAGGAGCATGGAGGAACACAAGAACATCTCACGCAGGAGCATGTAGGAACACAAGAACACCCCACACAGGAGCATGTAGGAACACAAAATCTCACACAGGAGCATGCAGGAACACAAGAACATCTCAACATCTCACACAGGAGCATGGAGGAACACAAGAACATCTCAACATCTCACACAGGAGCATGGAGGTACACAAGAACACCCCACAGAGGAGCATGTAGGAACACAAGAATATCCCACACAGGAGCATGTAGGAACACAGGAACATCTCACACAGGAGCATGGAGAAACACAGGAACATCTCACACAGGAGCATGGAGGAACACATCATCTTACAGAGGAGCATGTAGGAACATAGGAACATCTCATAGGAGCATGYAGGAACACAAGAACACCCCACAAAGGAGCATGTAGGCCTCATCTACACCACTCCTGTCACGTTCCTCCTTGCCCAGCTGCCCAGCAGAGCCCAGCAGAGAAGGTTCAGCAGCATCTCACCCCTCCTGCTCCACGACCCCATGGGAGGAGGCCAAGCAGCTTCCCTGCTGCAGTGGGATCAGGACTGCTCCAAGGACAGCCATGATGTGTGACCTRCCAGGGCAGCTCTGCTCCTCCCCACCCCCAAAACCCAGCATTTCAGTGATGCCAAAGCCCTCAAGGGGAGGCAGAGCAGCGGACACAGCCACCGGCTGTCACCTGCCGTGTGACAGCCCCACTCC
The DNA here is from genome assembly GCA_014549065.1 of Cardinalis cardinalis. Taxonomy (NCBI): domain Eukaryota; kingdom Metazoa; phylum Chordata; class Aves; order Passeriformes; family Cardinalidae; genus Cardinalis; species Cardinalis cardinalis. Next base: position 123,748 of record JACDOX010000174.1, read on the forward strand.
CCACCAGCAGGGACACAGGACAGCTGAATTGTACACAGGACAGCTGAATTATTCACGTGTGACCCTGCTGGGTGAACAGAAGAGCTCGAAAGCACTTATGGCAATGAAGAGGGTTAAAAAGGGAAAGGAAGATGGCATCTGAACAAGTGAATATGTTCATCTGCAAGGTCTGCAGGGACTTCTGCAGCCGGGGGGGTTCTGGAAAAGATGGAGTCACACAAGACCTGACCTCTGCAAACAGCAACTGTGCTCGACTTCACATTTGTGCCCCCGGGAGAGAAAGCCTCAGTAGGAACAGGATGGAATGAAGAGGAAGGGATGGGGAGAGGTCGGGCTGTGAGTCCTGGGGCACTGCTGCAGATTTCAGCGCCACAGGAGGGGACAGGGTGCATCCACAGAGCCCGACCTGGAGCCCACCCCGCTCCCTCTCCCCTTTTATTTTTAACTCCCATCTCCCACTACTCCCACTGGTAGGAGGCAGCGCTGGGAGCAGGGACTTGGCTGTCAGGAGTGGGGATTCAGCCAGCTGGGGAGGGCAGTGGCACAGCACAAACACACAAACATCAYTGGAGAAATGCACACAAAACCTGCTGTGGAGATGAACAACGGGCACGGGGGAAAGYGCACCCCAAAAAATGGGTCCTGCCCATAGCTGGGGGCTGGAACTGGATGGTTCCTTCCAACCTAAACCACTCTGTGACCCTGTAACGCTGGCACATCCCCCTTGCTTCCTCCCACTCTCCCAACACCATTCATAATTATTTTACCATTTGGACCTGTGTCACATCCTGGAAATCCCAATGCCTCACTCAAGCTGAGCTGTCAGCTCTATGGCACGATGGAGCAGCACAGCACTCTCACCACCCTGCACACACACACCACCTCACCAGGGCTGCTTCTGGGGCTGTTGGGGAACGGGACCAGCCCCAGACCCACTCCAGGTGGGCAGGAAACACCAGGGACAGCCAGAGCTGTGACACCTGCACAGAAGCAGCTGTAAAAAAAACTCTGCCTCATCCAAGGCATCCTGCACAGCCCATCCTCAGCAGCTCTCCTCCACAACAAGAGGACATGTTTTATCTGTAAGTTAAATTTCCTAACCCTGGTCCAGAGCAGACCTGGGGGCACTACTCCCACAAGGGCACTGAATAAGCTCCAGCAAGTCTGATCCAAACCAGAGCCGAGGTTCAGAAAAGAGCTGGGATTAGCATTTTGAATATCAAGTACCATTTAAAAAATCCCATTAAGACATGGAGCTCCTGTTCTGTAGAGCAGTGACCGCCCTGCATCCCCTCCTCTGCTCCAACAATGCCAGCTCTTTTTTTATTAATCCTTCCTTTTTATCATCCCTGGCAGATTTTAAGCACTGTATTAACGTGGGAGGAACCAACCCAGGCTATTAATGAGGCAGCAGAGAGGATACAAGTTCAGACGCTCCTGACTCTGTCCACTGCAGCATCTCGCTCCTCCCTGGTGTCTGCCAGCACCAAGGGTGTAAATCCACACTGCCTCACTCACTGCAGTCCTGCCAGGGGGCACCCACTCATATTCGGGGCAACTGGATGCTCAAAAGCATTCCTCCACCCCCAGGAGTCCCCGGGAAGAATGCTGCACCCTCAGCATGAGGCTGATGAATAAGGAGCAGCAGCAGGAGCGAGGCGAAAACACATTTTATTTTTCTTAAGGCGTATTTAAAGGAACAGAGAAATTTTAAAATACTCCATGGCATCACTTCTCAGCCAGCAACGGCTGCCAAAAGGACATTCAYGAGGCTTCTTTTTACTATTATTATTAAAAAGCCTGCTTTCCAATCCCATTTCACAGCCTGTGCTGGTGGTGGAGACAGAGCCCCATGTTTGGGTGTTTTCCAGGCAGAGTGGGGAGGCAGCTCTTGCAGGAGCCTCTTCCTCCCCCAGGATCCACAGCCACCCCTGGGCACACACAGGGACCCCTGGGCATTCAGAGCTGCCCATCACCCCCTGAGCCCCTCGCTGGCATCTCCCCAGCCCCATCCTCCTGGGGTTTATCAGACCAAACCAAACTCCCAGCCAAGTGATGCTGGTGGCAGCGTTGATGACCGACCAGACTGGGCACCACGGTGGTCCCCACTGCCCCTCGCTCTATGGCAGAGTCCTCCCCACGGGACGGACCCCCCTGCAATCCCAGGCGGCTCTGCAGCGCCAATCGTGAAGTAATTTAAAAAATAATAATCCATTAAAAAAAGAAGAAAAAATGAATAAAACCATACAAACAAGAAAAAGCACCAGCGGGAGGACCGGGGGTGGTACGGGGCGGGGGCTGGAGCAGCGCTSCGGGATTTCGGGCTCTGCCCCTCCGGCCGCTGTCGCTGTCCCCAGGGCTCGGCGGCAGCGTGGGCAGCGGCACCGCGGCGGCCCCGAGGGTGCCGCAGGGGCCCGGGCATGGGCACCGGGGGCACCGGGGGCACCGGAGCTCCTTCACCGGTGSTCCGTGCGCGCAGCCGCCGCCGCCGCCTCCCACCGCCCGCGCCCCGGGCCCGGGGCCTCCGCGGGACACAGGGCCGGCCCCGGCCCAGACGGAGCCCGAGGCCTCCCCGGCAGGCCGGGTCAGCGCGCCGGGGTCAGCGCGGTGCAGCGGCCGCAGGCGCCCCCCGGCCCCGCCGCAGCGGCTGCGCCGGAGGATGAGCACGCAAAACGGGAGGGAGCGGAGCGGAGCGGGGCGGGCATGGCACGGCCCCGGGGAGCACGGCACGGCACAGCCCTGGGGAGCACGGCACGGCACGGCACGGCCCCGCGGGCAGCCCCCGCCCGCACCGCTACAAACACACGTCCGTATCCGCTCCTCCCAGCGGCGATGCTGCTCCGCCGCCGCGGCCCCGGCACCGCGCAGATCGCCGCTCGCACCGCCCGAAGCCGGGCAGAACCGCAGCGCTGCGCGGCGTGCGGACGGCGCAGCCCGGGGAACCCCCCCACCCCTCTAATGCCGACATCCCGGCCATGTCCGGGGGCTCATCCCCGGCTCCCAGCCCCCGCCCAACCCCCTCGCCGCCGCCGCTCARGGCAGGGCGGCCCCTGCGCAGGGAGGGGGGCCCAGCCGGCTTCGGGCGGTCCCTAATCGGGGCAGAGGGCTGCCCGCATCGCCCGCATCCCCCCCTGCGCCCCGCACTCACAGCGCGCAGCTCCCCGGTCCGGTCCTTCATCCTTGCCCCGCTGCCGCTGGGAACGGGCAGAGCGCGGGGAGGGGCGGGCGCCGAGCATGCGTGCGGCGCTGCGGAGAGGGGCGGGGGACACCGCGGGGACCCGGCCGTGGCGGGGGGGACCGGCAGGGGGACACTGGCACGGGGACGCTCACATCTCGGGCCAGGCTGCGGGGAGGCGGCACGCGGGGTCTCACATCGCGGGGAGGCCACCGGGGGAGGGGATGGCACAGCTGGGAAGGTCACGGCTGTGACAAGGGGATGTCACCGGGGGGGACTGCGCCCGCGGGAAAATGAGGTGTCACAGCTGCGGCTCACAGCCSAGGGGACCTCAGACGAAGGGGTATCTCATCTACGGGAAGGGGTCTCGCTGGGAGGGGTCCACACGAGAAGGTCGCAGCTGCGGGTCACACCCAAGGGACGTCACACTTGGGGAGGCCACAGGAGGCAGTCACATCTGGGGATGACATCGGGAGGGATCACACCTGGGGAGGTCACACCTGTGGGACATCACGTCACGGTGCTTTTAAAGGTGCGAAGGGATGCACAGCAGGGCAGCCCCAAGAGCAGGGTCACCCCTGGGTGTCCCCGGGGCGGTGGCAGTGCTGCTGGGGCTCCTGCAGACAGCGAGGTCTGGGGACACCAACAAGACGGGCTGGCTCTGCCCCCCAGCCCGGGGACAAGCAGGGTATGTTGGGGGATCCACCGTGAGGACCCCAAAACCAGGCCCGCAGGGAGCAGAGAAGTGCCAGCAGGGCTCAGACAGATGCTGCCAGTTTGCGGGATCTCCCACAGCTGGGGCCTGCAGGTCCTGGGACCATCGCATCCAGCCGCGGGGCCACGGTTTCCGCAGCCCGGCAGTGTCCAGCATCCCTGGGGTGCCCGGGGCTGGGGTACGGGGGTACCCTGGTGAAGAGGCTGGGGGTCTCCCCCGCGGGTGTTACGGCCAAACCCAGCGCAGCTCACCCTGCTCACAGCCTCACTCATGCCTTACTGGCCCGCACGCCCCACACACCGCTCCACACATCACCCCACACGACATTGCACTCACCCCGCTCACTGCGCACTGTCCCACATACCACGCACGGCCCCCCTCAGCTCCACTCTACCGCACCCACCCCGCACTGTCCCGCAGAGCCCCGCTCGCCCCACAGAACCCCACTTTCCCGGCACAGCCCCGGTTACCCCGCAGAGGCGCTTTTACCCCGCACAGCCCCGGTTATCCCGCAGTGCCCGTTTTCCCCGCACAGCCCCGGTTATCCCGCAGTGCCCGTTTTCCCCGCACAGCCCCAGTTTCTCCGCATTGCCCCTCTCTCCTCCCAAAGGTGAACCCGGCCTGGGCTCCGAGCGCGCCTCTGGGGCGCGGCGCCCCCTGGCGGCCCAAGACAGAACCGCGGAGTCGCTCTCCGGTACCCCCGGTACTCCCGGCACCCACGGGTACCCCCGGCACCCCCGGGTACCCCCGGCACTCCCGGTAACACCTGTAACACCTGTAACCCCAGTACCCCCGGCAACCCCAGCACCCCTGGTACGTCCGGTACGTCCGGTAACCCCGGTAACCCGGGCACCTCTGGTAACCCCGGTACCCTCAGCACCCCCGGGGCGAAGTTCGGGCTCCCTTCCCACTCCTCCGGGAGAGCTCATCCCCCTGGGACAGCACCGCCGGATTACACCAGGGCCACCCCAATATTCCCATATTATCCCATGCGTGTTCTTCCCTTAATTACCCGTATCCATCCCTTTACCACCTTTGCTTCCTCTCTAAAACATCCCATAATAAACTCTGTGCCCTTGGGCTTTCCTGGAGACCTTGGACCACCAGGGTCAAGGCTTCCTGCAGAGGAAGGGGCCATCTCCCTCCCAGAGATCTGAAACTCCTGCTACCGGCCATACATGTACTAGCTTGAAAACCTGCTCCATGCATGCCAAGAAATGGAACAGGAACAGGATTTTTGGCCACCACCATCCACGTGCCTTTAAAGAGCCCTAATGTCAAGGGACACCCGTGGGTACCTCAGCTGGGAGTGCAGGAGCAGGATCTCATTGTGCTGAGAGGTCTCATTGGTGGAACTTTAGCACTGGGCACAGTTTAGGTGCCAGGCACAACTCAGGTGAAGGCACAGCTCAGGTGAAGGCACAACTCAGGTGAAGGCACAGCTCAGGTGATGGCACAGCTCAGGTGATGGCACAGCATTTCTCCTGCTGGTGCTGCACTTATTTACTGACACAGACCTTGTTGCTGTGAATCACTCCAGTGCCAGGGATGGTCTCGCTCATGGAAGGATGTACAAAGCCACAAGACCTTGTCTGGTCTCAGAGCAGCCCTCCAGTGTCCACCATGAGGTTTCACCTCCCCTAAACCTCTCAGCAAACTGTGGTGGGAAGAGGCTGTTCCCAAGATGGTTCCAATGTCCCACACTCTCCGTGCTCTGGCTCCTCGTGTCACATGCTCTCCAAGCTCAGCCTTCTGCAAGGCAGGTGAGAAGGATGAAGGTTCTGGGCACAGCTCTGTCCTTGTCATTCCACAGCCAGGACACCATGCTCTGGCTGCCCCAGCTGAGGCTGGGGATGAGTCCAGCCATGCTTTTGGCTATTGCCAAACTGGAGCACCTTCCCATACTGGAGCTAAGGCTGACAGCTCATCCTGCCTGTCCCCTTGTGCCACTGCTGTGGCCCCACAYGAGGCTCTGTCCAAACTGCCACAGCTCAGCACACTGGGCAGATCTCTGGCACTAACACTGGGTTACCAGAGCAGGACAGGCCCACAGCCTCCTCCACCCCAGACCTTGAGCATGACCACCCCACCTCCACGTGAAGGACCTCTCTAGCCGTATTTCATCTCAAGAGGCTCATGAATAAACATTTTCCTCCTCTTCTGAGCTCTGTGGAATGCTATGGAAGCCAACATTCCCACTTTGAAACCTTCTCTGCCTGCTACACAACAGCATTTTTCATTTCCAGACCCCACAGCTTTCCACCTCCAGGAAGACCTGCAGGTCCCCTCTGTGCTGGCTGCCACCACCCCTGCAGGACTCTTCTGTGTGGCAGGATCTGACCCAAAGACTTGAGACATGGCTGTGGGGTGATTGGTCTGCCAAGAGTCCTGGGCATGCAGGGGCTCATGAAGAAGGTTACACAGCTCCTCACTTGTGCTCCAGGCAACAGAGGCTTGCAAATCCAGGGAGCCAGAGGCACAGCTCACTGGAACAGTGCCTGTGCCTGCAGCACTCGGTGTATGGAGGGACTTTCAGGTGTTTAGGCAGCCTTTTAGGCAGCCCAAAATGCAGCACAGAAACCCAGACACATGAGGAATTACAGAGGTGTTTTGAGCAGAGGCTGCAGAGGATGGCTGGTGCAGCTGCAGCAGATCCAAGATCAATCCTGTCATTCTCAAGGACTTGCCTCTATCAGGAGAGACAGAACCACAACTGCCARTGGAGGAGTTCAGACACACACAAGGGGGTGCAGAATAAATCCTCAACAGAAACACAGAGAAAAGCAAGTGCTGGGCTCAGGGYGAGGCTGACAGTGTGAACGTGATGGAAATCCAGAGTGCAGCCCTGAGCTGCAGCTTGGCTGTGAATCAGAAACCACCTGAAGCTGCTCATTCATTCATTTTCAGTCACTGCTGGCACTTCAGGGACACTATTCACTCTGGAGGGAAAAGACAGAGATCCTGGAAGAGCTGCTGGAAGTTATTTGTCGAGGATTAGGCCGGAAAGCTGCTCATGGAGGAACAGACCAGAGCCACAGCACACATCAGTGCTGAGGGAGCCAGGGAGGCGTTCTCTGTGCCAAGAACACAGGCCAAGTCCTGTGGCTTAGGAGGATCTCAGAGGCAAGGAAGGGATGAGGTGGATGGGCCACTCCACACCACCTCCCTGCAAGGGAGACTCACCCCTCATCCCACTCAATGCCCACAGGGAGATGCCAGGGAGGGCAGGAGCAGCACAGGGGAAGGTCCATGTGACCATAGTCCATATGACCAAGTGGATCCAGCTGGAGGTTCCCTCTCCCTGCTCAAGGCAAGCAGGTATGTCCGTGCCAATTGCTCAAATGCTTGTCTCCATGCCAACAGACATTAAAAGTTGCTTTTGGACAGCTAGCACAGGCTGCAATCCCATTTGTYCAAGGATGGAAAGATGCTGCACCAGGGTCTTTCCAGGGACAGGACTCCTGTCCCCACCCAGCAAACAGGGAGATGATGTTGGGAGGAAGGGGAACTGTGCCATGACTTGGAGAAGCTGAGGCAGGGCACTCAGAAAGGCACTGGATGGGGGTGGAAAATTGGGAAGAGCCGTGTGCTCTGGCTGCAAAAGTCAAAATGAGACAGGACATGGTAAACAAAGGAAAAAGAGAGGTGAGCAAGGAGAAGGAGAGGCAATTCAGCCTTTTGAACACATCTGTGGTGGAAAAAAATCAGACATTTTAAGGGCTCATTATTTCCAGCAGCAGCAGGAAAAGTGGACATTCCCTTCTCTACAGCTTGTCTCATTCCCAATCCCACGTCCAGAGCTGTAAGAGCATCATGGCATTCACAAACACATGAGCAGAGGGAACAAGATTTCCCAGGGAGTGGCAGAGTGGGACAGGAATACCCCAGAAAAACAAGAACCACCTAAAAGGAATCACAGGCTCCCTCCACCTCCTCATGCCTCCAGCAGCAGCCTGACAACACACTCAGGTGCAAGCTGCCACTGCCAGTGCCCTGCACAGGAAAATTTCCTACAGAAAAAAGAAAACATGTGATAGGGATGATCTGTATTCTCTGCCTTTATGTAAGGAACAAGTTGAAAAACATTTCTCAGGTTTTTCACAGATGAGCATCTGTCATCTGTTACACTGCCTGAAGAAATTCGTGCATTATACCTTGATAGTCAGCCTGACCTTTCTGGATTTCTAAGGTCACATTAAGCMATGGGAAACTCACCTTCCCCACCTTCACAAAAGCTGATTCTTTCATTCTCAGATCTGGAAAGCTTGAAACAACCTGGAATCACACACCTCCAAGACAAGTTTCACTTTCGCGCATTGTAGAAATCCTGCCAACTGTTGTGAAAGTCAGATGATTTTTAGTACAAGAACTTGTGAATAAATTATAGAGAAGTCTGATTCTGTCAGTCCCTTCTGATATTCTGTGTTACTCTAGAAAATGATTTTGACAGATGAGAGAGAAAGGGAAGGATCTCCAGCCTGCACGGCACTAGGGTTCACTTAAAAACCTGCTCGAACCAAAGCAGTGAGGGATACTCAATCAAACCAAAGCAATCATTTCAGTGCAGGAACAGGGCACATGGACATTTATTTCTTGACTGATCCAATGAAGTGGGATTTTGCTCAGGTCAGCTTTACTCTGCCGTGCATTGAAATATTGGCATTAACTGCAGAGAACGTGGGCTGCACCTTGGGAGAACAGTGAGCATTAATAAAACAGCAGCAGGGGGTGAGAGGCAAACCAGCCCAGAACTTCCCTTTGCTGCTGGAAGCCTTCCTCTGCTACTCCAACCCCGTGGCTAAAATTAAAACATATTGATCCAACAATCAACCTCCAGTAGGGATTTAATAACGACCACTTAAACCCTGTGGTGCAAATAAAATACTCCTCCCCTCCCCACACACCAGCCAGGGGCAGGACAGATCTCTGTAGCACATGGTCCTGCTGCAGCTCCACACATCCCAAACCCCCCATCTTGGTGCACATCCCACCATCCTTCCCAAATACCTGTCCTGGTGCACATTCCCACCATCCTTCCCAAGCACCCCTCCTGGTGCACATTCTAGTGATGTCCCCAAAATCCCCCCCTGGTGCACATCCCAACAGCTTTCTCCAACACTCCTCCTTGTGCACATCCCAGTGTCCTTCTCAAACACCCTCCTGGTGCACATCCCCACATCCCAGTGTCCTTCACAAAGGAAGGATGCAACTCCTGGTGCACATCCCCAGTCCTGGGATGGGGCCAAGCTAATGCACCATTTGAGACTTCCTGGCAAGTCTCCAGTTTGGAGTTATCACAGCCCAAACCTTCCTCCACTGAGACCAAAACCCATTCCTGCAGTCTGACTTCGGTGGGAAGCTGTTCCAATCATGTGAATGACTCATCTCTAGGATTTTTTTTTTCTGTTACATTTACACTGGAATTTCTAATGGATGTTGATTTGCATCACCCAGACTCTGTGAACTGCCCACATTCTTTTCCTCCAMCAAGCTATCATTCCTGCAGTCCCTTTTGTTTGCACAGCTCATTCAATTCAACCCTGGAAGGCCCTGAGGGCCTTTGGGCTGAGTCCTGCCCCCAGGCAGCCCAAAGCACCGGTGAGGCTGCTGGATTCAGCCTTGGACAGATGCCCATTCAGCTAGAAGTTCAGTTGGCTCTCAAAAACCCATCGTAGCTCCAGTCTGCTCAAAGGAAGAAGCAGACAAAGCCCCAGAGAACCCAGCTATGCTGCTGCAGCTGGTGTAGCCAGAGCTGGGGGGCTGCCAGCCATGCACAGACCCCCGAGTCTCACTGCTAGACCCACTCTGGGACCCCCAAGAATCTGCAGCAATTCCTGGCCTGTGCCTGCTGCAGGCTCCTCCTGCCTTCCCCTCTCAGTTCAGGGGTTCCCTGTCTCRTTGACTCGTGCCCACCCATCTCAAGCTCTCGTGCCCCCACAACAGTCCTTCCTCTCACTTCTCCTGTTGAGTTTCCCTGTATGGGCACCCCTCTGGTGAGAACTGTAGGTACACTTCCAGCAGTGACCTCCTCATGGCTCCAGGGAGGACACTGGTCTCCCCTCCTGCCTGTCCCCAGGGCCCATCTCCTCTTCAATCCCCCTGTGCACATCTGGTAAATGCACGACCCCACTCCAGTCATAGAATCATAGATTCATGGAACAGTTTGGATTGGAAGAGATCCTGAAATTCACTTCATTCCAATCCCCTGCCATGGGCAGGGACACCTTCCACTAGACCAGGTTGCTCCAARTCCTGTCCAAGCTGTCCTTGAACACCTGCAGGGATGGGGCAGCCACAGMTGCTCWGGGCAGCCTGTGCCAGGGCCTCCCCACCCTCACAGAGAATTTCTTCCCAATATCTCACCTAACCCAGCCCTCTGTCAGTGGGAAGCCAYTCCCCCTTGTCCTGTCACTCCAGGCCCRTGTAAATGGTTTCTCTCCATCTTTTTGTCAGCTCCACTCAGGAACTGGAAGGCCACAATTAGGTAACACCAATTAAACAAACATGGCTCTTCTCTTTTCCAGGGTGAACAATCCCAGTTCTCATAGGAAAGGTGTTCCATCACTCTAATCAACTTAGTGATCTCCAAGCTGTGCACCCCTCCTCTGCAAGCCAGATTCCTTGGCAGGCTCAAGAGCACAAATGCCAGCTGTGACTAAAAGATCAGTGACATTTTCGTATGTGTACATGTATATGGAAATTTGCTAGTTTAATTTATAGAAGTGCAAATTCAAAGGGCATTTGCTGAGGGGTCTCTTCAAACCAGCTTTTACCAGCACCACTTTATTCTGCCATGCCAAGGAGGCTGCAAGCATGACAGTCAAGAACTGCAGTCTCTTATTTTGGATGAATTGTTTGCTTGGTTCTAGTAATTTTTAATTTTAAAATTTTCCTCTTGAGTTTCTCTATCCAGAATTCTAAGTAGCAAAATAATATAATTATGTACATCTTAGTGCATCTCACACTCAAGACACTAAATCCTGCCATAATAACTGGGCAATGAGTCAGGAACCCTCATCAGAAAATTCCACTCTAACAGGATCTGCCATTGGCATCATCTCGATTAAAAAGGTGTTTTGTTACTTTATTGATAAAAATTATTCTCTTAACCTTTTAATTCCATTCTGAGAAGTATTTCAGAGAAATGCAGTTCAGCTGYTGGTGATAAGCACCATGAAAACACCCAGATGAGTGTGATAAACACACAAGGCCACAACGTGAATAATGATTAAAATGAAGAGATAACAAGTGCTACATAYTCACTGAATGCTTTTCCTCCTGGGTCAGTCGTTACAGACCCTGACAGACACAGAGATCAGTTCTGCTGCTCCAGCACCACATGTGGTACCTCCAGAGTGCTCATATCAGCACTAGGCCCATCACCCAGCTCCAGGCCATGGACACTGCTCTGCTGCACAGGCCAGCATCATCCAACACATCCTGGCAGCCTCCTCCATCAAAATGAGGGGCAACAGGCAAGGAAGGTGAACAAAAGTCCACTTATAATTGCAACTGCCAGACAGATGCAAGCTGCCAGACAGATCWAGGAATTACAGCAAAGGTCAAGGAAGAACAAACTCTGAGAGTTGCTGATTCCTTTGTTGGAGTTTGTTTTCTCATTGAAGACTGGGAGGGACAACCTCAAAATGGCATGAAGGGAGTGAGGAAAATAATGGAGCACCAGGGAATAAGGGGATGTTCCAATAACCACAAAGGGCTACAACCATGAGTCTCATGTTCCCTGTGAAGGAGGAACGTGCAGAGCAAAAGAAGGATGGCCAATTCATACTTTATATCCTGCCTCTGGATCCTAAATTCACAGACAGATTCAAACCTGCATGGTCTGAGCTTGAGATTTCTCTTCTCATCCTTTGTTTGGAACGGAAAACACAAGGAAATGTGACTTGTGCACAAACCAGCACAGCACTGTCAGTCTGCAGGGAGCTATGTTCCTCTGAACTTGAGACAGAAATAAAAACAGAGGAAAGAAAAAGAGGAAATAACATAAGAAACTGGTAAAGAGTGGGTAAACACAAGCTTTCCCAGGAAGCTCCACAGTGTTCTGCAATCAGAGATGCAACAACRAACCACCAACAAATATCAACCTCAAACGAACAGCTTGAACAGTTCAAAGTTCAGCTGCTGTGCAAATGTTATCAACTGCTCTCACTGTCTGCAAACCTTCCAACCCCCAAAGCTCTGTGGTGAACCAAGGGGAAGGTGTGTTTTCAATTGTGTTCCTGAACAAAGAAACTTCCTGCTCACCACTGCAGAGCCAGACCTTATGGGCACACAAGAAAATGCAGAATGTAATCCTTTTGTCCAGTTCTCCATCTGTCTTCCTTTGCTTTAATTTCATCTATTACATGTGGCAGAGAGCTCTCYCTCTAGGAATGAATCAGTCTTAAGATAGAGGTGGATGGATTAATTTTACTATTGATTGTCCTGTACAAAACAGCTAACAACAATTATCAGCACTTCTCAAGAAGTCATCTACTCATTCCATTAATCTCAAAAAGCATCCATGCCTTGGCCTTCAACATCACCCTCTTCTCTAAGAAGAAAACTAAATTTACAATTTTTCTCATTATTTCCTTTTCAATCCCTGAAAAGGTGTTACAGGGTTCACAGGTTCCATGCCAGTATTTCAGAAGAAATATGAGAAACTGCCTGTATTGTTAGAGCCTGGTAGCAAAGGGCCTTGAAAAACAGGGCTCCTTCCACAGATACCTGTGGAAATGCAGATTCTGGGTCTGGAAGTGTTACAAGCTCTCTCCTCCATCCAAGGAAAACAACAAAGGAAGGGCTTCTGAAGCTTCCAGGCACCAGCACTGGGACTCCTGCTGAGGGGTGGGAGCTTGTGCTGGAGGGAGGATGCCAAGGGCTCCAAGCAGCAGCAGAGGTGAGGCTCACGGCTCCAGTGGCTGGGGCACAGCAGAGGCAGAAGTGCTGATGAGGTCCTGGGGAAGGCTCTCCCGTGCCTCCTGCATCCGGCGCCGTGCCCGCTGGAAAGCCTCTGCAACACAGAGGTGACAGCAGGCCAGAATGCATGAGACAGCCTCAGGGAAGGGGAGGGATGTGTCTTTTCAGTGAACATCATCTCTCCTAGTGCAGGATCCTACTTTCTATGAATAGGTTACGCCACCACAGCACCTGTGCTGCTCCACCTGCTGCTCTCTGATTTCTGTACACAATGSAATCGGAGAGGGCCTGTGCCTTAGTGCCACCAGCTCTGCCCAGTCCAGGCTGTGCCCTCACACAGTGGTTATCACTCCTGCCTGCTCAGAGCTGATGCCTCCTGAAGTTTCCAGCTCAGAGCAGAACATTTAACCTCTGMCATGGACTTTGAGAGCTCACAGGGAGGGGAACCACTCCCACAGTAATGGATTATCCTGAAATATCCTGCCCACTCTGTAAAAAGGGAGCCAGAGCTCACCAAGACAGAATGACACTGAAGGCCTCACCCAAAACATTGTAGACAGAGCTCTGCTGGCTGAAGCCTCCCAGTCGGTCCAGGACACTCTGCATGCGCTGTCTCAGGGCACTGTTCTCCAGAAAGGCTCTGCACAGAAGCACACCAGCAGGTCAGGGCTGCCAAAAGCAGCACAGGAGATGGAGCTGATGGAGCTCACACTCCCTTTGCTGCACTCACCTGGACTGCTGCAGGCAACAGAGCCGGAAGGTGACGCTCCCTGTGGTCTCTGTCCGGAAACCAAAGCGGCTCAAGCGCTTTCCCTGCAGGGATGGCACAGGTTAGAGCAGCCCCAGAGTGAAAACAAGCGTGTTCCACCAGAGCCCAAACTCCTGCGGGCACAGTACTCCCTACCCTGCAAGGGTGGAAAGAAGGGCACATAGTTCCAGGCTGTGTTGAGGGCAGGACCTAAACACTTGCAAGCCAACAGTGCAGTGCTGGGGCAGAGTTTCAACAGCTGCTTCAGGGCTTGTTCCCACACACAGCTGCCACCAACATCACCCTGCTCATTACACCAGCAGCCACCTCTGCAACTTACTCAAGAACATGAAGTTTCTACCTGCCTCACACCCATCAGCTTCTTGCTTCAGGAAGCTGTTCTAGGCATAATACAGCCCAAATTCCTCACAGAAACCCAGGAGCAGTCTATAGCTGGCACCAAATGCTGACCTGACCAACACTGTACAAGCAGGGCAAGCCAAAGCTTTGGCCCACGCTCCCCCACTTCTCTAAGCTGCTCGCCCCTCAGAAGGCACAGCTCTGCCTCAGTGTTTGCTCATTCCTCTGTTCTGAATCACAAGACTCACACAGGAGACACTTCTTTAGTGAAAGGCACAGGACCAGCAGCTCATCCTTGTTCAAATCTGGTCCAGGCTGACTATGGGACACCTGAACCCAAGAGCAAAATGCACCACATCCTGGCAAGAGGCTCTTCTGCAGCTGAGCCCACCTTGAAGGTCGATGGTATCCGGATGTAGGTTAAGTCCTCCAGCTCAGGAGATCCCCCAATGAAAAACCTCCTCATTTCAGCCACAGGTCCCAGACCCACAGGACGCCAGGTAGGGATGGTGAGCATGTGGACACCTGGCCCAGGACAAGAGGACAGCTTAGCAGCTGTGACCTGTGATTTATTCAGTCACAGAGGACAGCAAAGGCAGGTGGATACCTGCTGACCCAACCCAGAGCTGTCTAGAAATGGAAACACTGCACAGTATCAGAAATATTCTAAAAGGATGTTCCCATTGAGTCAGCCCATTCCAGTCACACAGCCAATGCTGGAAGTACCCTCTGCCCAACAGCAGCATCCCCCCATAACACACAGGGGTCACTCCCAGATCCCAAGTGGGACACACAGGATTACTGCCATTGTACAGGTGGATGCACAGCATCACCCCAGAGCTTCATCACACCAGATAAAAGTATGGCAGTATCAAAGGATGAAGGGCAGCAGCTCCAGATGTGCCTCACATCCTTCTCTGCTGCACCCCAGACAGCTGACTGTTCCCTTGAGTACACGAAATCTCTGGGACTGGATGAATCCCTTCCCAAGAAGAACCACTCAGCTCATTCTCCCAGACAATGAACACAATGTCCCAAGGATGCTTTACCTGGACACGTTGGCAGCACCAAGGACCCATATCCTTCCACACGATACCTCTGCCAGAAATCCAGGGATAGGACCTCAAAGTAGAGGACAGGCCACTGAGGGAGACTGTCTGCAAGATGGGGAGCAGGTCACAGCTTTGGGAATGAGACTATCAGTCAGAAAAAGAATGCTAAATGCCCAACTCCACTAGTAGGAAGCCAAAGAATCAGAGAATCATTTGGCTTAGAAAAGACCTCCAAGATCATTGAGCCCAACTTGTGGCCAATCCTCACTTCATCACTTTATCAGACTAGAGCACTGAGTGCCACCTCCAGTCATTCCTGGGGGAGATGGGAACTCCACCACCTCCCTGGGCAGCCCCTTTTAGTRCCTGACACCCATAATGGGAAGAAATCCCTCCTAGTGTCCAGCCTGAACCTCCCCTGGAGCAACCTGAGSTTTCCTCTTGTTCTGCTCCTTGCTCTCAGGGAGTAGAGCCCAACCCCCAGCTGGCTCTACCCTCCTGTCAGGGAATTGTGGARTGAGAAGGTCCTCCCCAAGCCTCCTTCTATCCAGGCTGAGTCTGCCCAGCTCCCTCAGCTATTCCTTGTGCTCCAGACCCTTCTCCCAGTTCTGCTCCCTCTCTAAACACACTCCAGCACCCTTCCACCACAGTTCTTTCCRTATTTCTTCTACAATGCCTAACAAAGATTTATGGTTGATTAGTTTCTCCTGTAAAAGCTGAACCCTCAGATTTGAGGCTGAAAACAGAATTATTGAAGATAAAAATTAGGGAAAAATTCTTTAAGAGCAAGTCCAGACTGGGCTGTCAATTATCTTTCAGCAGTCAAGACAATCTTTCGTGAATGATCTGAAGCCAAACAGCAGAACCTGTTTAYCTCTGACCTTTCCCACTGTTATTGGGGGAATATTAACTTGGATTCTCCTACATCTCTCCAAGCATTTTTTTTTCACAGTGAAACAAACTCATTTTGTTTCCTCTAGTCTGAAAATCCATTAGTGTTGGTTGAATACCCAGATCCAAAGTGTACATTGGATTCAAGTGGCAAGGCATGCCACAGTGCTGTCCCTAGCAATTGCATCCACAGAGCAATAGGATTGGTGAAGAAGCAGCAGGAACAGGCAGAAGCTCAGCTTAAAATAGAGCTGAAGTTTCAAAGTGACATGAACTATCTAGGGATTATACAGGTCACTGAGCACGTCTACAAATGTAAGACTCAGCACAGAGTTTTAGCTGTGTATAAAAAAGCTGCCTGGTTCTCCAGCTGCAGCATCCCAGGGCTCTGTGCAGGCACAGCAACACAGCCCTGCACTCCAGGTTTAAAGAGACAAGCCAAGATCCAAGCAGTTTTCCAACTGGATGAAGCTGCCTACAGCCTAGAAACAGGGCAACATCAATGAATCCATAAAAATGCTAATGGATTCCTGGGCAAACACAGGATGTGTCCAGGGGCCRCGTGGTGACAGGGTGAACTTTTGTTGAACCACAAACATTTCCCTCTGGCCTTTCATCTCCAACAGGACAGACAGCATGACAGCTACAGGGGGACCAAAGGATTTCAGAGTAACAAGGAAACACACCTTCATCTTCTTGGGTGTAAAACATATCCACAGTGAAGGGGTAGCAGAAGTGTGCCACATTATCCTAGAAAAAGAACAGGGTGGAGATCAGATTCCTGGAGAATTCATCACCAGCACTGCAGAGGGCATAGAGAGCTCAGAGAAAGGAATTAATGGTAGAAAGYAGGTGATGCTGCCCAAAAAGATCAATTAGATCCCACTAACAAACATGTGACTGCAGGATGGACCTGCATACACTCTCTAGTGTCATGTCCATGGAATAGGATGTTGAAAATAATGGAAAAGGGGAGTGACACACCTCAAATGCAAACTCAGTCAATTGCATAGCTACAGGGCAGCCTCAAACTTTACAGGAGCCAAGCCAAGCACAGTACCTCCAACAACGGTATTACTAAAATGTTGTATGATAATTATTTTCGTAGTATGAAAACATATAAAATACATTAAAAAKCTGGTAAAATTCAAAATCAATGTAGAGAATCTGCACATTCCTGCCACAGGCAAGATAGAACAATGCTTGGTTAACTCAGAGCACTGGAGAACACAAAAATCAAAGCTCCAAAGGCAATCAGTTAGCAAGAATGAATAAAAAAGTGAGATTCCAGAAAATGCTTTGGAGTAGTTTTATTTGATTCAGTTTTATTTGGAGACAGTGAAAAAAATTATTTGGACCCTTGAAAAAATGACAAGTATAATTAGAATAAAGAGAATCCCAAACATGCTCTGGTTTTGAAAGGAGCCCCCAACTCAGAACATTTGCTGAATATATCTGTACTTTGTTACACATGTCCCACTCCAGAAACTGCCTGTTCAAATTGCTCTGCACGTCTGAAAGTGTCCTTACCAAGCCCACTGCCTTGGTGGCACAGGTCTGTGTCACTCCTGAGAGCTGCTGGAACGGGGAGCTTGACCACTCTGCAGGGGRCAGGAGAAGATGAAGACTTGGGGTGAGGCCAAACTCACAAACCAGAGCAGCTCAAAGGTGAATATGATGACTGATGAYTGGGGTAAAAAGTAACATCACCCACCCTGACATTCACAGAATCATTAAGGTTGGAAAAGCCCTCCAATATCATCAAATCCAASCTGTGACTGATCCCCACCTTGTCAACCAGGCCAGGGCATTGAGTGCCACATCCAGCCATTCCTTGTACATCTCCAGGGATGGGAACTCCACCACTGCCCTGGGCAGCTCCTTCCAATGCCTGACCACCCTTTCCATAGAGAAATTCTTCCTCATGTCCAGCCTGAACCTCCCCTGGTGCAATTTGAGGCTGTTTCCTCTTGTCCTGTTACTTGTCTGGGAGCAGAGCCTGACCCTACCTGGCTCCACCCTCCTGTCAGGGAGTTGTAGAGTGAGAAGGTCCCCCCTGAGCCTCCTCTTCCCCAGGCTGAGCCCTCCCAGCTCTCTCAGCTATTCCTCAAATGACGTTTCCCTGTCCTGCTGCAGGCACTGCTCCTTAGAACACCCTGAACTGTCCATGAAAAGGACCAACTCAGGTCAAGAGAAAAGCATTATTACTCAGTACATTATCTAAATGTACTGAGTAGCAGAAGTGGTATCTTGACAGATATACCCAGAGAGGGGAGGCAGAGCCATAGCTTTAGGAGAATTAAACATGCAGCAGGATATGCATGGAAGTGCTGGGAGCCTTGTTTATCCATCAAAATTTAGTATGTTAGTATCAGCACAAAGCATGATGGCAAGCACTGAAATCAGACAAGGTCACTGGGGTGAGGAGCRCAGGAAGGCTGCTCCCTGCAAGATAAGGAATGAAGTTTGGACAGACTGGTCACCACCACCTCTACATCCCAGCCTGAGCTGAGTTCTGCCATTTTAGCTCTAAAGGCCTCTGACTAGGTCCCAGCCTCAACATTAATTTTTGCTGACTCCCAGCAGAGCTGGTCTGATGGACCAGCCAAAGCCTGTTTCACCTCTTCAACTGCTGTGATGCGGCTGGAAATATGAATACTCACGGTCAGGCAGCTCCAGGAAGAAATGCACATAAAGGTTGTCATACTCATAGCCTTGAGCTGAAACTGAGGAGAGAGAATGAACTTCAGCTSTTTGATTCCATACAAATTCTCCCAGCATTCACTGTAGATTTTTGGGAGAGCCACCACCAACAACCTCTCAAGGAAAATCAGTTACTGCTGGAAGCTGGGAAAAGCCTTCAAAGTAACAGGAGATAACCCAGAAAGAAGATTCCTCCTCCAGACTAGCCCTGTCTCTGTTTCACAAACCAGATGAGGGAGTTCACACATTTAATTGGTTTCTTTGGGAAATTAATAGATATTATAGCAATCTGCTCTCCTTTTTTTCAGATCTATGCCTTCTTAGAACAGCTACAGCATTTGTAACCTCCAACCTGTAAATGCCTCTCAAGGGATTAGTCTGCAGGAARCAGGGAGGAGAAGGAGGAAGTAAAGGATTCTAGGGCCTCTTGAATCTAGGGATTCAAAAATCCGTGGATCATACCCTCAACCATCCTAGCACACCCACACTGGCTCTGTTTAGAATAAGAACTCACCTATTTCTCCATTTACGAGAAGTCTCAGAGTACCAGGAAGAGGCTGGAAAAATTAGCAGATAAACAAGATAAAGAGTTCACCAACCATTGGTGCAACCTCAACAATTCCTTCCCAACTGTATCTCACACAGGTATTTCATGGGTTTTTGGACACAAATTATTTACTGTTCTGGCCAGGGAGGAGGCATGATTTGTCCTATCCCTTCCAGAAGTGAACAGTCCCTCTGGAAAGAGGCTCTWAAAGACCAAACCCCCCAAAGCCCAGCCTGCAGGAAGTTACTGTTCTGTAAACAGGTCTCTTACAGATGTCAAGATCGATAAAACACACAGTGAGAAGTCACTTGCAGAAATCACAGTCCTGCTTCTGTCATGTTCCTGCATTTGACCAAGGTGAGGGAGCAGGGGGAAGCACTGAGACACTATCAAAGTACTGGAAAGCACAACTTTCACTGGTTTGTATTGTATTTCAYTGATTTGTATTCACTGTATTGGCAAACAGTATTTGAGCAAAAAAAAAAGATTGCAGTTTGGATAATTCAGTGAGAATGGAAACTGCATGAGTGTGAGAGGGGCTGTTTATTTGCACAAAGTGGCACATAGAGCTGGTTGACAATGAAGAAGTTAACAGCAATCACTGTAGCTAAAGACATAAACCCCCCTTCCTTCTCAAAGTACTAGAATCACAGGCCTTGAGGTACTGCACACAGCCTCACAGAGACTGCAGTGTTCAGCAGGCCCTGAACAGGCAGAATGGATCTCTGCAGACCCCAAATCCTCTGCCACTTGTCCCTTCTGACCCAATTTTCTGCTTGAAGCCACAAGGTAAAAGCTCCAGAGCAAAACAGTCTTWGGAGACTGTGCTGCAAGTGCAAACTGTGTGAGCCAGGTCACCAGACCCCAAAGACAACAGAGCCCCAGTCCCTGGCAGTGCCTCTGGAACTCACCATTTCAAAGTCTGAGCCCACGAGCCCATTGAGGTAATCCCTGTGCCGCCCGTACAGCTGGGAATACACAACAACAACAAAAAAAGAGTGACATTTTGATTCTATCTACTCCAAATCTTAAACTGTATATAATTTAAACYCGAGTTATTACCAGGCTTACATATGTGGGTTGTTACAACAAATATGGAGAATATAAATATCTAATAGAACACAGATGCATAACTGCTAACACTGCACAGAACTTCAGCTTTGGTTCTCCCAGGCCAGTTTCAAGGGAAAAGAAGCTCTGAAAATCAGATCTTAAATGATATCTGAAAAACACAGGTACAAACTATTCCAAGGAAATGGCCAGGCAGACATCAGTGTAGTGAAATAATGATTTCCTTGGTGACCACAAAATCAGTAAGGAAATGCACAAGTAAAAATCTAAACCAAAAAGTATTTTTGTAAACTGTCAAGAGACAAAAAGGCAATTCAGAAAAATCAAGATGTGAAATGGCATGCCAATATCCTGGGACATTACAGGTAACAAGACATCATTTAATAAATATACAGGCAGCAAGAGGAAGATTAAGGAAAGGGTTTGCCCACTGCTCAAAAGGGAAGGGAAAACAGTGGCAGGTGACAGAAGGCATGGAGTTGGGTGGGTTCTTGCATCAGTTCTCACTCTCTAAAGCACTGCAGCCAGAGGCAGGACAACTACAGACAAGGTCTCTTTAAGGGATGAAGCAGAGAGTATTTGCTGTAGACCTCAGATCCCTGAGCAGGATGAGGCTCAGGGCAGTGACATTTTGTCCCTTCAGGTGTGCAGAGCACCAGCAGTTACATCTCCATGATGATGTGAGCTGCCTCTGTTTCTCAGAACTAGTGAATATGCTCCGTGGCCAGTACTTACTTCTCTGAACACACGCTGCTCACGCTCCTCCTCCTCTGGCTGCACCTGGGCAGATGCATTCTCAATAGTGTATTCCCACACCTCTCGCTTCTCTCTATCCACCTCGATCCTGCAGAGCCCCAAAACACATGGGAAAAACTCCCTCATTACGCAGAGAATAGGCATGGGTACCAATAGGGCCCTCCTGACCCAGCAGTGTCCCCTCTACCCAGCCTGTGCAGTGAGACAAGGGCACTCACAGCCCTCTCCTCACTCCCACGTACCTGCCAGCATCATTCCCTCAAAATGGAAGACTTGCTTGCATCCACCACATGCATAACGTAATTTTACAAGGGATGTAGTGATAGAACAAGGGGGAATGGCTTTAAACTGACAGAGGGCAGGGTTAGATGGGTGATAGGATGAAATTCTTCCTTCTGAGGGTGKTGAGGTCCTGGYACAGGTTGCCCAGAGCAGCTGTGGCTGCCCCACCTCTGCAAGTGCCCAAGGCCAGACTGGACAGGGCTTGGAGCAGCCTGGKCTAGGGGAAGGTGTCCCTGYCCATGGCAGGGAGATGGGCTTTAAGGCCCCATCCAACCCAAACCATTCCATGATTCCATGATAACCTGCATCCCCAGAGACTTGCCCCAAAGCCCCACACAGCACATACACAATGACAGTGACCACAAGCACACAATAATATTTTCCTAGAAATCTCTGAAATAAATGAAATATTTCTCAATTTAAGTGCTGATCCCCTGCCCGAAGGGTGAGCAGGAAACAGCCATTTCAGCCCCCAGTCCCAGGAGAGGTCCCAGCCCTGCTCCACTCACCGGTAGGGTCCTTTGGTGCCAGTGAAGTCAGGCTTCACTGTGATCACCCCATTGCCATCCACCTTGATTGTGCAAAGCACATTTTCGTACTCCCTCTGACCAAGCCTGAAGGAGGACACCAGGAAAACACAGTCTGAACAGAGAACATGGACACTCTTGCTCTGGAACACCAGAGATGGTAAAGGAACTTGGAGGTACAGAAGAAACACATACACACTTTCCTACATTGGTTTAGAAGCCTTTTGGATGCACACACTCAGCTACCTCCCAAGTGAAGAAAGAGGCAGAAAGAAATTGCAGCCCACATTATTGAGCTCTTGGAATTCTCCCCAACTAATGAAAGAAACAGGAGTTCTGAGTAAGGAGGAAAGATGGATTTTCTTTTGGAAAATTATGATCACTTCAGGATTTTACTTACTTCCCGTAAGGTCCCAAGTCCCCCATGATGTACATGGTCTGGACAGGTGTGTTAATTACGTGATTGTTCTTTATAAATTCTTCTGAAGGTTCCCAGGTGATGATTTTTGACTTCAGAGAACTTGCTTCTCTGTCAACAAGAGAACAGCAGCAGTCACAGCTCACCTCAGCAGCACCAAACCCACCATGATGAGGAGTCACAGAGCTGGATTACAYGTGTAACACAGCACAAGCCACCAGCTCCCACAGACCAGGCACAACGAAACCTGCATGAACAAACTCCAAGTCCAAGTTTGAACTCACACAGGCCTACGGTCCTGTCTTCTCCTCCTCACATTGGCCATCCTCTCGACCAGATACGATGGCTCTTCATGATCCAAGTCAGTTACCTTCTGGCAGAGCTGGAAGAACAGAGAGGAACTAGCTTAACTGGACATCTTTCTCAAACACAGYTCTCCTCTTAGAGGAGGGAACAGATATGCACACAACCACGTGCAAGGACAAATTGCTAAATGACTGCAGAATTCCTTCACTGTTCTGGTGACAAAATACAGCTCACTCCACCCAGMAAGCTTCCTATAGAGCAGTGTTCCTACAGAGCCAAGTCCCTCTGGCTGTCCCAACCATTGCTCTGAACCAGGGACATCCCACCCCAGGTCTGGGGCACCAGGGGAAATTGCTTTGCAGCAGTGTATTCTCCTGCACTCAGGATATCTGCCCAGCTGAGAACCAAGAAATGTTCCCTCTGCAGCAGGACTGGAAGTTGTGACAGACACAGAGTAACTAAGAGCTGGTACCTCCTCTAGGTTGGTGAACCGGTCGTGGTCGGTGTAGGTGAAGATGCGACAGTTCTTCCGACCTCCAGCCTTCTCCAGTTTCCGGATCTCCTCATGGTACTGCCAGTCCAGGGGAGTCTGGCAGGCTGACTCATTCAGGTACAGATCCACCTCAAACTGACAGCACCACAGGTAAAGCACAAACAGCTCCTTTCACCAGCTTTGGAAAAGCCACAAAGATTTTTCAGCTTTTTTCCAAAGCCACACCAGAGACAAGACTCTTTGGGAATCCCAGCAAATAACCCAAGCTCCAGAACAGCTCCAACACTGCTCAGGCATGTGGCAGCAACCAACACCACTGATGCCCACCTGGAAAGCTTTGGGCACAGTCGCTCACCCTGAAACAAGGAACCCCACAGTGAAGGGCAGAAAAGGGGGTGTCAGGGAGCTCCCCCAAGCCTGTCCAGTTCTGGACAGGACAGGAGACACACGGAGCTCCTGGAGCAGAGGGTGACAAAGATCATCAAGGAGCACCTTTCTTACGATGAAAAGCTGAGGAAGCGGGGGCTGTTCAGCCTCGAGAAGAGACATTGAGAGGGTTCCTCATCCCTGTCTGTCACGGTCTGCAAGGAGGGGTCAGAGCATGGACGAGGCTCTGCTCCTTGGGGACCAGCAATGGGACAAGTGGAACGGGCAGGAACCGATGCCCAGAAAGTTCCACCTGTACACGAGGAAGAACTTCTTCCCTGTGGGGTTACCAAGCCCTGACCAGGCTGCCCAGAGAGGGCGTGGAGTCCCCCTCACTAGAGGTATTTCAAAGCCACAGCTCAGGACACAAGCCTGAGCAGCGTGCTCTGGGGTCTCTGCCTGAGCAGGGGAGTCGGACTGGATATCCCCGTGATCCCCTCCCATCTGACCCATTCCGCGAAGTCCTTCCCGCCCCCCTCTCCATGCACCCACCTGGCTGAAGAGCTTCTCCTGCCACCCCACCTCGACCTCCTCTTCCTCGTCCTCCGGGGGTCTCTGGGCGCCTGCGCGAGAGGCCGCGGTCACCCGTAGCGGCACCGCTCCCGCATCGGCGGCGCGGTCGGCCCGGCCCGGCCGCTCGGGGCCGGCGAGCGGCGGCACCCGCGGCAGGAGAGGCCCGGCCGGCGCGACCCGCTGGATGCGGACCCTGCGGGGAAGGAGAGGAGCGTCAGGGTTGTGCGGGCCGGCGGAGCCGGGCTAGGGCCGGGCAGGCGCTCACCGTAGGCGCAGGTTGCGGACGGGATCCCGGGAGCGGTACACGGCGCTACCCCCGCTCCGCGCCGCGCCCGCCATGGCCGCGCTCCGGGGAAACCGACGTACACAGGCGGGCAGCGCCCCCGCGCGGCCGGAGCCTCACGCACAGCCGGGCCCGCTCCGCGCATGGAGCCCGCAAAGCTCCCCCTGAGAGCCTCTGTGTGAGGGAGGGTCGTACACACCCCTCCGTGTGAGGGAGAGTCCCACAGACCACTCTGTGTGAAGGGGGTCCCGCACACGTCTCTGTGTGAGGGCTCCCGGTCCCTGGGGGCATTCCCCCAGCCTCTGTCTGAGGGAGGGTCCCACTCACCACTCCGTGTGAGGGAGAGTCCCACACACCCTTCTGTGTGAGAGAGGGTCCCATACATCACTCTGGGTAATGGAGGGTCCCACACATCACTCTGTGAGGAAGGGTCCCACACACCCTTCCGTGTGAGGGAGGGTCCCACACACCACAGTATGTGAGAGGTGGTCCCACATATCACTCTGGGTGATGGAGGGTCCCACACACCCCTCCGTGTGAGGGCTCCCGAGGCTCCTGGGGGGGATTCCCCGCAGCCTATGTTTGAGGGTCCTCACGACCCCCATAGGGAGGTCTCCATGTCCTTGTGTGTGCAGGTCCCCACAGCCCCTCAGGGGGTCCCAGGGCCTCCAGGGAAGGGTCTCCCGCATCCCTCCGTGTGAGGCACACACAGCCTGTCTGTGAGGGGGGGTCTGCCACATCCCTCYGCTGGAGGCCCAGGACAAAGCCCCCCAGACCCACAGCCCCAGGGAAATGCTGAGGGACCTCCAGCAACCAAAGCTCCAGGCCCACACCTGTGTGTAAGGAGCCACCTGAACCTGCCCCTCTCGGGGGTATTCCTGACCACCTTCCTAGTCTGTCCCTGGATCTTCATGGGCACCAACAGTAGTACCCTCATTCTGTTGCCAATTTTAGGAGCTCTCCAAACACAGCCACAGTCTGTTTTAAGAAAGAAGACATTGTTTCTTCTCTGTAGGATGCAGAGTGGTTTCCACAAACCAAGCACACTGAGGCCTAAAAAGTTATCTTATCCATGTGCACCAGCTGTATAAAATTAATACTATTTAATATCAGACAGTTAAAACCAAACACTGTCAAAAAGACATTAGTAATAAAATCTATACACCTTTTTGRCTTTGTGTTGAAGCTTCATGGGTCAGGAATATCCATGTTTGTATTTCCCAGTCTCAAATATTCCTGTCCCACTGGAGTCCCATTCATGTTTTCCTTGCTGTTTGCATCCTTTTGTCCCTTAAGAAATCATCCCTTCTGTGAGTAGCCTTTAATTAGTCTGACTTGCAAACATAAATAATAGGTGTCAGAAGCAAGCCCTTTCCCCCTCTATAAAAATTCTAAAAGCTTTTAAGATTAGTTTATTTCAAAGCTATTTGTCATTAGAAACAAAAATGCATGAGARCACCTGCCATACTTTTGGCTGCAGTAGTGCTAGCTTTTGGGTTTTTTTCCTTCCCTTCTGTTTGGATTCAGTTACTTTACTGCTGTGAAATAAACTCTTCCATTGAAATCTGTGTATTGACAACAGGAATTTATCACAATTCTGCAAATGGCATTGGAAAACAGCCACTATAAAAAAAATAGCAAGGAGGAAATTAATCTTGAGCAAATTTTTCTTGATAAGGAAAGAGGATGAATGGAGTCTGCCTCTGCTCGGTGCAGAGCAATAAGCAAACAGGCAATGGGCAGAAATTAATGCAGATGAAGTTACACCTGCACATGAGGCAGAACTTCTTTACTGTGTGAGCCACCAAGCACTGAACAGGTTGCTCAGAAGAGGATGTGGAGTGTCCCTCRCTGGAAATATTCCAGAACCCTCTACATGCAATCCTAAGCAATATGCTCTAGCGCTGCGGACAACCAGGCCTGAACATGTTTTATCTCAGATATTTCTTGTTAAAACAGGAAAGTTCTGATGGAAAGTGAGGATCCTGCAGAGGTGGGGCAGCGCTGTTCTGTGCCCGCTTCCTGCTCTGCCTTGAGAGTCACGCTCAGTCCCCACCCCCAAGTCACTACCTGGAGAATGGCTGTGCATGCACTAACGAAACAGGTGGAAAATCTAGTTTGCATAAGAGGCAGGCACCCAGGTGAACTATGAAAAGGAAGTGGATCTCCTCTCCTTCCCCCTCCCCACCCTGCCTTGCTCCTTCCTCTCCTTCTGTGTCTCTTCTTTGTCTCTCAACCCCAGATCTGGACACGCCATGTGGCAGGACCAACTCAAGGTCTGCAGACTGGTGATATTCATTTTCCTCCCTCTCTCTCTATTCTGTGCCTGTATTTCCCCACCTGACAGGGCAGGGAGGACGCCGTGCCTGTTGTCCTGGGCAGGCAGGCACAGTCCTGAGGGTGAGCAAGGTCTGGTCTCCTCACTCAAAGCCAAGGGATCAATGCAGACATCCTCTGCAGCAGACCTGAGCACCCTGTGCAGCTRCCAGTCCTGGAGCAATGTGAAACATCCCATCCAAGATGCTGCAAAGCCCAGGCATGGAGAACATCTCCTCCAAAGAGCACTGCAGACCATGGCAGTGCTGAGTGCTCCTTCAGCAGGGCTGGCTTATCACTGGGATGTGCCCACTCCAGCCTTGACAGACCCAGGTGGTGCTGCAACACCAGCCCTTCCCTCTGCCCTCTCTGTGGGTTGCCTGGGCAGCCCAGAAGGGAACTGAGGTGGTGTTTTCTGTGGGGCTGGGAAGAGCACGGTGATGGGAGCTCTGGCTTGGCCAGCTTTGGCTGCTGTGCATCTGACACACCCACTGGGACTCAGAGGTGTGGTGGGATGCTCCTCAGAGATGTCCTGTGGTTTTTTCCATGCATCTGGCAACYAGAGAGTCTCCAGAGCTCTCTGACCACAAGAGCAAGCCCTCACAGCTGTCAGGGCCAGCACCTTCTATATAACCAGCTATAGCTTAATTATGACAAGTGGAGTAGGTAGCAGAGTGTTTGAGCACTAAATCATTGTCTAAATTTTCAAATAAATAATAATTTAAACCATTGTCTACACTATCATTTAAGTAATCTTCAAACCATGGTCAAATCCCTGTATAACAAATATTCAATTCTTGATTGCTCACGATTTGATTACYCTCTCATTTTCATTCAGTCATTGATTAATTACCATTAGATCATCACTTGGTCATTAATAAAATGCTTTTAGTCAGCCCCATATCAATGACTTTTCATAATAATTTCCTTGTGACACATGTACATTCAGAGATACTTTTCCCTTTACACAGTCACAATCAGATGCAGCAGGTGACACTGTGACCAATCATGGTAGCATGACAGATGGAGGGACTGTCACACATAATGCTATTGATATAAATACAGCTGAAGACAAGATTACAGAGGTGCTACAGACCCCAATCCAGATATTGTTACACTGCCAGCAAATGTGACTGGCTGAATGCTGGGATCCCATTGCCTCAAYCCTCACTGGCTGTGAGGGTTCTGTGGGCAGGGGCCACGGTGTTCCCTAAATGCTAGGGCTGCTGAGATTCTCAGGAACACCTCTGCTTTGGAGCCAGAGGAGTGTGATTCCTTCCTGGCATATCTCCTGCCCCACAAGGTGTTTCAGGTTGTAAAGAAATCAGAATGCCATCTCTGATGGGGTTAATTCCACCTCCCATGCCAAATGCGGAGCAGAAGGGAGGATCCTGAAGCTTCCAGGCTTTCTGCTGCAGGGTCAGGACTTGAGAAGCATTACCAAGATGGCTTTGCTTGAATTTTTTCCTTCACTTCAAGCTCCTGTTCAGGTGCTGGAAAGGTAGTGGCAGAAGCTCACACTAGTTCTAGCTCCTTCTGCTTGCTAGCCAGGAAAATGCCTCTCAKCTGAAAGCATGAGTAGGACCTCATGTTATAACTTCTGAGTCTTTATAAGAACTGTAGAACTACTCTGAATTAAATACGCAGCACTGTTGGCCCTTGGTGCTTTTTCCATGCTGAAGCCTCTCTCAGTTGGGAATGTGCTTCACTGCCTGTGGCCTATGCCCTTGCTCAGCAGCACTCACACAGCAACAAAACACCCATCTCCTCCTGCTGTGTTTTTTGAGTCAATGGGCTGTCAATCCTTTACAGAAATGCACTGCCAGCTGTCTTAGGATATAGGGAAAAAACTGGGATGCTTTCTTCCTTGTTTCCTGGCGCCTCCTTTCTCTAGACTTCAAATAAAATTCTCCACTATCAGAATTACCTGAAAGCTTTAAACTCTTTTCAGATAGTTGGTGAGGTTTGCAGGTGATGGATTGATTCCAGAGTGAGACCTCAAGAAAATTACAGGTGACTAACAATAACACCCTGAAAATTGGCCACTGCAGCCTTATTCCAAAGCTATAACAGGGTCTGTGCAGTGTGATCTGTGATATCCTCCTATTTTCTTTTTTCAAGATGGGCAGAAATTTCTGTCAAGAATAAAAAACTTGAGACTTTCCATTTACCCAGCAGCTTTCAGGCCCTGTGCAGTGCAAGGTCTCAGCATCTAAAATATCCGTGCAAGAATGGCTGGTCCCTGGGGCACTGTGTGGCTTATTTCTACAGTGGGTGCTGAAGGTGCTGGCTGCTCCCATGGGTTTCACTGTCCTTCAGCAGCTGGATGGAGAATAATTCATTTGAAGTTTGCTTGGAAGAAATCTCCAGCTGCACAAAGTCCATGGGGCTCAGGCAATGCTAGTGAGGGGAAGGGGTTGATGAAGGTGTTCYATTCATTGTCTTGTTTTCAGAGGTGGCTGCTACCCAGTCACACGAGGTCCTGAGGTGATGCAGATGGGCAGTGAAGCCCAGGGTGAAGAGATGCTGCAAGGTCCATGTGTGGTGACTGTCTTCTACTTGATGTCTCACTCCCCCCCTTTCTTTTCCTCCCCTCTTTTTTGTTTCTTTACCTCACAATATTGTTAAATAAAATCAATATTAATGACTTTCACATATGGTCTTGTTTGCAGCTTAATTTGGGCAGTGGCATCTTATCAGATCTTAACAAAGCCCATCCCTGAACAGTGGCTTCAAGGAGGTTTGTGACCCTCTGCTCCATCTTGGCTGCTGAGGGAGAGGATAGCTCCAGCAGCAGCTGTTGAGCTGTCCCCACACCAGCTTCCAGGTCAACAAGAAGGTCCACTTTTGCAGCCAAAACTCCTGCAGGAACACTCAATCTGAAAAGACAGGTTATGGGGACAGGAGGTGTTATCCAGTACAGCTGGAAGAAAACAGCAAGTTTTCCATCGAGCCAGCCCTCCCTGGAGGGAATATGCATGRGCAGGAAGCAAAGGCCACCAGAAGCACATCCCTGCTCAGGGCAGGTGGTTCCAGCTCCATCTTTTGTGTAACCCCACTATATAATGCCTTAACGTGCATATTTACAATCAAGTGGCCAAGTCCTGCATTTTACAGAGATAATGCTGCAGTGCATCCCTTTGTTTGCAGACATCACATTTTGATGCCGTTAATTGTACGGTGAGGATTAATAAAACATGAAGTTTAAAGATGCTCAAATCACAGTGGGGGAGCTAATAATCTCTGCCAACAATAATATTTGCACTTTATTTTCATCCTAACATCCAGCCATGGAGTGAATCTTGGGCCAGGGAGCAGCACTACCGCTAATGGACTGGGTGAGGATTGCACAGGGATCCCAGCCTGCACCTTGGGCATCACTTGGACATCCTTGGGATGCTGTGCCTGTGCCCACAGCTGGATCAGTGATTTAAGGCTGCGTTTACCAGGACTGAGGTAGGCAAGAGACATGAAGTGGCCTCTCTGCATGTAGAGGTGATWTCTTTGCAGGGATGTGTCTGTCCTGGACTAACACATATCCTGTGGCCAGCCATGGTCCATGCTCTGAGGACCCACCACCTGAGGGCATGTCCCTTTGGGATGTCCCCTCTGGAAGGCCAAACAGCCCTGGGCGCTAGTGCTGGGAGATTTGTGAACCACCAAAGGTGTAATTTAGCTTTTGCAGAGTCTGCCTGTGTCCCCCCTCCCTGCTACAACCCCCAGTGCCAATGACCTGGCTTGCTGGGGCACCACAGCCTAGCAGCCCCASGGCTGAAATGGAGACTGGGGATGTGCTGCATCTCTGGCACGGCTTTTTCCTCTCCATCTCTTTGCTGCCTAGCAAGCATCCTTGTCAAAATCGCTTATTTCATTCCAGAACAAAGTTACCTGAATACATTTGGAAGTTGTACTGCACTATCAGAGTAATCAGAATTTAATTTGATGCAGTCAAGGCTCTAAAAAGATGTTATCAAGAAGAACATCAAAGCTGGATTCCTGCACTTGGTAAGGCAACTGGAATGCTTAGTCCAGATTTCTCATTTTATTGGAGACTTTCAAAATATCAGTCTAWATAACAAAAAATTATTATTGAGAGTATTTGCAAATTAATGTCTTTTGTAGATGAACAAAGGCCCACTTCCTTTGCATGTCAGGGACAGTCTCTTATTAAATCCTGCTAATTATACCATTTGTTGTGTCTAATCATTTCTGCACTTGCAGAAATTAAAGCTGAAGCTTATTTTCCTATGTGTTAAACCATGCTGTTCCTTGSAGCCCCAATCCTGCAAAGTGAGGATGCTCCCACTCAAGAAAGGGAGACCCTGTGGGGACAGCAATGGGGGAAAGGTGGGAATGGAACCTGGGCTGTTTCTTTTGTGCTTATGTCTCTGTTACACACTTGGGAGCTTTTATCATTCCCATCTCTGGGGAYAGCTGAGGAAAAGCTACAGCTCTTCCTAGTGAATGCAATTGTATGACAATCCCAGGTTTTATTTGCAAAATACAATTTAAGAAGGAAAAAAGGTGCCTCTGAGTCTTTTGAGAGCCAGGAAGGTTGAAAATGTGACCAAAAGGTGAGCCGGGAGATGGATGCTCCTTTTGGGGAGGTTTAATTTGATGGGGRGTGAAAATGTTTTCGAGCACCAGTTGGGGCTGGGGCAGGGGATGGTGGAGCAGTGAGCTTGACCATTTTCACTTCAAACACCATGATTTCTGTGCCAAGCTCGGGCTGCCCCGTGTATGTCAAGCTGGTGGCAGGGGTGAGTGGTAGCCACTGCAGCCATCAATCCCCTCTACTCCTTTAGCTCCYGTTTCTGCAGAGGCTGATCCCAAATGCCATCGTGGCCCTGCAGAGGGGACACAGGAGACAGCCCCAACCCCGACTTTCTCCCTCACAAATGTGTGGAGGAAGCTTATGGGGAAAGGAGGCTCAGTCAACTTCGTTAGGGAAATAGTATGGATCTTGTGTTCAAACCTTTGAAGTGTTAATTAAAAAGAATTATGCAAAGGAGCAAGGATTTGAAACATTCATTTGAATCTCAATAAGGCATCTGTATTAAAAATAGCAGCGGGATCAACTACAGATACAGCAGTTTTGGAGCAAAACGACCCTGGCATCCTTGGTTCTGCCGAGCAGAGCATTCCTGCCTGCTCCCTGCCCTGGATGGGTGCTGCAGAGCACAGCACAGCACAGGGAAAACATTTTGTGCCTAATATTTAAAGATCTTGAGAGCATTTCACTTAAAAAAAAGACCCAGTGGGATCTGGCATGGCACTTAGATGTAGAGCAAGGGTAGGTAGAGCAGATGTATGGGTTGGTACGGTGGGTGCAGGGCTGGGACCACTTCAGAGGCACCCAACATGGGGCACTGGATACCCCATGCAGACCAGACCTCAACCCCCCACCCAGCATAGCCCCTTCCAGGGAAAACTGGGAGCAAGTGCTTCTCCAGCCCATCTCTTAATTAAAACCCCCAGCATGTCCTGGCCCTTGCTCATTCCAATAAAAAGAATCCAGGGTATTAATTACCAGATCAGTGGATAACATCGTTAAGTTTACTTTTGCACTGTGAGAACCCTGGGGGAATGTCAATGCYTCCTGCCCTTGGCATCAGTGCTCCAAGGGCACGGGTGGGTGGGAGCCCCAACCTGCACTGGGGGGGCTGTGCCAGGCCAGCAGCACCACTGGGGCACCAGCACCAAAACCCCAGGGCTGCAGAGAACTGACACCCTTAGCTCATTCCCAGCATGGAGTGGGGTGTGGGCCTTCAGTGGTGATGGCTTAGCCAGGTAGAGTGCCAGGGGGTTGCAATCCAGGGCTGAAAGCAGCCCTGAAGGGGAGAGCAAGGAGCTTTGCTGGGGCTGCAGTCCCACGGGAAAGGTGACAAGAGGCAAAGCTGGAGCCACACTGCGAAATTCTGCAATGATTTCAAAGGCTGAGGCTGTAACCTCAGCTGCAGATTTGATTAAAAATGGATGAATAACAGCCTGACCTTGGGCAGGGCTCAGGCAGGCACACCCCCTAGACCCTTGCTGTCAGGAGGAGGTGATGCTCTCAGCCAAAACATGGTGTGTGGACAACCCTGATGCCTGCCTTTCCACCTCACAGAGTGGGATTTCCATGGGCTGGGCCTCACCTGTCCCTTTACAATGCCTGAAGCCTGCAGAGGGGAGCCCAGAACCAAGGGCTGGGTTGTTGGGTCCCCTTGGGATTTTGCTGGTACTTGGGCGGGTGTGTGCAGGATTCTCCATCCCCTGAACTCCTGGCATCAGCTTAGGCAAGAGCCAGGTGACATGAGGGTCAGAAGGATGGGGGAAATCAGAACATGAAAATCTCCCTGCTTTGCTCCCCAGGACACTGTACAGAGACTCTGGTTCAGTAGCACTTCACTGTCTCTCCATAGCATGGAAATAATTCAATGGACCACAAGACAGCTAGAAAAGCCTTTTTGTTGTTGCACTGGAGCAAACCCTTTGAGCAGCTGAAAAAGCAGCAGGGCTGTGGGCACTTGGTGGGCARTGAGGTGTGTGAGGTGCAGGTAGGCAGAGCAAGTAGTCAGTGTAAGCCATCACTGAGCCCCAGTGGGCAGGGAATGGAGAGAGGATATTCATTTTCCTGGTCTTTCTACAAATATATTTGGGACCTACAAATATCAGCTTGGGTTTTGCAGGGAATCCTTGCAGATTTTTACTCAGCAGCATATACCTTGCAAAAGAATTAACACTACACTGGGCTGCCTTGAAGCATGGCTCTCCTTGTAGGAGCTGGCTTGGGACAGGGTGGACTTGCTACAAATACAGCCCCAAACCCAGTGGGCGATTYCTGAGTGCAAAATCTCGCTCTTCCAAGTGAAAACGATGGCTGCAGAAGCTCTTTCCCCCTCCACAAACCTCAAAGCCTCCCACCCAGTTATGCAGATCCCAGTATTTTCTCCTTTAGGCTTTTCCTCATGTGGTTTTTGCATCTCCCAGCCCCACTCTGGGTGATGCCAGCCCCCTGCAGCCACACTGCTCACCAGAGACCTGCCTGGGAATGTGAGGTGGGGGTAGGCTTCCAGAAACTTCCTGCTCTTTGATCTATAATTTAAAAACCATTTTGTTTTGTCTTGGTCGCTTTAACCAGCAATTTGCTATAGCAAAAGAACACAATACCCCTTCAGGAAGAAGAAATATACTCATTCTTTCAATTAAATTTCTCCTGACTTTACTAAAACTTTTCCCCTGTTCCCGCTTCTGAAGAAGCAGCTTTTCTCCTTTTTTAATTTTATTTTTGTGATCTCCAATTCCACCGAGACAGAAGAAATCAGCATATCAGAGAAAACAACAATCCTTGTGATGCCCAGCAGTCATTAATTAACAAATTATATAAAAAAAGAGTTCTGCAGATAGGATTGTTTCCTGGTTATGTTGCCTTTTCTTTTGTTGGCACTGTGACAAGGAAGTCCTTTCTTGCTGAGATAGAGGAGATTAAACCATCCCTTTCACACTGGATGGCTTTGTGGGGCTCTTTTGGTCCCCAAATAAAACATCCTGCCCCCACTTTTACCCTGTTGTGACAGGTTTCTTCCTTGATGGGAAAGAGATGCAAAAGCACATTTGAGCCATAGCATCTGTCCCCCAGCTGGACCAGGTCTCTTTCTCATCAGCATGAGCATCCCCAGAGCGTGGGGCTGAGCTGACCTGAGTGGATTCAGTTTCAGTGGAACACCTGTGAACATTTGCACTCCCACCAGGTAGTCCACCTCCTCCCTGAAGTCCACAGCCCCAGCTGGCAACAGCCCCAGGAGAGCTCCTCAAGTGGCCCTGCCCTCCCTCCCACCATCTTCCCGGGCCTCTTCTCTAAATGGCAGGATTATTTTGGCCTCTCCCTGTCCCTGGCTCTCATCCCCCTCCTCAGGAAGGAGYAGG
Organism: Cardinalis cardinalis; assembly: GCA_014549065.1. NCBI lineage: Eukaryota > Metazoa > Chordata > Aves > Passeriformes > Cardinalidae > Cardinalis > Cardinalis cardinalis. The sequence continues at coordinate 158,160 of JACDOX010000174.1, forward strand.
CTCTGCTGGGAGCTGTAGGGACTGAGCTCCCTTTTCATACACTGGTGACCAAGGGTGGCACCCATGGGTCTCCAACCTCATTTCAGCTCATGGTCTCCAATGGTGAGGAGAAAAATGAGACCCCAAAGCCAGATGTTACAGAGCCATCCCCCAATGCTCAGCATTCGGGTCCCAGATTTGGGACCAGCTCTGCTGCAAGAAAGCAAAGGGCAAAAAAGCTCCCTGGGCTGTTAGAGCAAGCCAGCTGCTCATCTTTGGCCACAGAACCTTGGACTCTCTCTTTGCCAAGGTCTGTGGGGCAGCATCCTTTCAAAGGATCTGAAAAGTGTTGCCTGCAGCCTATTTGCAGTGGGGATGAGCTGAACCCATGCTGGGGAATGCTTAATTCTCCCAATACAGACACCAATCATGTTCCCTTGACTGATCTGTAAATGCTCCCTATAAATGCTGGCATTAGCCTGACTCAAGTGTGGCTGCAGGCAGGAGCTCCAAGCTACCCAAACCTCTGTCTGCTGCCATGGGCACTGTGGGGCCACAGTGCTTCCAGGGCACAGGGCAGGGGATGTGCACAGGGATGTTGCATCAAAATACACCTTTTCCCACCCTCTTTTTATTAATCATGCAGATTTCCCCACTCAGGGCCACAGGCTTGGGTAGGCAGTATACTGGGRAAAGTGTTGGAGGGCACCAGCAAAAGCAGGACATGGAAATCTGCCTGTTCTGTGCAGGCAGCTCCCACCTACTGTTCCTGGTGACCCAGTTAAATTAATTTTGCTGGGTGGTTGTTTTTCTGGTGAGGTGCTGGCTTAAAGTTAATTAGCCAAAAGATGCCCTGATTTCTTTCTTCACAGTAAGATCTGTGGTGTAATTTGTCAGCTAGGGTGTTCTCACATTCATGGTCCCAGGCACCACAGGTACGAATTAGGGACCAGCTCTGACCACCCCAGTGGGACCTGTCTTGCCTTGAGTATTCCTACTGGAAACSTACTGGGATTTGCTGGGCCCCTGTGGCTATGGCTGTGAGTGCAACGAGTTTGAGACTTGATGGGGAGTGACACATGAGGTGCTGGGTGCTTGCATGTTGCTCAACAGCACAGGAAAACCCCCTTCTGTGCTCCTCCAGAAACTGGAAAAAGACTGTTTCCCCTTAAAATGTTTTCTTCTCCCCATGGCCCTGGAGAGGGCAGATAATGGAGCAGCAGCCTAACACATACTTCCAGGGGAAAGTGTCAGTACTTCTAAAATTTCAGAGGTTAAAATAGTGGCAAGTTATTTTTAGTAGTTTTTCATTCATTTTAATTTGCCATTTGTCAACATGCAGCAAGGAACTCAGAGAAGCATCGCTCACTGCTGGTGGGTTCCTTTCCCCATGCCAAGCTATGCTGAGCCAAGACATGCAGACCTGAGCTGTGCGGGGCCAGGCTGAGCTGGGCTGGGCTGTGCAGGGCCAGGCTGAGCTGGGCTGGGCTGTGCAGGGCCAGGCTGTGCTGAACTGGGCTGTGCAGGGCCAGGCTGAGCTGAGCTGGGCTGTGCAGGGCCAGGCTGTGCTGGGCTGAGCTGTGCAGGGCCAGGCTGTGCTGAGCTGGGCTGTGCAGGGCCAGGCTGTGCTGGGCTGAGCTGTGCAGGGCCAGGCTGTGCTGANGCTGGGCTGAGCTGTGCAGGGCCAGGCTGTGCTGAGCTGGGCTGTGCAGGGCCAGGCTGTGCTGGGCTGAGCTGTGCAGGGCCAGGCTGTGCTGAACTGGGCTGTGCAGGGCCAGGCTGTGCTGGGCTGGGCTGTGCAGGGCCAGGCTGAGCTGAGCTGGGCTGTGCAGGGCCAGGCTGTGCTGAACTGGGCTGTGCAGGGCCAGGCTGTGCTGAGCTGGGCTGTGCAGGGCCAGGCTGTGCTGAGCTGGGCTGTGCAGGGCCAGGCTGAGCTGAACTGAGCTGTGCTATGCCTCTGAAGCACCTCTGCTAATGAAGACAGGCTGGAGAGCTGGAGTTATTCAGCCTAGAGAAGAGAAGGCTCTGGGAAGATCCTAGAGAACTTAGAGTCCCTTCCAGTTCTAAAGGGGCTCCATGAGAGCTGGAGGGGGATTTTGAACAAGGGCTTGAGAGAAAGGACAAAGAGGAATGGATTCACACTGCCAGATGACATGGAAGAATTTCTTCCCTAGGAGAGCAGTGAGCCCCTGACTCAGGTTGCCCAGAGAAGTTGTGGCTGCCCCATCCCTAGAAGTGCTCAAGGCCAGGTTGGATGGCATGTGGAACAACCCGGGACAGTGGAAGGTGCCCCTGCCCATGGCAGGGAGCTTGGAACAAGATGATCTTTGAGGTCCCCTCCAACCCAAACCACGATGCGATGCTACGACTCTATACCAAGCCATGTCCCGACGGATCAAGCCGTGCCAAGAGGTGCCAATCCACACGACACCAGGTCCAACCCATCCGTGCCAGCACCAACAGGTGGCGACACGCACCCACGGCACCCCGGAGCCGGGGCCGCGCCGGGGACGCGCCCGCGTGGCCCGGTACCGGCTCGGCGCGTCCCCGGCGCGGCGTGAAAGGACTTCCAGAGCTCCCCCGGCCCTAGCGAGCCCCCCCTCCCCGTTTTCGGGCTGGTTAATCCCGTGTGTAAAGGGCAGCCAATGGATGCGGCCGTTGCGCGGGGTTGGGATTAGCGGCGGGGCGAATGGCTGGCACTTTTACTGGGATTACAGAACAAAGAACTGCTCTCCCTGCCCGATTTGGGGTGT
>JACDOX010000174.1:161261-176520 GCA_014549065.1 Cardinalis cardinalis
GAGCGCTGGGGCTGGGGCTGGGGGATAGGGCGGAGGGATGCGGGGGGCAGCAGGATTCGGGGGGTGGTTGGGAGTGTTGGGGCTGGAGGTGTGCGGGGCAGCGTTGGGGATCCGGGGGGAGGGTGGTGCTGAGGATGCAGCGCAGGACGTTGGGTACGGGTGAGCGCTGGGAGATGCGGAGGGGCAGCGGGGCTGCTGGAGGGGGAGTACGGCTGCAGGGCTGCTGAACCACATCAGGGCACGGGGGATGTCAGTGGGCAGCAGGGTTGCTGGGGAGATGATGGGGCTGCRGGGTGGGGGGGCATGCTGGGCTCTTTAAGGCTGAGGGATGCCCTTTAAGGCTGAGGGTTGGGGGATTCATTCGGGCTGGTGGGGGCTGACAGGGCTGTAGGGGTTCAGCGTGGCATCAAGGCACGGGGGATGTTGGGGTTGCTGCAGGGGATGCTGAGATTATTGGGGCTGGAGGGATGCTGGGGGAGGAATGCCAGGCTCACCAGTCTGCGAGAGTTCAGGGGGGTAACAGGAATACTGGGAGCTGACAGTGTGGGGGGATGCTGCAGGGCAGTGGGGCTGGGGGGTGCTGCAGGGCAGTAGAGCTTGGCAGGGGTTCTGGGTGTTATTAGTGTTGGGAAGGGTCTTGAAGGTCTGTAGGGCTTGGAGATGCTGGGGGTATTAGAGCTGATGGGGTGCTGAGCTCGTTGCAGCTGTGGGGTCGCTAGGGCTGGTCGGGGGGATGCTGGGGGTGATGATGGGCCTTGGTGGCATCCATGGGGGCTGTGAAGGGATGCCAGGAAGCAGCAAGGCTGGGGGTGATGGTGCTGCAGAGGGGGTGCAGGGAGCAGTAGAGCTGGGGGCTGGGATAGGGGATGTCAGGCTGGCCCTGGGGGTGGCCCACATCCTGAAGGCATTTCTGTGACCTGCCCTGGCTGCGTCGGACGGTGCCAGGCAGGAAGGGGAGCTGGAAGCAGGGCTCTGCTGGAGCTTGCCTCCTCTGTGCTGGTGTGGGCATTGGCAGCAGTGCTGCTGGAAATAGAAACACGGTGCTGAGCTGGTGAGTTGCTCGGGGCTTCAGCCAGGCTGGTCACTGGCCTGGGCACCGTGGCCCATGGCCTGAAGGAACAGGCATTCTCTGCAGGGTGAGTGGAGGATTTTTGGTGCCGAGGGATGGCTGTGATAGGGAGAAAGTTGCTCCCTGAGGAGCAGGTGCCCTTGTCCTTGCGGCGTGTGGGGCTGGCAGTGGGTTTATCTGGGATAAGCTGTAAATTGGAGTGATCCTATTAATGTGCCTTGTGCAGGAGTGAGCTCGGACCCGGCGGTGCTGTGCAGGTAATCCTGGCTGTCTGGTGGGCTCTGGGCACAGCCAGGCGAGGGCACTTTGGGAGCTGGTGGTGCCACTGAGCACCGTGGCAGAGCCGTGGGACTGGCTGCTATGGGCACCTTGAGGCTGGTCACCCAGCCTGCTGCCACACCTGTCCCCTGTCCGTGTGAGGCTGTGGGCATTGGAACCACCTGGGGACACCAGTGGTGGCCCTGCATAACGGGCACTTCGGGGTGTCTGCCCTTGGTGCTGCTCCCTCTGAAGAGCTGTTGGAAGTGCTGTAGCTGGGGAATAATCTTGTGGATGTGAGAGCCTTTAATTCTCCAGAGGCCCCCACAATGCACCCAGACCCATTGAGCTGGTTGAGCCCGCAGAATCCCCCTCTGTGGGAACTGCTGCAGCAATATGGGGACCACCAGGATGAGAGCCGAGCCTGCTGGCAGCCGAGGGTGCTGGAGGCCGTGTCCCTGTGCCTCTGCTGCAAGCCCTGGCCCAGCAGCACGTGCTGCCCTGGGAGCAGTGTCAGCAGCTGCCTGCCAGGACCGCGTGTCGGGGCCCTGTGGTTTCAGGAGCGCCCGAGGGTCCCCTGCTCTTCTCCCTTTGGCCTGGCAGAGCCAGACTCCCTGTGACCAGCGGTGGCCACTGAGGGACAGGGTGCCCTGCTCTGGGGCTGTGCCGCTGGTTTCCCATGCGCCCTGGCTCTCCAGGCTGGCGTGGCCTCTCAAAGCCACATTTCTGGGGTGACACCTGCCAGGGATGTGTTGGCACTCTGTGGACAGGAGAAGGGATCAGGCAGCTGCCCTCACGTGGTGCTTGCAGAAGCTGAGGAATGAACGAGTGATGCCAGGGACATGCTCTGGTGCTGCTGCCTGCTCCTGCTGTCCCTCCTGAGAGGGCTTTCCCATCTCTGGAGGAGCTGCTGGTGCTGTCGCTGCTCGTTCAGCTTTGCTAATGAGAAGCTGGGGCAGATGAGCAGGAAGCTGCTCAAGGACACGTTTAGCAACCTGGCTCTGTCTGCCTGGGTGAGACACAGTGCCCACACTGGCAGCCCAGCCCTTCCTTTCACAAGAACCTTGCATGGGGCAGGAGGTAACAAGAAAGGTGGGCTTTGGGGTCAGCACAGAGGGTACATGTCCTACATGGTGTGCATCACATACACCTGGAGTGATGCTTATAGGAAGAACACCAAACCCCCAAAGTCCCAGGCCAAAGCACAACCTCTGGCTACTGGAGTTAATGGGGGATTCCCGTCTGCTTCTCCCACAGGAAATAGCTCAGATGTTTTTTGGCAATTATCAATGCCCTGGACTTCCTTCAGGAATTTTGTCAGCAGCACCCCAGCAGCCAGGCTGGAGGAATGCACAGGGACTCCAGCTGGAGGTTGGCTGCAGGGCTGACCCCTGGGCTTGCTGCTGGCTGTCCCCACCTTGGGCAGTGGTGTTGGGCATGGTTATTCTGTGTGCTGCCAGCCCCCGCTTGCAGATGCCTGTGGTGAGTGGAGGTGGTGGTGGTTTGTCATGGAAGGAAACGTGTGAATGGGTCCTGCTGCTCCAGGATGACTGGGCTGAGGYGCAAGGGCTGTGTGCTGGTTTGGGGAAGGGGCATGGTGGGCAGATGAGGGGCTGTGTTATTGTCCTGGCTTTGCTGTGTGTGGCTGTGTTAACRCCTTGCTGGTAATGACAAAACTTCTTCAGGGATTTGAGGGAGGAGCAGAGGTTTGCCACCACCAGAGACCTTCTTGAGGACAGGAAAGGACCTACTGGGGGCCCCTCCCAAGATGGAGATAGCTATCCATGAGCTAAATATGTATTTATTGGCTCATTCATTGGGAAGAGCCCGGCTGGAAGCTATGGGGAAGGGGTCTGGTGTCCATCTGGATTGAGGCCAGAGCAGTGGGGCTGGGGATAGAGAGCAGCCCCAGCTGGAGGTTTGCAGGGGAGGTGGCAGCTCTTTGCAGACTGGAGTGAAGCTTACCAGGGCTCTGCTCTGCCCTGTGGCAGCCCTGTCCCTTCACAGGGCATGTTCAGTTTGCATTCCTTGAATCGTTGGCTTTAAAAAGCAGTCAAGAGCTGCAGGAAGCTGCAGTGGCCCCAGGTGGGCTTTAGGAATTGTGGTCATGAGGATTTCTGGCTTGCTGTTTTGATGCTTCATTTCTTGGTGTTGCTCTCTTGGTTAMATTTGCTTCAATCCCAAGAGTGGTGGAGCACTGGGCTGGGCTGGGGTGTTTCTGCAGAGACCCCCAAATCAGCTGGGGCACCTCATGTCCCATCCTGGTCCAGGAGCTGCTGCCAAGCACCACCTTAGGAGCTTACCCAGAGCACAGCAAGGCTCTCCTTGCTGTGGGAGCAAAGGAAAGCATCCCTTGAGTGAGATGCTGTGGAGAAAAGCACTGGGCACATGGACCCCTCCTCCTGTTTGTCCATGCAAACAGCTTCTGTGGGAGTTTTCTGGCTTCACATTGACTTGTCTCTGCTCTGTGCTGGTCTAGCTGGTTTAAAAAGGTAATTAATTAATCTGGGTGGAATGAGTGGGGGACCAGCGAGGAGCATCACTGTGCTGCTGCATGTGGATGTCATTGTCCTTGGCCAGCGTGTCCCTCCTCAAAGCCAATCTCCACCTCTCATATGAGGGCTGAGATGTCCATCTTCATTTTCTTTACATCTCTGACATTAAACAGAGCAAGTGCCAGTGGGTAGGTGGGTGTGGACCCAGGATGGGTCCTGGAAATGTGCCATGTAGAGCCCACCTGCCTGCCTGAGACTTCTGCTCCAGGAGATGGAAGAGACAAGCCCAGACGCCTCCTGGCCGTGGGTGACATCCCCTGTGGGTGTGCTGGGGTCTGGCAGTGCCCCTGGGCCATCCTGGTGGGTGTGAACAGGTGGCTGCAAAGGCTTGTGGTGGGCCCCACCRACCTGCTGTTGATCTGTTCCCACAGCCCCACAGTTAAAGCCTGGGAGCCCAGAGGGTGCTTTGAGGTGTAGATCCCACTGGAGATGGCTGGGAAGAAAACTCCAGGGCAGGATGTTTTTAACCATTTTTGATTTTTGGATAATTTCTTGAACTTTTTGGTGATGTGTGTGGATGCTGGTTGCTACCATGGTTGTGTGTCCTGCTTGGCTCGGTTCCTCCTCCAGGAGAAACCTCCCACTGCAGTGGATGCACAGAGGCTGCTCAGATTTATGTGCTTCTGAGAGAAGAACATGGAGCCTGGGCCTTGATGGGCAGCAGCACTTTTCAGTCCCAGTTCAAATCCCTGGATGAAGCAGGATGGGTACATGGGGTCCCTGCCATGGGTTGTGCCCATGGTGTGGCTCTATAGGAGCTCTTGGCTCCCTCCCCCCTGGCTAAAAACCTTCCAAGCTTTTCAACAGGTAACTGTTGTTTGGAAGAACACAGGGGCAGTTGGTCTGGCTTAGGGAAAACTTACAGAGTGAGAGTCTTCCAGAGCAAGATGACACTGGAAACAAAGCACTGCTGTGGGTGAGAAAGATCTCAGTGGTTTTGTCTGGTTGCTCTGCTGGAAGATGCTTCACCCACCTTTAATGGGGTGAGTGCCTCTCTGTGCCCAGCTTTTGGCAGGGATCACACTCTGTCATTGGCTCCAGCTGTGTCTGTGGCGATGTCTCCTGCCTGGGAAGCCACCTACTACTCAGTACCTGTGAGAGGTGACCTTGCCTTGAGGCACTGGCTGCTCATTTGCTGCTGGGCTCCAGCCTGGCAGCAYCAGAGGACTGGCCCTGGGCAGTGGGGACATCTCAGGCCATCTCACCGAGCTGGAGGTGGCTCCCTGGAGCTGGGCAGAGCTCCCACGCTGACAGCACACACAGATGAAAGGGACAGACCCAGCCCTGCTGCTGATGAGCAGCAATCTTCATGCCAGCCATTAACCCTGTCCACTTCCTAAGGGCTCGGTGCCAGGCACGTCAGTGGCACCAGTGCCAGCACTGCCCTCCCTGCCTGCCCACTGTCACTGGATGCTGCAGGATGCTGGAAGCCTTTGGGTGAGGCTTGAGACAAGCTGCTGGTYCTGCTCAGGGCTGAGATGCCAGAGGGACGTTGGTGGCAAGGGGAGGGATTTCCCTGGATGGATGCTGCTGCTTGGACAGTCACAAGAGGTCCCATAAAGTTGCATTTGTGGTAGAGTGGATACTGAATCCAGTGGGATGGGGATTTTGGCATTGGTAGGATGGGGCTGTGCCCACTGTGGCTGTGCTTTGGGATCTGTTTGAGGCTTCCACCAAAGCTACACTCCTTCCCACTGGGCTGGATTTCTTCTTGTTTCACTGCAGGGTAGGAGACAGGGATGGAAAAACCTGTAGGAAAGGCAGGATTATGTCTCCCTAATTAGTAGAGGCCTGATTATCATTTCTTCCCAGAGCTCTGGTAATGATTAAATATGTGGGAATTATCTTTTATTATTTGTATTGCATTATTATTTAGAAGGCTGGGACCCTGTTTGCTGTGCAGACAGGGAATGACAGTCCTTGCCAGGAGGAGGAACGCTGTCCCTGGCATCCTGCTCTGGGTAGCTTGGGGGTTGAGCTTTGTGTGCCCGTGGCGTTACCCAAATTGCTACAGCAACTCCCCACCCCGGCACTTAAAAGAATTTAAAGCATTGAATTGTATGTCTTTTTGCTTGCATGTGAGTCACATCTGTTTTAGTATGGGGAAAAAAAAAAWTAGTGTATTACTGTGACCTCTAAAATCACGATTCATATAAAGATCTAAAATTACATAGATATTTTTTTGGCACCAGGATTGTCAAAGCCCAGGCGTTGGCCACTGCTTTGAGATGCTCTGGCTTTATTGTTGGAGGGCTACAATAAAGCAATCTTGTTAGGTAAACATAATGATGTTATGAGCCACCATCTGCTGAAGAGCTGCTGCAGGGAGCAGTGGGAGCTGCCTGCTGTACTGCTGCTCCCCTGCTACTTCCTGCTGGCTGGTGTCAGATGTGTCCTAGGAGAGACACAAGTGCCTGGTATGGATGGAGAAGGGACTTTTTCTTATGGCTTCCTCCCTCTTAATCAGCTGGCGCATGAGCTGTTGTTGAGCCCTTCCAACTGGTGAGGAGCAATTCCCACTGGAATGCAGTGAGGCTGTTGGGGTGATGGTGGGGTCATTGGCCAGCTTCCCAAAACCTGAGCCACCACATTGCTGAGCTGTGGAGWTGTGTTGGAATGCTCTGAGGACACCACAAGGTGCCACCGGGTCCCTGGGTCCCACAGAATCATCCTTGCTCCCCCCTGAGCAGTGGGACACCATCCTGGTGGCAGCAGGGACCCCCACAACCCCCTGGGTGCAAACTTGCAGTCACTGGCATGAAGGATTGCACTTGGTCGGCAAAATATGTGAGGAACTTTGCTTGTTTAAAATGCCTTTGGGGTTTGGGTCTTAAATAAACATCCTGGTTGGGGTTTAGGTTGGAGGTYTTCATCCTGGGAAAGGCAGGCGTGGGGGGAAGGGAGCTGTGCCCCGAGCCTGCATGCACCTTCTGACAAGGTTAAAAATTGGCTTCATTAGGAGAGGAGCACTGGAAATAAATTGCTCTGCACCCTTTAGGGGAACTGCTGGGCTGTARTTCCATCTTGTCTTCCTGGGGAAAAGTGCCCAGAAACCCTTTAAGTGAAATTACAGCATTTTACCCTGAGCTAGAGTTTGGTATTGTTGCCCCCCCAAATGTGTTTACCTCTGTGCCCTCAGATGAAGTTCATCCAGGATCTTGAATCATGGAACATTAGAATGGCTTGGGTGGGAAGGAACATTAAAGATCATCTTGTTCCAGTCCCCTGCCGTGGCAGGGACACCTGCCACTGTCCCAGGCTGCTCCAGCCCTGTCCAGCCTGGCCCTGGGCACTGCCAGGGATGCAGGGGCAGCCCCAGCTGCTCTGGGCACCCTGTGCCATCGAAGGTGAGGAGTTAGCTGGGGGTCACTGCATGTGCCAGCCCTGCCCCACAGCTCCTTGGGAGTGCCAGGCTGGGCATCAGGGCCCTTGTGAAACAGCACAGCCCAAGCAGAGTGCCCCAGTGCTGGCACTGCAGGTCCACAGGCAGAGGTGAGTGGGTGGTGACCTTTAACAGGACATTAAACATTTATTAAACCTGTCAGAGTTAGTGTCAGGCTGTTTGGGGTTTTTGTTTGTTTAAAATGAGAGSGGAGAAGAAAGACATTGAGGAGAGACAAGCATGACTGGTGTCATGAGCTGATCAGCCTGATGCATCCAGTCCCACCTGAGCTCTCAAAGTGGAAACCTGGCTCTGGGATGGACCCAGCGCCCACCTGTGCCCTTCCCAAGGCTCCTTGCTGGATCCTGCTGCATCCATTGCCCCCACCTTCATCTGTGCCCCTCAAATACTTATTGGTTAGGTGGGCTGAGTTTGCCCCCACTGTCTAAAGGTTTATTCCTTTGGAGGGTGGGAGAGTGAGATCAGCCCYATTCCTCACTGGTGTTGTTTTCCCACAGTTCCCCCCAGCTTTCCCCATGCCACCCATCTGAGGGTTATGTGCTCTCTTGAAAACTTCTTTGTTTCCCCACATTTTCTGTTGTAATTTATGAACAATACCACTGCTTGTTGGAAACCAAGGTCTTTATCTCTGTGGGAATCACACCTGCAGAAATCCAGCCCTACTGCTGCCTGCACAAGGCTCTCCATGGTAAAACACAGCTCCAGTACCACTGCTGTAATGCAAATGCCTCCTCTGTTTCCACATCTGTCAAAGGTGATGCTTGGCTCCCCTCTGCACCTCAGCACTCTCTGAACATCACCTGCTCAAGCTGGGGCTTGAACCCCAATAAATTTTCTCCCCATCTTCATTTATTTCTCTTTCCCCCAGCAGCATAGGATCCTTGAATATATATTTTTCTTCCTTTTGGTTAATTTTTTTCTTTTTTTCCTGCAAGCAAGGTGCATATTTCAACACCTGCTGACCTTTGAGTGTGCCGTGGAGCTGATGTGGTGATGCCAATGGGCAGAGCAGAGAGAGTGTGTGTCCCACAGGGCCTGGGGTGCCTGTGGTCAGGGCTGGCACTCCTGGAAAGGGCTATTTTTAACTCCTGGGCTGGTGCTGGGTTGCTGTCAATGCATCTGAGCACGTAGGCGTCCTTTATTATTTTGATCATGATCATTCAAAATAATGTGGAATTGTCTCTGCTCTGGGGAGCTGCTGCTGTGGATGCTGCAGAATCCAAGGAGGCTTTTGCATGTTGTAGGGGTCTCATCCATGTCCAGACTGGATGGACTTGGCTGTGGCATTGTCCCCATGGGCCATGGAAGCTGGTGCCTGGTGGCAGCTTGAGCTGGCACTTTGGAGGTGCAAGACCAGGAGAGCAGAAGGGAAAATTCTCCTGTCAGGGCTGCAGGTGAGGAGGGCAGCAGGAGGGTGACTCTCCTAGTGCTGGCTGATGGCTTCCTTGTCTTCATGTGCTGCCCCATGTCCCCATGGCTCCACGCTCCCCAAAACCAAAACTGCAGCCACTGGTGCATACAGCATTGCTTGCCTGTGAGCCCAGGACACATTGCTGGGGTCTCTCTCTTCTTCCTCCTCCCCATAACACTGTTTGTGCCTGGGTCTGCTTCAGGGGGTGCCAAGCTGAGTCTGTACCCCCAGTGTGTGCTCCCTGCCTGAAAGCCATTGTGAAACCTATGGAAACCCTTCCAGCAAACACCATTCCTCCCAGCCCTCTGTGTGTTTCCAGCCAGAGGGTTTCCTGTCCTCCCCTTTTACTAACCCACCTTTCCAGTGATGCTATGGTAGGCACTTGGGCCAGGAACTTCCTTCCCAGTGATGATTTTGCTGCACTTTGGGGTGCTTTGTGTCCTCAGTAGCAGGGCAGTGGACCTGGGGGCTGGGGGAGATGTTCCTGGGGATGGAGCAGTGTCTCTCCTTGGGGGTGCTGGAGAGATGCAGGATGACACTCAGCTCCTGGGCAAAGCCTCTTCAGGGTGGCTGGGCTGGTTTCTTCTCCCAGTCCCAAATCACTGGCCCTGGGTAGAGGTTAAGGTGCTTCCTCCCATCTTGAGGAAAAACAGCATTTTGCTTTGGATTAGTTTCTGAGGCTCTCTCTGGGTCAACAGGTTATCAGGATGAGGCAGAGTGGCTGAAATCAATGCTATTTATGTATTTACCTGCCCACTGTGGAGTAGTTCTGTGTTCACCTGCTCTGGCTGCATGTGCAGTGAAGAGCTGAGCACAGCATTCACCCCCTTGCTGCACCCCTTGCCTTTTCCTTCCCACCCATTTAAGAGGAGCTGATTGAGGAATGAATTCACAATCCCAAGGGCCCAAATGCAGATGCTGTGACTGCTGTGGGGTGGGCATGGATGAGGGTGAGTGTGCTGCTTCCTGTACTTCTGGCTGAAGCAGGAGGGATTTTTGGTGTTGGGCTGATTCGATGCTTGGAAATTCTCATGTTTTTATTGGTTCCTACAAGTTTTGAGGCATAGGAGGCTGTGTGGGTCCTGACAGGGTTTTGCTGTGTGCTCAGCAATGTCCTGAACTGGGATGATGGGGAGGCTGAGTTGTCTCTGGTGGTACATCCCCTTGTTGCTCACCCCATGGATGATCACATTGAAGGGTTCCCATTTCTCAACTCAGCAAGCCCTTGTACAAAAACTAAGCTGTGAACCCCAAAAATAAGCCATGAACCCCAAAAATAAGCCATATGCTCTCTGCCTTCCCTGTCCCAAGGTGCTCTTCCTTTCCTCAGCCCCCAAAATCTCTTTTCTGAGGGCCCAGACCCACCCTCCCTGCTACATCTCCTGGAAGCATCACCATCCAGGAGCTAAGTCAGCATCCAGCCACCTCTCACACACGCTCTCATGGTTTCACGATGCAGATATATTTATTTTCTGTTATTTATGAGGTGCCTGAGCCAAGCTCTTCATTTGCCTGCAGGCAAGGAGCCAGGGTGCTTTATGGCTGCTTTGGCACCCCAGTCCTGCCCCGGGCACCCCAGGAGGTGGTGGGTGCTGGACCTTGGGTGCTTATTTCCCTGCCCCTGCATCTAAAGTAGGCTCTGAATTTGGGACGCTGCTTTGTCGGGCGCCAGAGCTGCCGATTAAGGGAAACGTGCCACAAGGCAGGTTTGCTTTGCAGGATTAAAAGCAAATAAATATTTATGCATTATGCAAAGCAGCTCTGATAAGATATGTGTGTCATTGGGAATTTGAAGCAGTTTCAACTTGGCCCTGAGATGAAGGGGTGTGTATGTCGATGTGGTATGGGGGCTTAAGCGGATGTTTCTTCTCCTGCTGCAGAAAAATAAAAATAGAGAAAAACAAGGGGTTTCTTGCTTCTTGGGCTGCTCTGGTCTTGGTTTTCACCATCTCCTGCATCCTTGTGTCTCTAGCTGCAAAAATGGAGAAGAGCCAGGGAAGAGAGAGCAGTGCAGGCAGCATTTTGGATGCAAATATAATGCTGGCCCTGCTCCTAATATTCACTGTGTTTACACGTAAATGCAAACAACTGTTGACTTAGTTTCAATAGATAATGTATTTCATAACACAATGGAAATGAGAATTAAGCTGGAATTTAGCAGGAGGGAACATGTGTTTCTGCAAGACCTTGGGCTCTGCTGGCCCCATGGTGTTGGGGGACACCTCTGCCAATGATTTCCCTGGCTAATCCTTTCCACAACAGTGTGAGAGGACAGGGGCAGGGCTGGGGGCTGCAGGTTCAGGGAGCTGAGTGACCCACTGGCAAACAGGGTTACAGGGACCAGGGCTGATCTGGGCCAGTTTCTCCCTGGGCAGGAAGGGCTCTGGGATGGGTTGAGGTGTCAGGGCAGGGAAATGCTGTCCTAAGCTGCCATGCTCGATCCTGAGTGATGACAAGTCCTGGGAAGGAGGAGGTACCAACAGCCAGGTCACCTTGTCCTGACGTGACTCCCAGCAGGAACACGTGGGAGAGGAGCTGGCTTGTTTTGGGGCCAGATGCTGGCCAGCCCAGAGCCATCCCCACAGGGCTCCCTGGGGCCAGCCCTTGGATCAGGGCTGTCATCAGAGCCACTCCCGCTGCATCTGCCCTGGGCTGGCACACTCCCCACCCCACTGCAGCCCAGRTCCCTCTGGGAGCCCCAGTGAGACCCTGGCAGCACAGCAAACCCCTCCAAGGCTGTGCTGTCCTGCCCAGGTGAAGGCACCAATGTCGGTTCCTCAGAGCCCCCAGGGCCAGAGGTGTTGCTGGGACAGCAGCTGTCTCTGGATGTGGGTCTGTCCTGTCCGTCTGTCCCTGCCCCTGGCTGGCTGCCTCAGCACAGCAGGGCTTATGGCACTCAGGGCTCAGTGTTAAAAAAAGCCAAGCCTTTGTGAATGTGGGGGTAATCTTGTGTACACTTGAGATGTACTGGACACTGGGGAATCTCCCCCAGGAGCTGTGGGGATGGTCCCGCTGGTGGGGACACCTTGCTCCAGCAGCCAGTGAGCTGCAAAGCAGGATCTGGTGCTGCTGCTCCACCTGGGGTGCTGGAGCACCCCCCTGCCATCCCCAGTGGCTTCCCTGTCTTGCCTTGCCTTGCCATGGAGGGTGATGTCCCTGCCTGGGGTTGGTGGGAGCCGTGGCCCCCCAGCAGTTTGGCTCTGGCAGCAGCAGTGACACCGAGCCCTGGCAGGGTTGGCATGGGCAAGGGCCGGGTTTGGGGCTGGTGCCGTGGCCAGAGGCTGCCTGGGCAGGAAATGGGGATCCTGGCTGGCTGCAGCTCGCAGGCAGCACTGTCAGTACCTGCCTCACCCCACGGGTCACACCGGGGCAGGGCAGGCTTGGCTCCAGCCAGGGCTGCTGCAGTGCCAGGTGAGTCACTGCCCGGCGCGGGGTGCCCGGCTCTGGGCAGCACTCAGCCCGTGCCTGGCAATGGCTCTCTGCACACATGCTCCCAGCTCTGGGGTTGGGGTGACCCAGGACCTGCTCTCACCTTTGTGACTCATCCCTTAAAATCAAATAAAATAAGGGAGAAGAGAGCGGGGAGCAGACAGGAATGGGAAACTGAGGGAATGGGATGCTCCCATCTCTGAGCCTCCTTTCATCCTCCTTTAAAAAGCCATTTTATTTTTTTTTAATGAGTTTATTTATGTAGCCAGCGTGGATTAGCAAACAGCCCATCCTGTAACGCACGGAATACTCAGTGCTGAGACACCAGTAACCAGAGAGAAATACTAGAGATAAAATTAAACATAATGAGATTATGTGGCATCTCTCTGTCAGGGACCACCTTATGCAGAGCAAACTAATTGCCTGTGCAGAGCAGAAAGTGGGTGATGAGCACTGTCTGGGAGCTGGGGAGGGGCTGGTGCCATCAACTGCAGCTTTGCAAAAGCAAAAAGCATTGGGGTTGAGTGCTGAGGAGCAAGATGAGGAGCCCRACAGCTTTTGGGGGAGTGGGATGAACATCCTCTGGCCAGCCCTTGTGGACTCATTGTCCCCAGCAATGAGTTGGTGCTGCTTGAGTAGCCTTGCAGTTTGAGTAGCCTTTTACTGGATAATAATTAATAAAAACAATAATAATGATAATGATAATGATAATCTAGAGCAGTGTCTGGTTAGATGGACAAGGTGGATGTGCCAGTTGAGGCAAGAGCCAGGATATGGCACTGAGCACTGTTCAGAGAAAGCAAACCCCCTGCCAAGGTGTGGGGCCAGGGCTGCAGCACCAGGGGCATCAAATATATGGGATTTTTCCTTAATTTAGTGGGGAGAAAAAATATTTTTAAGAAGTCAAAAAGCATGTGTCTGTGTAATATAAAATTCAAGTTAGGCTCTTAGTGATTTCATGGAAAACAACAGGCTTTTTATATTGGCTCTTGGGGTAGGAAGAGAGCAGGCTAGAATAAAGATTTACAGTCTTTGGGAGATTAAAGGCCCTTGGTACATTGTTCAAATACCACGAGATTAGTTTCCAAGGAGACGGATACCAGTTGCCATAGGCACCGGGGGCCAGGAATTAGGATTGCGATTTTTTATCCTGATCACGCAACCAGGAGCTGAATGCTGTTAAAACTGGGCTTTAAATAACCCCAGTGTTAGTGTATGCACTGCTGAGCCAGAGGCAGGGAGCAGAGTCTGCTTGCCTTCCCCCTGCTCCAGCGCCCACTCAGGCATGCAAGGTGGGGCCCAAGGGCTCATGGAGGGGTGCAGGGGGTACAGGGCTGGGAAGCCAGGCTGGTGCAATCCCAAGACCAGCCTTGCAGGTTGTCCCATGGCTTCTGAGTTCATTTCACCTCATTTTTTTCACTGAGCATGGTTTGCCACCATCTTCTTGCAATAACCAGCAGTGATGGTGGTGCAGGAGCTAGGGATCCTCCTAGATCCATGGAATCATGTGGTTTGAAAGGGACCTTAAAGGTCACCTAGTTCCACCCCACCCCTGGCACAGGCAGGGACACCTTCCACCAGACCAGGGGATGTACCAAGGGGTAGAATTATCAGCCTGCTAATTTTGGCTTGCCCATGCCACTTGCTTCTGGGAAGTGCAACCTGAGCCCTGGCGTTGAGGTGCGGGATCTGCGTGTCTCCTTCTAGGAACTGCCGAAGTAGAGGGCTTTTGTATGGGAAGGGGTGCTGAGCTCCCTGGTGCCGGCAGTTTTGGGGCTGGGCATCCCCCTGGGGAGGRAGGCTCAGCTCTGGGAGCTGTGCAGGCCCCCAGGTCCCTGTGGCTGGGTGGTTCTGCTCACCCACCAGCTACCCTGAGGCTCATCTTGGCCTTGCTGACCCCAGCCATTCACACAGGGCTGCTGGGGCGGGATCCAGCTTTCCATGCATGGTGCTTTCAGCATCCTTCCCTGCTATGGTRGGAATGCTCCAATTAACACTTTTTTCCGCCTTGTTTTTCTTTAAAATTTCTTTAATAAAGGAAGAAACAGTTGCTGGAAGCAAGA
Organism: Cardinalis cardinalis; assembly: GCA_014549065.1. Taxonomy (NCBI): domain Eukaryota; kingdom Metazoa; phylum Chordata; class Aves; order Passeriformes; family Cardinalidae; genus Cardinalis; species Cardinalis cardinalis. Next base: position 175,450 of record JACDOX010000174.1, read on the forward strand.
GCTTCTGTGCCTGCCTGCTGTGAGATTGCAGCATGGAAACTTGTCTGGAGCTGAAAGCAGTGCTGCTGGAGCTCCACAGGCACAGTGATCCCCCTGCAGCTGCCATGCCGTGGAAGTGTTTATCCTGGGGGAGATGAGATACAGCTTCTGAAGGGCACTTGATCCTCTTCTATCTCTCTTTGCACTAGACAGAAGCCTGCTATAATTTTATTATATTATATTAAKATATGYACCTAGGCTAGGCTTAAGGAAATCAAGGTGGCTGCAGAGTGCAATGCCCTGGTTAGAGATGGAAAGTGAAATTCCTGTCGTAGACACTTTTCCCTGTGGGAGCCCCCAATTTGCTCTTTGCTTCTTTTATAAGGGGGACTAAACCACAGCAGGTGCCAGATTACCCGGGAAAGCAGAGCCGAGGCAGCGATGCTGCTGAACGTTGCGGTGCCCRTGTGCATGTGAGGAGCTTTTCCAGCGGGTGCCTTGGGATTTGTGGGTAAAATAAAACAGGGGAGGAGGTGTTTGGTCATGAGATCTTGCTCTGCCCTGTACTACCCACTTGGAAGGAAACAGGCAGGGGAGATAGAGGGTTTGTGAGAGCCAGCAGAGGCAGCGAGATAAGAGCTATGAGCACAGTGGGGACACAGGCACAAAGCAGTGTTTGCATTCTCACTGTGCTGGCATCACTGTGGCCCAGACTGCACCAGAGGGTGTTTGCCCCCCAGCTCTGCTGCTTTCAGTCTTTGGAGAAAGGTATCACCTTGAAAAGCTGATAGCAGCTTGACACCTTTCAGTCCTGRAAGAGCTGGGACAGGAGCACTCTGWGCCGGGCTCAGAACGGGCTGGATGGGCCCAGAGAGTGGTGGGGATGGTGCTGCATCCAGCTGGGGCCAGGCACCAGTGGTGTCCCTCAGGGCTCTGTGCTGGGGCCAGCTCTGTTCAACGTTTTAATTGACAACATGGGTGAGGGGATTGAGTCTTTCATTAGGAAATCTGCAGGTGACACCAAGCTGGGAGCGTGTGTCCCTCTGTTGGAGAATGGGAGGGCTCTGCAAAGGGATCTGAACAGTTGGATGG
>JACDOX010000174.1:176785-217946 GCA_014549065.1 Cardinalis cardinalis
TGGCCAGCAGGAGCAGGGAGGTCATTCTGCCCCTGCACTGGGCACTGCTGAGGGCACCCCTGGAGTGCTGTGTCCAGCTCTGGCCCCTCAGCTTGGGAAGGACCTTGAGGGGCTCGAGCGCGTCCAGAGGRGGCAGCGAGGSTGGAGAGGGGCTGGGAACACAAACCCTGTGAGGAACCCCTGAGGGAGCTGGGGCTGCTCAGCCTGGAGAAAAGGAGACTCAGGGGAGCCCTTATCACTCTACAACTCCTGAAAGGTGCCTGTGCTCAGGTGGGGTTGGGCTCTTTCTCCAGGCAGCACTGACAGACCCAGAGAACACAGTCTCAAGCTGCACCAGGGGAAGTTTAGTTTGGACGTCTGGAAAAAATTCTTCACTGAAAGAGTGATTGGGTGCTGGAATTGTCTGCCTKGGGAGGTGGTGGAGTCACTGTCCCTGGATGTGTCTAAAAAAAGACTGGACAAGGCACTCAGTGCTGTGGTTTAGTGGATGAGGAGTCATTAAGTCATAGGTTGGACTTGATGATCTTGAAGGTCTTTTCCAACCTAGTTCATCCTGTGATTCTGTGAAAAGTAGCAAAATAAAAGGGAATATTTGGATGTGTGGAGAGATGTGGCAGCAATTGGACCAGGTTTGGGGCTGGRGGTGCATGGACACCCACCTTAGGGGATCAGATGTGTCCTCAGCAGATGCTTCTCACAGCAGCACAGCACCTGGGGTCCCTCAAAACCCAGAGCTCCTTGCTTGTGGAGGGCTGTGCTGCTGGGGCACCCACACACAGGGCATGGCTTAGGGCTTTTCAGGGTGTTCAGACAGTTGAGGGTATTTCTGGGCATTTTGTGAGTGCCCTGGAGCACTCTTCTATCTGCTGTACCACTGCCATTGGTGCTAATGGAGCACTCACCAGCCACCTCTTAGGGACACAGCAAACCATCCTGGCATGGCCATGATCTGCTTGAGATGGAGATGATGATGTGGCCACAGAGGCTGAAGGCTGGCACTGAGTTAGGTGTAAGGGATTTTAGGGTTTAGCTGGGCAGGACAGGTGGGTTAAAGCAAATTGCCCATGTGGAGCAGGTATCTCCACTGCTGCAAGGACAGCTGTTTGGTAAGCATGGGACCCTGTCACAGTGCTCCTGTGTCCAACATGGCTTAGGTCACATCTGCTCCTCTGATAGCAGTTTTTGCTTAAGCAATGAGAAAAAACCACAAATGGATATTCAAGCCTGGTCCCTACCCTAGCTTTTGCCCTTGCTGGGGTTTCCAGAGCTTTTCGCTCAAATGGCTCCAGCTCACCAGACACCTAACATACAATAATAATAATAATAATAATAATAATAATAATAATAATAATAATAATAATAATAATAATAATAATAATAATAATAATAATAATAATAATGTACTTTGGGGTTTTTTTTTGCTGGAACCGGGTTTGGTTAATTTGGGCCTCCCACCATCTCATCAGAACCACTGAGGCAACAGCTAGAATTTTCCTGGGAAAATGAATAAGTGGATAATTTCCTGTCACTATTGTGTGGAACTGTGGGCAGGATCAGTGCAATGGTCAGTTTTGKTTTTTTTTAACCCCCAGCTGCTCCATGGAAACGTTAGAGGGACKGGTGAGGGGATGTGGCTGCTGTGGGTGCAGGGCTGGGGGCCCCTGGCCCATTCCACAGGAGTTCAGGAGCCTGCCTGGTTTTTCCTTTGCTGCAGCACAGGTGATTCATGAGTGAAACTGCCCCGGGGCCAAGTTTCTAATCTTTCCCAGGATTATCAAGGGAGATGTTGTAAGAGCCAAGCAGGAGATGACATCCTGTGCCAGCTGTTGCACAGCACCCTGTTCCCCTGAGATTACTTTGTGGACGAGAAATAATTAAAAAATAATAAAATTTGATAACTTTAAAAAAAAACCAACCTAACAAATGTTAAAACAATGTGCAAATGTTTGCTTTGGCCCCATGACAGTGGTGTGATGGTCCTTGAGCCAGCCATTGCTCCTGGGCTTGAGGCTCAGTTTGCAGAGGTGTGATGGAGCAGGACCCCTGTGGGAGGTGACATCAACCCTGTGGTGGTGTCCCAGGCAGGGAGTGCAGCAGGACAGGCACRTGGAGCCCCAGGAAGTGGGGCAGGCTGCTCTGCACCCATCCTGCCCACCCTGCTCCCTGCTGCCAGCCTGAACTGCTCTAAGAATGGTTTACCCTAGTTTTCCTAAAGAGGACTTTCCCTTTAATTAGACAAACAACTTCAAGCCCTGTGTCTTAATTTGATTTAAATAAGCCTAGCACTTGCTGGTGAAGTTTTCTTTCCTCTCTTTTATTCCACCCTTCCTTAAATCCACTGTCATGCTCTTTGTGACCACAAATGATTAAAAGCTTTACTGGAATATTGTCCCCCCCATCCCTTAAAATCCCATTGTGTTACTTGAGTCATCTTTTTGTTATGTTTTGGGTTGGTTTATTTTTTTCTTGTTGAGTGATTCTTGCTTTTACTTACTAAACCATCAGCCAGGGGAAAGGGATTCTTTTTGTCCCAATCTCCTGCAGGACAGGAAGGGGATGCAGGTACCCTGCCCCATTTCCCATTGATGTTATCCCTGTCTTTCCTCTCTGCAGCCAGAGCAGATTGGTTCCCTCTCTGCAGCCAGACCCAGCTTGTGGCTTTGCTTTTTGCAGCCAGGAGAGGAGCATCTCCTCCCTGGAAGTGCTGATTCCTGTGGGAGGCCATGGCTGAGCAGGTTGGTGCAGCTCTCTGAGTGGATGCAACCAGCCCCACCAAGGCAGGGACTGCTTCTCCAAAATGCTGCTGGAAGGCAGCAGAATGTCCATGTGACAACAGCCATATTTAGTGATAAATAGGGCACTCAGAAACATGTACAGGCATCCAAAACTTTGCTGTTTTTAAAAGTAAAACTTGCTGTTTTCTAAGCAAGTTCTTGGGGGAGTGAGGAAGGGAGTGATGCTCCCTGGAGCAAGGCAGTGGCTGTCCCCAGCTCAGCTTGGTGGCACCACCAGCACCTCCCTGTTTCCTGCCAGCTGCAACAAGGCACCTCTTATTAGCACAGCATCCACGAAAATAGGGAGTTCCAAGTTCCCTTCTCCTGCAGAGCTGTGCTCAGGAAGCTGCTTGGGAGCTTGCAGATGAAATGGGCTCTTGTCTGTCTGTCTGTCTGTCCATCCTTGCATGCACAAGCTGCAGGGCTGGAGCAGGGCAGATTGCTTCCTGGTGTTGCTGTGATGGCAAAGCTGGAGGTGCCTGACAGAGACCTGTCCCCAGCACGGGGACACCTGGGGTCTGTGCCCAGCTGCAGGACCATATGTTCCGTTTCCTGCTTTATTTCCCAAGCTGAGGCCTAGTTAGGCCAGGTTCCTTCCCCCCAAGATTATCATGGAGGAGATGCCCATCAGCTTTGTTAGAAAGTGTCAGRTGGGTGGAAAAGGATTTTCCTGGGTTACTGTTGGTGTGGCTGAGGTTCCTTTCAGCTCTGCCATCTGCAGGTGCCAGTGGAGCCCCTGCACTGCTTGGCTGCTTTCAAGAGCTGGCAACATGGGGAAAAACCTGGAGGGCTCATCCAGAGCAATTCCTGAAATTCAGTCATTATTGGTTAAGGGGATTTCTCTCCCCTCTTCATTAGCTTGTTGCAGACCCTTATAGAAGTTTGTCCAGAGCAGCTGTGGCTGTCCCATCCAGGAAGTGTTCAAGGACAGGCTGGATGGGGCTTGGAGCAACCTGGGACAGTGGGAGGTGTCCCTGCTATGGCAGGGGGTAGGAATGAGATGGGCTTTAGGATCTCTTCCAACCCAAACCATTCTGTGATTCTTTCATAACATGTGTGTGCTCAGGCACCTGCAGAGATGCTAATGTGGGGGAGCTTGTTATTTTGGGCCAAACCCACCATTTCCCCAATTTCATGGGGCAGCACAGCTCTGCTTTGCATTCAAATTCCTTCTGCTTGGACACAGCTGCAAAGTAGGGCAGKAGGGTGAATTTGGGGATTTGCTGTTGCCTTTAAGCCGTGTTTTCAGTGAGGCTGGGCAGCTGTGGTTATCGACTGAGTGGTAAATTGAGTTATGAGCAGGCAGCTTCATCTATATTCCCCACCTTCTGCCCATCCAGCCTTGTCAGGGATTCTCTAGCCTCCTTCATCCATTTGTGAGCACATGATTTATGATCTGGTTCAAGTGGTTTATGAGCTAACTTGCTGCCCTTTATTGGCAGGATTAAGACTGGGTGCTGCAACAGTGCCCTGCAGATGGAGGGGTGGTAGCAGGGAGGGATGTGTTGGGTGCTGGGGGTGGTGCTGTCTCGAGTGTGGGTGTCCCAGCGTGGGTGTTTTGGGGGTGACACCTTGCCCCAGTGTTCCTGCAGCACTGGCATTACCATGAGTAGAGACGAGACATGAACACTGAGGTGCAGGAACCTGGTGCTGCTGCTGCACTGGTGGCTGGGTCACAGCATTTTCCCCATTTGGCTGTGAGGGATGGAGATTCTGGGCTGAGCCTCTTGTTCAGATGTGTGGTCCCTGCACTGTCCTGTTCCCCCTGACACCAAGAACTGCAGACTGGGGTGATTTCATTAGGGAATCCCTTGCCATGAGCTGCATGTCTCAGAGCACCCTGTGACTTTGACCTGTTTCAGGGACACTTGGGGTGGCAGGCTCTCCTCTTGGCCAGGATTTAGAGCAGGAGGCACAGGGACAGTCAGCATGGTGTCTTCATGGGGACAGAGCCATCACCCCCTGCTCACAGCTGCCATCAGAGTGTTCTGTGCCCACTTCAGCACCACATCCTCTGGCTTGCATGGCCACAGGCTGCGATCTGGGGTGTCCCACCATGCAGCTGGTCCTGCGGCCCCTGTGATGGTGGCATCCCCCCGAGGGTGAGCTCCAAATGCAGAGATGATCTGGCCACTGCTGGTGCACGCAGCATTGGCTCCAGGGTTTGATTACAGCTCAGCAGCTCCTGCAGTTATCTGCCTTTAGCAGAGGACTCATRGGAATTGTGAGGCTCAGGCTGCTGTGGCCTCTCTGCATGCCTCAGTTTCCCCTGTGTTCCTGTGCCAGCATTGCTCCTGTTGCCCACARTGGAAGTGAGGCTTCTGTGGTGGTGCTCAGCTCCAGCTCTCTGTTACTAACAGTGATGCACAGCTCTTTCTTTTTTTTTTTTTCTATTTTCAGGTGAATATGGCCTTGGCAGGGAAGCCTTTAGATGTGACACTCACCACCCCCAGAGCTGACCAATGGAATATGGTTTTTCCCCAGAGAGACGAAATCATCACCAGCTTAGTGTCTGCCTTAGACTCCATGGTAAGAGGCCGGTGGCACCCCTGTCCCCATCCCCCTCCCTCCTTTGGCCTCCATTTAGCAAGGCTGTCTGGGTGCAGGGCTGGCACACGATGCCTGGTGAGCTCATTCCRCTCTCCTCTGCTGCTGGAAAGCCCAGGGAACTGCTGAGAAATAAAAACCCTTTCCTGCCCTGACAGCCATAAGGATCATAAAGTCAGCACAAGTTAATCTCAGTTGTGTATTGTTTTCCCATTAATATTTATGTTGGTATCAACTGGCTGAAGGGTGGTTGGCTTTTTTTTTCTTGCTGTTTTACCAATGTTACCGTGAGCATTTACACAACAGCAGAACAATGGCTTTTTATCTCTGAGAACAAAGAAAATAACTTTCATATCTTTTGACGTAGAATTCCCGGTGGAAGCCTTGCCTAAGTCAGCCGTGCTTACATAAACAAGATAACTGTCTGGATTAAGTCTCATGGACCAGAGCTAATCTTATTTTTAACTGTGAATGTGATCAATAAGGGAAAGAGGATGTGTAGTAACAAATGTCTRATGCAATGAGATGTGCTAAATAGCTCTCTCTTTTTAAAGTCAAGTCATATGTAATGCATTTATCTAGGATATGTTTTCCTCTCTATGCAGGTGGAGGTTTTTTCATTAATACCAATTTCCTTCTCTTTGACATCACCACCCCACTAAGGAGCAGGTTCCCTGGAGCCTACACACCCCAAGCAGCTTTGATGATTTATATACTTGCCATCCTGTACAACAAATTATGTTACCATAGTTTGGCTTCTTAACGAATATTCATTATTATGCAGTCCTTGTTAGGTGCTTACACAGGGGCCAGGGAGCCAAGCTGCTCCTGAAATTCAGCCTTTATCCCAGCCCTTCAGAGTGACAGCCTCTGTGCTCACTGAAACCTAGCTGCCTGTGTGCCTGGTAAACAAACCACAGGGCCACATGCATGTCACCAAGCAGGCTTAGGGTTTGGATTTGTTCTGCACCCAAATCCCACATACCTTAGTTTTTGTGTCTATTTTTTTTTGTGTTGGACTTTTTGAGCAAAATACTTCTCTTTGCAACTGGGTTTTGAAAGGAGGTTTCTTAAAAATATCTGTTTTGTGGGRTTTGATTCAATGCCTCCTTGAAGAAGGTGAGCAGGAGGTAAAATGACCTAGTAGAGAAGCTGGTTTAAGCCCACACAAGTGAAGCTCATTGTAGGTGTGTGCAGGGAGCTGGAGGTAGCTTAGGGGGGGTTGGTCCATGCAACTCCCCTGCTCTTCTGCTCCCTCCCTGGCTGCCAGCATCCCCCAACTCCTCTGTGGGGTTGTTGATGTGCCTAACCAGGGCTAATGCTGGGAAAATCCCCCCTTTTTTACCCATTTAAATGATGACTTGGGGATAGCATCTACCTAGCACCAGTGCTGTAGCTATAGGAATATGACTCAGGCTGCTAGCACTGAGTACCTATTATAATATAAAAATATTAATAAAAATGCATATACATGTGTATTATGTAGAGCAGGAAGGGCATGTTACATAAAATGGATTAATGGAAGAAGTTTTTTCCATCTCCTTGTTGTTTTGCATAACTGTACAAGAAGAATCGTTCCACTAATCTGGACTTTGACCATATTAGTGTTCTGCAGCTGAAATAAGATTCCCGTGTTCCTTATTCCATTAGAGCTGGTGGAAAAATGCAAATTGTTATCGGTTGTGGTGTGGGTTTTTTGTTAGATTTTTTTTTTACAGGAATGTTTTCTTTTAAAGAAATGCAATAAAATGTTTATTTTTAGGCTAGGAAAAAGTGAAATAAAACAATGGGTAAACAGCTCTTGTTTTCCAGCTGCTTATTTTTGTAGAGCTGTAAAGTCACCGAAATTTTTTAGGCGACGCCATAAACCCATGAAATTCTGACATAAACCAGAGCACTGCTTTTGATGGAAGAATCTTTTGATGGGAAGGATAAAACCCATTGGGGTGGGAAGGAGGGGTGGGAAGGAGGAATGTTGCCCCCAGCCTGTGCTGTGCTGACCTGGTGCCTCCAACAGTGCTCGGCGCTGTCCAAGCTGAACGCGGAGGTCGCCTGCATCGCCGTGCACGAGGAGAGCGCCTTCGTGCTGGGCACTGAGAAGGGAAGGGTCTTCCTCAGCGCCCGCAAGGAGCTCCAGGCTGACTTCCAGAAGTTTTGCAGTGAGTATCTGCACCTGCACCCTCTTCCATGCCAAGGTTGGCACTCCAGCTGTGCCAGCTGTGACCCCTACTGCGCACGGAGCGGGCACTGCAGTGCTGTCTGTCAGTCCGTGGGGATGAGGGGTGTTTGAAGTGATGGAGGAATTGGGAGGGAGCTGCAGCCAGAGCCTCTTCCCTTCCCTGGGTTTTCTCTCCTGAAGCKTCCCTGAGGTGGCTCAGGGCTGGATGGCTGCTCTGCTGCCCTCCGGCAGTGCTGCCAGAGCTCTGCAGTGGTTTCTGAGGACTTAGCAGAAATAGTTTGTCCTAGTGATCCTCCAAGGAGCAGAAGGGCTTTCTTGGTCCAAGGCTTTTTTCCTGGTTTTGGAAAAACAGGAATGGATTGGTTGTTGTTGTGGAGCTGCTTGTATTTTTGAGGGATGAGCAGTGGTGACAGGATACCTTGAGCAGGAGCTGTGTTCCCCCAGTCTCAGATCAGATTCACCAAGGGTCTGAGGGATACCTGTCTGTTGCAGGCCTTCTGTCCCAGCTCTGTACCTCTGCCAGTTTCCAAAAAACAGTCTGGGAGCTGAAGGGAGGGTGGGAGCCATTCTGTGAATGTGGACCTCTTTTCATGGACAGCATCATCCCCACCATGCTAGCTACTGCTTTCCTCACTCAGTGTAGAAACTGGAATGGGATCTGGTTYTGGTGGTGCTGAGGACACCAGACCCAGATCTGTTCTACAGTGGGATGTCAGTGGAGAGAAATACATGGTGTTGACAGAAATCACATAGGTGCTTAGTCCATTGGAGAGATTGTTCAGGAAGTGTTTGCTCTGGTGACACCAGTGCTGTGAAGCTGCCCAGGTCACTGGGTGTTCACTGCATGGCCCTACAGGAGCAGCTCTCTGCCATGGCTCTGCCCAGCCCCTCGTCCTGCTGCCCTGGGCAGCTGCTGGCCAACTCCACTATTCCATCCTCTCACATCCTGGTTAGTTATCCTCCCCTGTATTCTGCAGGACACGAGGCATTTGGGAGATGTTTCCTACATTCATGAGCAGCTCTGCCTTCCCTTCCCACCACCCTCAAGATGTGGATGGCAGTGGCCTGGCCAAAGGGAGGGAACTCCCTTGTGTTTCCTCAGGCTGAGAGAGGTTCTTCAGTCAGGAGAAGGGTCCAGAGAATCCTGAGAGCCTCTTTCAGTACCTAAAGGGGACTTAGAAAAAAGAGGGAGAGTGACTTTTTGCCCAGGCAGATAATGATAGAACAAGGGAGAATGGTTTTAAACTAAAAGGGGAGAGATTTAGATTAGGTGTTAGTAGGGAATTCTTCTTTTGAGTGTTATGAGCTAGTGGGATAGGTTRCCCAGAGAAGCTGCAGCTGCTCCATCCCTGGAAGTGTTCAAGGCCAAGCTGAACAGGGCTTGGAGCAATGTGGTTTAGTGGAAGGTGTCCCTGCCCATGGCAGGGGAGTGGAATTAGATGGTCTTTAGGGGCTCTTTTGACCTAAACTTGTTCTCTGATTCCATGATATATCCTGGTTGATGCCCTACAGCTGTGCTGGGGCAAAGCAGCTGGCACTAGATCCTGATTCCCCTCTCTTTGGTTTCATTTATACTTTTGTCCAAAAGAAATAGTCATGTCTGGTTGAAAACAGAAATCTTGAGCATGGGGTTTGAGTAAAGGGGATGAAGCTGCAGACAGGGTGAAATGTGATAACTCTGTCTTGAATTATACAGGCCCAGACTCAACTCCACTCCATAAAGCCCCTACAACTGGCACACAGTGGAAAGTATCCCTGGAAGTGCCTCCGATTTCTTGCKGCCCTCTTAGAAAGATGGGAATTAATCTAAAGCAGACATCACTTGGAGATGTAAGAAGCCTCTTATCTCTCTGGGACACAGACCTCACTTGAGCACCCTCCTTTATCTGAGCCTCTGGTCCTGCCTCTCATGATGCAGGGGGGAACTGACAGTGATCAGAATTAATGTCAGTGCAGGAGGGACAGGCAGCACTTGGAGGATGCAGATGCTGATGCATTTCACAACCTTGGTTAAACACCCCAAAAAAGTTTTCCAGGGCCTGGTTTACCATGCTGTGAGAGGCCTGTGGAGCTTTCCAGGGGTGGAATGGTGGCAGTTTACTTTGCTGTGTCCAGTTCTTTTTGTGTCCCATGTTGCTCTTGAGCATTCCCTGTGATGTCCCAGCCATGGACTTTTTCCACAGGAGGATCTGTGAACTCCTTGAGCACCCAGGCAGCATCCAGGCCCAACTGCCAGTAGGAGTCTGTCGAGGATGATGAAGGAATTAGTCTTTTGTCACCGAAAATCCCTTGCAAATTACTGTGGATAGAACAGCAATAATGCATTTGTAGTGTTTAATTTTCTGTGCATTTAGAGATGCAAAGAAGTCAGTGCTGAAGATATGCTTTATTTGAGGTTTAATGGGGGAAATTAGCAGGAAATAGCTGGTATTACTGAGCTACGTGATGCTGAAGGGTAAAAAAGCCTCCAAGAAAGGCGGATTTTCTTTTCCTGAGAGATTGAAGGCTAAGCAGATTGAAACCAGAGACTAGAAGTGGCCTGCCCAATTAGTCATAACTGTTTCAGTCTGGCTGAGTGGGAAAAGCCAGAGAAAAGGGGGCAGGCACCGGATGAGTGCTGGCACTACTGCCTATTGCCAGTACCTTTCCCAGCATGTAGGGGCTGCTGGGAKTATCCAAGCTGGGGCCTCAGGTGGGTGGGAGAGCTGGGACACTTGCCTTCTCACCACAGTGACTCCTGTTTTCTCCTCTCCCCCTCAGGAATCCAGCAGAGGAAGGAGCAGGACGCAGAGGTGCAGAAGAAGGCAAAGGAGTGCGGGCAAAGGGTGCTCAGGGTGTCCCCGGACCAGGGATCAGATGTGTACCTCCTCAGGAAGATGGTAGAGGAAGTGTTTGATGTGCTTTATAGTAAGAACCTTCATGCTTCCCTTTGGGGATATGGAATGTCCCTGGGGCTCGCTGAGCTGCCCAGCACTGCCACCAGCTGTGGCTTTCATGCCAGCCTGGCTCCTTGGCATGGGAGCAGGTGCCTGGCAGGGCAGGGTGAAATGTGCTCCTGTACAGAGTTAGCACTGCATTGAGATGGGGTTTGACCACTGCTTCTTTGTATTCCAGTGCCCCAAACTGAGCCAAAAAAAAACACCCTGTGCTGAATGAAGCATCTTTTGTCTCCCCTGACCAGGGGAAGCCTCTGATGTGATTTCCATGCACACCTTTATCCCTGCCACTGCATCCACAGCACCTCTTCCATAGCACTGTGTTGGAGCTCTTCAGATTCACTCTCTCTTTTCCCTGGCAAGTGTATTTAAAAAGAAAACAGATGATTTTCTAGCATGTGGCCCTGCAGCCCCAACTTCCAGAGACGAGGTGGTGCCGCTCCAGCACATGCATCATCCCCAGCAATAAAGCTTCTGCAATTAAATATAGATGACCATATGGCTGTTGGTATGGAACCCAGTGGGTTGCAGAGCTCCTTCCAGGCCCAATCTGCAGTGGCTTGAGCAGCAGCAGCACCTTCTCACTGCCAAGGATCCACTGGAACCCCTATGGAGTGGCTGGCAGTAGTGGCCATGCTGCTGGCTCATCCCCTGGCAGCACCTCTACAGCTGTGCTAGTCAGGGTAGGAAAAGCAAAACTGGCTTGGGAAAACAGAGCCCCAGTTATTCCCCCATGCTGCTGAGAGGGTTGTGTTGGTTCTGTGTGATGCTTTAGGGAGTGCAGGCCCTGTGGCTGGACCAGCTGCAGAACTGGGTGTTGGGCTTTTCTGGCTGCAGCTCCCCATCACCATCTGAGATTCATGTAGAGCCCTGCTGGGGCTGTGCAGGGCTCCCTGAGTGSCCCTGGTTGTGGATGTGATCTGGGAATGGGCATTCCCACACAACAGGAGCTGCCACCAACCACACTGGGCTCACAGGCAGGAGTTGCTGCTGCTGCCTGTTGCTGGCATCTTCCATGAGCTTCACAGACAGGAAGAGGGAGCTGGCATCCCTTMTCCCCTGGGACAGACAGTCACTGAAATTTTCTGAAGCCACTTAAAGGACTTAGAGGCAATATTCCCATTAATGGGAGCAATCAGATCCTATTGCTGGGCCCAAGGATGAAGGAAGGGATGGTGCAGAAGAACCAAGGGAACAGGATGGAGAGGGTGTTTTTTGCTGCTCCAAGCTGCAGGTCTCATTGTCCTGCTGCARGTACAGTGCCAAACGTTGCTGTCCTCTTGGGAATGTGTGAATTATTAAAATCTGATATATAATAAATATATCATTGTATTAGAAAAGCTTGATCAGGGTGCATCTGCATGGGCTTTATGAACCAGGCAGCCCATCCATTGGATGATTAGTAAGGCTTTTTACAGTTTCAAGGTGTATGGAGGTGTGTGGGGACACACTGGCCATGTCCTCTACCCAGCATGGCCAGTAGAAGGTTGGGCATCCCTGGGACAGCAGTTTTGGCTTTGGCACTGGGTGTAATTCTGCCTTTGCTGCTGCTTCAGTAATGGCAGCTGTTTCCATCCTTGAGCCTCTCTGTGGTGAATCCTGACAAAGCTGCTGCTCCCCTCCCTTCATCCCTGCTGGGAAAGGCCTCTCCTGGTTGAGTGGGGAGAAATACACAGGAGACAGCAGATGCCCCAGGGTGATTCTGTTTGTAGCACTGAGAGGACTGTGAGAGTTTATCAATGATGATTCTTAGGGTTTGGGTTTTTTTTATCCTTTCATCAATAAGGACTGGAAACAAAAAATCTTTTAAAATGCACAGTCAAAAAGATTCTCTCCAGAGCCTGGTAATCTCTGCACCAACAGGATGACTGATTACCAGTGGCTTCTATTAAACAGGCATTAATGATGATTATTGTCTCTTTAGCCAAACCATGAGTCTCTGTACAGCAGTGCAAGGCTTCTGAAGGTCACCTTGACAATAACACAGTCCCCATAAAAATATGTTTGGGGATTTCTTGAGCATTGGGTTGATAAGGAGCCACTGTGGACATTGGGAGCTTCTCCCAATCATGAAGAGAGGTGATGAAGGGAGGTGGAGAGCTGCTAGAGCCAGCACAYTGGGGCAGGGAAACTGTCAGCTTGCAGAAAGTAAACTCATGGTGTCATGGTTCAAAGGCTTATTTTAAAACTTTGGTTATTTGCTTAATTAAAATATTATCGATCCTCCCTATAAGAAGCCTTAATGGCCTGTGCAAGTCGCACATTGTTAGTTATAATGCATTCCTTCCAAGGACATGGTGAAAAAAATCACTTTTAGTAAGGACTTGCTGGCAGTGTCACAAGATTTGCAGTATTTCTGTAAGATCTTTTGGTTTTGGGAGTTTTTTTAAGAAGAGAGAAAAAATAAAAGTTTGGAAAGAAAATCCTCAGTATAAAATCTCTCAACTACTTAAAGGTCCTACAACCTTCTCTGCCTGCCCCTCAGCCTGGAGATGAAGGTGCAGGCACTGCATCATGCCACCAGATGTTCTGCATCTGGACACTGCTTTGCCAGCCAGGTTGCATTCCTGCATGGCTGTTCCTTGTGCTTCATGCTTTCAGCACCATGTTTATTGATCACAGTGGCTTGGGTTGGTTTCCAAAGCAACTTTTCCCCAGAGAGTGGCTTGAGGGTTTTGAAATCCTTCAGAGCAGGCTGTTTTTCTGATGGTGTTTTGCCTGCAAAGTATAGGAGGGCAGCCCTRGTCTGGGCACACAGGCTCTTTATCTGGTTTAGAAAATTCCTACATAATGGCAATGCTGCTACAAGGGAAGGGGAAGCAATTTGTACCTGACTCCTTAGGGAGATTTTGGTGGCAGAGGTAAAATGGAGCCAGAGGCACATGGTGGGACTGTGTTGCCAGTGTTGAGGGGAGCAGGTGAGAGTTCTGGGCAGCTGGAGGGGACTGTGCAGTCAAATGTATGAATGTTCAAGCTGGCTGTGAATAGTGGAATGGAGGGTTTTGGTTTTTTTCCTTGTCTGTCAAAGTGAATCAAAGCTGCTTGACAGCAACAGCAATCAAACTGTTTTCCGTTCTTCCAGGAGGTAAAATAAGAAAACTGACTWGAAATGAGGTTCCCAGAATATCTCAGTAAGCATGAGATAAAAATCATTGTGAGCTCCTCTGCTTTCTTTGTCAGCCCTTGGCTCCCTCCCACCTTGCTGATGSCCATGTACCTCACTGGCATATGGCTGGGCACTCCCAGGGGTGAGCTTGTGCCAAGTGACCCCAGCTGAGGATTCTGCTGTGAAACCTGAATGATGAGACATCTGTTTATTGGCTTTTATGAGCTTTTTATTAATTAGTGCTTTTAGAAAGGAATTGGAGTGCCTTGCATGCTAAGTGCGAAGGTAGGAATGGGTTTTTTTCTCCGAGTGATCCTGTTGGTATTTCTTGCTCTTGCATTTAGTCCTCCAGCCCAGCTCAGCCACGGTGAGGGGCACAGGGTGTTTGTCAGTGTGTAACTCTGTCCCCTCCCCAGGTGAAGCCATGGGGAAGAGCAGCRTGGTCCCTTTGCCCTACGAGAGGTTCCTGAAAGAGCCAGGCTCGCTGGCAGTGACTGGCTTGCCTGAGGGAATCAGCTTTAAGAAACCCCTGGAGTATGATGTGAAATCCCTGATGGCCATCCTAGAGCACAGCCACAGCATCCGCTTCAGGCTAAAAAGGTAATTTTAATTTTGGGGATCTCCAAGGAGCAAGAGAGCAGCGAGCCCTTGGGATGGTGGCACAGGCAGGAGGGTCCCTCCCATGTCCAGGTTCTCCTTGGGACCCACAGACCTCGGTCCAGCCATGCCAAATCCAGCCTTGCACAGAGACTTGTTCGTGTTGGGGGCCTTGAGTCCATTTCAGGCTCATTTCTATAAAAAGTGTGTGTAAACATGCACATTAACTGCATCTTTTTATGTGTCTCTGCCAAAATTTCCACTGCGGTAAGCTAAGTGCTTCTCTGTCTCCAGAGGGATTTCCAGGGTAAATGCTGCAAGTGTCTTCCCAGGCTGAAATGGGTTTTTTAATGCCAGGCAAGGAGGGAAGTGGGGGACTGCAGCAGAGCAAACTCCCCCTTTTGGCCAGGTTTGTGCAAGGGGTTCAGTAGTTTTAGGTGCATTTCCCCTGCATTTGCCTTGCTGGCAGCACCTCAGATCCATTCAGAAAAATGCTGAGCATGACCAAATACCTCCTCTAAAGGCTTGATGCTTCTGGAAAATCAGGCTGAGACAGCTAAAAGTAGGACACGCAGAATTTGTGCTGTCTGTGAGCTTGTGGCTCCCTGTCTCATGTGGAGCACGTTGGTTTCTTCAGTCTGAAACTCATTTGCAGGCTGAGCTCCCCCTTGGATGTGCCATGGGTGCTGGGGGCTGGCATAGGCAATAGAGCCGAGTGACTGTGGTCATAAAAGGTTTTACCCCTTAAATGCACTGGGCATGGAGCTGGGCAGCTTGGTCCTAGCTAAAAAAAAAAATGCTTTGAACTAACCAGCTTTGACTAACCAGCTCCACTTAAAGAAGACAAGAACCATTTAGGTGCCTGAAGATGCTCAGGAGTTTTGAGTGATGGATGTAACCCCTGAATCACAGAACAGAACTATAGAATGGTTTGGGTTGGAAGGGGTCTTAGAGATCATCTCATTCCAAGCCTCTGCTGTGGGCAGGGATGCCTTCCACTATCCCAGGCTGCTCCAAGCCCCATCCAGCCTGGCCTTGAACACTTGCAGGGATGGAGCAGTCCCAGCTTCCCTGGGCAACCTGTGGCACGGCCTCACCACCCACACAGGGAATGATTTCTTCCTAATATCCAACCGAACCAACCCTCTTTCAGTTTGACACCATTCCCCATTGTCCTGTAACTCCCTGCCTTTGTCAGAAGTCCCTTTCCAGCTCTCCAGTACCTTCGGGCAATGGAAGGCCAGAGTACATTCTCCCCAGAGCCTTCTCTCCTCCAGAGTGGACAATCTCAACTCTCTCAGCCTTTCCAAACAGGAGAGGTGCTCTAACCTGTAATGGTCTTCATGGTGCTCCTCAACAAGAAGCCTGGCAGCTGGTGGTGTCCCACCCTCCCAGGCATGGCTCTTCTTCCCCATCCATTCTTGTTGCACCTTAGCACTGCCATGGGCTCAAAGGAACCTGTTTTTCCCTCCTCTTCTCCCTTCCTTCCCCTCAGGCCAGCAGATGAGCCCAGCCGAGAGCCCAACCCCAACATCGAGTTAACTTGTTCCTCCCTCGCCTCCAAGGGCAGCCGAGACTCTGGTGCCAACAACGGCCCCGTGGCCAAACCCACCTCGCAGGACGCCCCCTCGGCCATTGCCATCACCAACTTCCTCTACGGCGTCTCTCTGCCCGGCCCCGTCGCCATCGACCTCAAGCAGGAGGCGTCCTCGGGCCTGGCCGGGCCCACGGCGGCGGCGGCGGGTGAGGCGCTGCTGGCCCGGCCGGCGGCAGAGCTGAAGGTGCCTTCCTCACAGGAGTACAGCGACTGCTGTGGTAATGGCCTGGAGTGTGCTCTCCCCTCAGGGCCCGCGGCACCGCCAGCCCTGGCCCTGCTAGGGGGCGTTGGAATTCCTGGGATGAAAACCAGCCTAGAGCTTGGCCGGTGCGGTGGGAGTGAGCAGGGCCCCTGCCGCGCTGCACTGCCACAGCCTTCCCTCGGTACCTGCGAGTGACAGGCACCACCTCTGGTTTTGCCCCGAGTTGTTGTCTTACAGTGCAAGAGTTCTATTGTCTTTAYATTGCAAGGGTTCCATATTGCCAGAGTTTGGTACCTCCTTGATGTTTCTTGTAGGCAGCTCCTCTAGGCACTGACTCTTCCTTATCCTCACAGTAACTGACTGACTCCAGTGCCCTCATCCACCCGATCTGCTCTTTTATAACACTCGTCTGATTGGGTACAGGTGTGGCCTGTTAACATCAGGCCTGCTCCTAATCCTTAGTAATTGGCTCAGCTGCAACTCTTTAGGGGGTAAGATTACATTCTATGTTCTATCCCCCTACACCAAGTGGCAGGGCACGCCTCTGTCACTTGGGGCAAAACCAGAGGYGTGCCTGTTTTTGGCAGAACCAGCAGAACGCAGAGGGGGTCCCACCTAACATGGGAAATTTCTTTGTCTAAAGCTGGTAATGGCTTTTTTTTTTGCCCCGAGTGACAGGCACACCTCTGGTTTTGCCCCAAGTGACAGGGGCTGCAGCACCAGGCCAGAAAGGCATCCCTCCAAAAGTGGATAGGGATGGCAGGGGCTGGTCTGGCCAGCACCACACCCAGGTGTCACAGGCCAGGGTGCATGGAGGAGAGCCAGAAGGGGTGGCAGGGGACAGCACTCAGGGTGTGGTTGTGGTGTGTGGAGCACTGGTCAGGCTCTCATCAGCCCTTTCTCCTTGTCTCCCCTCTTGTCCAGGACAGAAATCATCAGTCTCCGGAGGTCCCCTGATCCAGAATGTGCACTCATCCAAGCGCATCCTCTTCTCCATCGTCCATGACAAGACAGGTGTGTGTTCTGCTCCAGCACTAAGGCAGCCTTACTGAAAGGTTTCCCCTCACCACATCTCTCCCCAGCAGCCTCCCAGCCCTCTCCATGCTCTGCAGGGACCTGGCAGTGCTGGAGGGRATGCATCTCACATTGGAGCCAAGAGCTTCCTCTCTGCTCCAGTCCATCCCTGCCATTCCAAGATGCTGCTAGTGGTCCTTCAGCATTGCTGGCTGGCTGGGAATTCCCATCTCTGCTTCCTGCACAGGGAACCAAGGCATGGCTTTGGGAGAGGCTGTTTGCCCAGGCTGCAAACAGCACATTCCTGCTGAAAACGTGCCATTATTTCCAAATTAGTTAAAGCCACTAGTCCCAGTGGGATTCTGCAGCAGTGCCTGGGGGGATCAGCAGTGGGGAGGAGACTGCCATTTCCTTACCTCCACTGCACCCAAGGGAAATGCAGCCTAAAAACCCCTGCCTGCCTTGAAGAGGAGAAAAAAATATGGGTGGGAAGGTTGGGAAAGAGGAGAAGACAGAAAAGATCCACTTGTGAAAGGGCTGTACCTTTCAAGGGTTCATTCCAGGTGAAGTTGGCTCTGTTCATGAGGGTTTTCATTCCAGGGCTGAGAAATTTTATGGGGTCATTTCTTGGGAATCTGCATGTGCCAAGGAGAGTGCTCAGGTCAGGGGTTGGAGAAACCCAGACCTTATCTGCCAGCCTGGCAAAATTCTCTCAGGAGCAAGGAAATAATTTTTAAAGTCTTGTTCCTGCTTCGCAGCACTTTGCAGGAGAAAAGTGCATCTGCTGTGTATGAACCATATGGAAGTTTCTTATTTCTTGTATTTTGTTTTGATAGATAAGTGGGACAGTTTTATAAAAGAAACTGAAGACATCAACACCCTTAGGGAGTGCGTGCAAATTCTTTTTAACAGCAGATATGGTGAGTAGGAGTTAATATCCCATTATGCATCTGCAGTGCTTGTGGATTGCATATCATTATATAGCAATCATTTTTGTTCCCTAACACAGCAGCAGAAGCCATATGCTAGAGCTCCCTGCTCTTCCTAACACATTTAGCTCAGCAGCTCCCAGTCTCCTGAAGGTTATGTCAATATTTCTGTTTGGAGCCCCACACCATAGTCAAGGAATTTATAACTGGGCTGTAAAACAGCCCTGTCTGGAAATGTGGCGTTCTGGATCAGAGCACTTGGGCACCAGGAGTGGTGGCATGTGGCCCTTTTATATATATGTGGCAGGTAAAAAGAAGGTGTTTGTTGTTGCAGCTGCTTTTTTCTCCATCTGCATGGCTTGCCTATGCTGTTGGTGCTCCCTTTGCTATGGGCACTGGTTTTGGTGCAGCTCCTGGGCATTTGGGCAGGTGGAAGCTTGGGAAATCACTTGGGGCTGGTGAGTGCTTCAGCTGTGCCATCCCTATCAGGGTGTGTAATTTGTGAGTTACAGATGAGCTGTAGATGTGTGCTGTGTCACCTGTGAGTTGTGCATGGGCTTGTGATTTATAGATGTGGTGCTGGAGTGTGTCCAAAAGGTAACAGAGCTTAGGAAGAGTCTGCAGCACGAGCCTGATGAGGAGCAGCTGAGGGAGCTGTGGGTGCTCTGCCTGGAGAAAAAGAGGCTCAGGGGGGATCTTCCCACTCCCTACAATTAGCTGAAGGAGGCTGTAGCCAGGTGGGACTCAGTTTCTTCTCCCAGATGACAAGTGATAGAATTAGAGGAAATTGCTTCAGGCTGCTCCAGGGAAGGTTTAGATTGGACAGTGGGGAAAATTTCTTCACTGAAAGGATGGTCATGCACTGGCACAGGCTGCCCAGGGTAGTGATGGAGTCACCATCCCTTGAAATGTTCAGAAAAGCATATGGACCTGGCACTTGGGGACGGGGTTTGGTGATCATGGTGCTGCTGGGTTAACAGCTGGAATCAATCTTAGAGGGTTTTTCCAACATGGACAATTTTATGATTCCACATGCTGTGCACTTTGTGAATCACAGAGCTCACAAACCTGCTGGGGTGGGTCACAAGGAGTTTGGGAGTGATATTTGGGCCAGCTCACTCCTGGCTTGAGCATCACTGGGCATGTCTGGGAGTTTTGGAAGACRCTTAGCTGTGTTCACTGCTGCTTTCCTTTTTGTCCCATTTCCCATGGGAGAGCTGCTCCTGGGGCTCACTTTCTGGGACAAGCAGAGAAGAGGGCAGAAGGCATTTGCTCTGCTTGAATTCAAGCCCTCACACCTTTGTTTTAGCATCTGTAAAAGACAAAGCACTGGTGCAAATGAAAGCCATGTGTTCATCTTGCAGCTGAAGCCTTGGGGTTGGACCACATGGTCCCTGTGCCATACAGGAAGATTGCCTGTGACCCCGAGGCAGTGGAGATCATTGGCATCCCAGACAAAATCCCTTTCAAAAGACCTTGCACCTATGGGGTCCCCAAGCTCAAAAGGATCCTGGAGGAGAGGCACAACATCCATTTTGTCATCAAAAGGTGGGTGGCAAGGACAGCAAAAGGAAGTGTGTGGCTCAAGGGTGTCAGGGATTTGAGCTGTACTCCCTCCATGCTCACAGGGTTTGTTTTGACACCAAAAACTCATTTCACCCGCTTTCATAAGAGCTCTTTCTCCCTGCAAACCTCYGGTTTTCATCTCTCTCTCCCTTTTTGCAAGGATGTGGCAGAGCTGGCTGTACCATTATGACCCCCAAGCTCTGCCACCCTGTTTTAACTGATCATGGGCACCAAACTTTGCCAATGCCACCCCAAACATTTGAAAGTGGTTACAGCACCTTCAGTGACATTTGGTGGATGGGAGCAATGCCCCTGGGTGGAGRGAGGAGCATCCATATTCTCACAGGGATTCCCATCCAGCTTGTTTTTCACTGATCACTTGTGCACATCCTCTGTATCTGATCATAAGAATCTATCACCTACAGGCCAGGCACTGTGTTCAGGTGTTTGCTTTCCACTGGGTAGGAGGAGTGGATATATTCCTAATTATCACTGTGCTATGCAATCTCTCTTTGCTTCTCTGTCAGGAAAATCTGCTCTATAATACATTGATTTATCCAGTCCCTGCCTGTGCAGCACTTGTGTTGTTCCATGCCTAGAGGTGTGAAACTACAGCACAGAAAAATCCTGGACAAGGCTCCCAAGGGGGCTAAAATCACCAGCACTGATGGAATTCAGGCATCCTGAAAGGGATTAGCTTTCCTGATGTCAGTTGATAGAGAAGCCACTTTGTCCTGCTTTGTCCAGGCTGCACCAGACTGGATCAGGCTGTGGGATGTGGCCTGGACATAGTTTGGTCCTATGAGCAAAGTTGTGGWTACACCAAAATACAATATTCAGGAGACAGGTGACATCCTGGTCAATGGTCTGCATTGGAAGCTGAAGATCCAGTAACAGCTACTTTGGTCCCACTATTTCTTTTTGTAAAACCAGCCTGATTTAATTGCAGCTTCATTTAATAAGTTAAATTAAGACAATTACTTATAAGCAGATTTTGAGGTGCTTTAGTTAAAAAGCATATGCCATAAGGTTGCTTGGCTGCACAACAGGCTAAAAGGCCTTTTTTTAGCTGAAAAATCCATTCAGTATTTTTAGAGAATGAAAAAGATTACTAGTTTGACTTGGTTTAATGCTATTCATTAATTAAACCTCCAACTCAGTCATTAGCAGCATCTATTTCTAATTCTTTTTTTTTCCTTCTCTCCTAGGATGTTTGACGAAAGAATTTTTACAGGTATGTTCTCCAAATCCTTTGATTTATTGCCCACAAAACTGAAAGGTTATCCAGAGAAGCAGAGTTGAAATAATGTCACTGTAAGCAGAGGAAGTGCAGGACACATGCAGTTAGGAGAAGGAGAAGCCTTGTCTGTGCCCTACACCAGGACATGCTGAGATTGCCTTTTCCTGGTATCAAGCTCTGTACTCCCCCTAAAAATTGAGTTTTGAAGGYTTGAGTGAGAATTCCTGGTGTGTGAGGCTGGGCTGGCTCCTGAATCAGGCTGAGCCACAGTAGAGGCAATATCTGTAATTTCAAGAGGAAGAAAATTACTGCTGTGTTCCTCACTGGTAAATTATTCTTTCTTTGACTTTCTTTGCTCTGTGTTTTTACTTCTTTTTTCCTCTGAGCTGGAGAAGCCAGACAAATTCTTTACTGTGAAGGTGGCAAGGCACTGGCACAGGGGCCCTGGCCCCCCATCCCTGAAGTGTTCAAGGCCAGGTTGGATGGGGCTTGGAGCAATCTGGGATTGTGGAAGGTGTCCCTGCCCATGGCAGGGGGTGGAATCAGATGGTTTAAGGTCTCTTTCAACCCAAACCAATCTGTGATTCCATGATAAATGGTTCTTGGCAGATACAAGGAGACAGGTACCCGTGCTGTCAGACTCAGCCCACTCTGCAGCAATGTCCTCATACACACCTGGAATATGGCATTGCATCCAGATTTATCACACCTGGGTCCTGGATTGCCTGGGCTTGGCTCACGAGTCAGGACATGTTTTGGGGTGGTGTTTTGTTTTTTTCCCCCCTAAGCTGCCAACTGCACATGCTGGTAGCTTTCCAGACACCTTCTTCCCAGATATCTCTGCCAGCCAGGTTATCACTCTTGCCCCACGACAGCCCCAGCCCTGACAGTGCTTCCTGGGCCTGGTGAGGTTGGGGCCACCCAAATCAGGCTGGAGCCACCAGCAGAACCTGGAGGGGGTCCCACCTACATGGGGGGTTTCTTTGCCTAAAGCTGGTAATGGCTTTTTTTCCTTCAAGAAAAGCATTTCTTTAAGCTCTAGCCCATCCCCAAGGGATGGAGCACTGAGCTGTGTTTTGGGATGCTTGGATTTTCCTTGCATAATGCCTGCATGGTGTCTGGGGGAGGCATCATGTACATCTGCACATCAGCTCCAGACCTGTGCTATGAGCTTGGGGATTACATGGTAGGCAGGTGCAAGTGGATATTTGGAGATGAGGAAGCAAATCCAGCAGAGCTGAGGTGGGTGACAGGCCCCACTCTCCTGACAGTTCCCTGCAGGGCCACCAGAAGCAAAACCCATTAAACCTGGCTCTCTGTGGTTTGTGTCAGCACATCAGCTTGTGCAAAAAAACCCTCATCTGCTGAGTCAGGAGGTGCCATTTCTGCAAAGACATTATTTTCTGAGTGGAGCTGTATTTTAAGTTGCCATTTGTGAAGTATCCCAAAGCTTCCCCATAAAGTTTTGCTCACCCTTTAATTAAAATACCCACCACTGCTTGGAAACCTATTTTTGTTACTCCCCTGGGTAGCAGCTTCAGGCAGGCTGTGCTGGTGCAGGAACAAGATTTGGTTCATAGAAAGCACAAATTAAAAGGAGCCTTTTGGACTGTCAGTAGAWAAATAGTGTTTTTAAGGTTCTGTGTTTCTGCTGATCCTATTGCCAGAGCCCTGCCCTTTCTCACAGGCTGGAACAAAAAGGAAAGTGGGATCAGGTTCCCATAGATGGAATATGTTTCAGAAGGATGACGATACTGTAATGGTGCTTTGAGACCAGCAAAGGGCTTTGATAACAGCTGTTTAACAAGATACCTTGTGGTTTCTGCAGCCTCACAATGTAGTCTCACTCTCTCATCTTGAGCTCTTTGCTCACTTCCCTGCCCGATTTTATTTCCTACTCAGCCTTTAGATTACTCTTTCCATGTCCAAGGTCATTGATGAGGCTTCATTTCAGCTCCTTTCAGGCTGCTGAGGAGCAGGGAAGGGAGAGAGGAAGTTTTTCATGGTGGCAGGATGCTTCTGTCCCTCTCTGTGTCACTGTGACAGAYTTCTCCTGCTGCTTGATGGGCTTGGAGCTGTGAGACAGGGCTGCCTGTGTCTCTGCTACTCTGTGTTTTGCCAAGCTGGCATCCAGTGCAGCACATCTCCTCCCTTGGGACAGGGCTCTCCCCACTTTGGGGCTTGCTTCTAGAGCAGTGGGATATTTCTGGGTTTTCTGACCTTAGTCCCTACCTCCTGGAATCCTTATCCTATCAGCCAGCCCTTTCTGGAGATGCTCTTTCTTGGCAGGGCTTCCCARCACACACACAGTTATGGAGAGATTTAAGCAATTGTCCTGCTAATATTTTAATATGTGAACCCAGTGGATTCACACCCTTGTCTTTGCAAGCAGGTGAGACTTGAAAACCTGCTCCCCTGCCCTGACCTCAGCTCTGGGGCTGGGAGGGGAACAAGCTGCAACATTGGCACCTCCAGTTGCTAATCCTGGTTTTGCTTTTCTCCCAAAACCCACCATGCACACCTGGCAACAGGAAGCAAATTTACCAAAGATCCAACCAAGCTGGAGCCCTGCAGCCCTCCCCGGGAGATCTCCCCCGAGCCTCACCGCGCGGCCACGCTGGAACTGGGGGGGACCTCTCAGGCCAACAGCAGGTAAGTGGGACTTCTGTCCTGTTCCTGCAAAGTGACATCCCTCAGAGAGTCATTAATGTGCACAGTAGGTTACTGATGTGTTCATCAGCAATGCCCAGTGCTGTAGGGGGACACAGYGTGGGTAAATGAAGGTGGYATAGAATGTARTCTTATCCCCCAATGAGTTGCAGCTGGACCAATTACTAAAGATTAGCAGCAGGCCTGATCTTAACAGGCCACACCTGTAGCCAATAAGAACAAGTGGTATAAAAGAGTGGATTGGTGGGATCTGAAATCAGATGACAACTGCAAGGACCAGGAAGAGTCAGTGCTTAGAGGAGCTGCCTGTGAGAAACATTGAGGAGGTGTGAAGCTCTGGTGATATGAAATCCTTGCACTAYAATGATAGTGGAACTCTTGATATATAAGACAACACAGTGGGTGCAGGAGGGTGCCATGAGTGTGATTCAGTAAGCTGGAGTATCAGGGAATTAAGTCCATAATGGGAAGGTGAGTGACTAAACTGGTGCTGCTTTCCAACCTCCCTAAAGTCCCACTGCAATGGGGTAGTTAGTCAGCACAGGAGGAGGCCAAGCARCCCCATCTTTTTGCAAGCCAAAAGTTTGGAATCATTAATTTTGAGCAAAACTGATAAAATGAGGGCCATGTTTGGGATTATCTGCTGGAACTGTCTCTGGTGTTAATGCATGACCTGAAGGATTTACCCTCAGCCCACGCTGTAACAACATCCTGCTCATTAAGTGTTGCTTGTTTAGAAAGCTCACAAGGAGCCTAACATTTAATGAAGGTGGGGTTATACAGTCCAGCAGGGCAGGAGATTTTTCATGAGAGTACCTCATTCTGTTATAGCTGTGCCATGAGCTAGACAGGTCCAAAACATGTTGGCAGCACCTGTGGAGCAGTTATCACATAGAATACAGCTTTCCAACCCAGACTGGGATATCCAGAAGGTATTTGTCTCTTTATAGCCCCAATTTCCTTCATTCTTAATTCAGTGGAAGCAAGGTGTAATTTAGCCTCTAAAATCACTTTAAGGAAGAGAGGCAGGGCAGCAGTTTATAGCATTATGAACTGCTATAAGACAAGGAGCCTTCTCCCAGCCTTGCTTCACACAAATGGGGTAGAGAATGCTCCTCTGGTACAAAGAAGCCTCACTGTCCAGCACTGACAGCTCCACCAGCTGGGCTTCAGATAGAGCTGTGTGGCTGCTGAGCTGTGCAGGTCAGGGTAGGGAAATAAGGTAACTTGTCTTTGTCCCATCCATGACATCTCCTGGGTTCCTTTCCTTTCTTTGGCTCTTTGATGACATGAACCTGTGACAGGTTGGATCTCTTCTGGTTCTCCCCAGTGCTATTTCAGGTTTGCTCCTTTGGATGTGGCTGCTGCATGCCCCTAAAGCATGTCTGGGGCAGCAGAATCTCAATGAGTGAGCCTGGCAATGTGAAATATCAGAACTTTGGAGGGCAGAGACCTCTTGAGCTGCCCAGTCTGCAGGGCTGGCATTTGTCTCCAGCTTTCTGGGTATCTTCAGCTTCAAAGGAGGGTTTGTGGGAGGTTGGTTTTGTTTTCTTTCTGCAAATGAGGAACTTCTGTGCCTCAGTAGGAGTGTATCCAGAGGAATGGGCCCCCCAGGTCAGAGTCCTGCTCGAGGGAAAGTGCAGTGTCCAGTATTCCAGGAGGAGGGCCAGACACTGTGAGGTGTAATGCACTCCCCAGAGAAGCCCTCCCCCCAGATCTCCTTGGTGAAAGGTTTGCTTTGTCCTGAAATGGGAGAGTTTAAAGCCCTTCCCAAGGCTCCCAGGTAGTATATATGCCTTCCAGACCAATGACCCCTTTTGCCTTCCCACATTTAGGAAGAACATTTCAAGAGCACTCATGGCTTGGTTTGTGGTTTGTTCTGGTGATGCTCCTGAGTGGGTTTAGGCAAGTGAGAAGTGCTTTTGAACATCCCTCCTGAGCCAACAGGATTTTCCTTCCCCCTGAAGGACCAATATTGTGCAGGAGTGCTTTTTCCAAAGTGGTTCTTWAGGTCCCTTACTGCCAAAGAGCTGTGGTTGTCCTTGTTCAAGAGAGAGACAGGAAAGCACATGCATCCTGGGAATGCAAAACAATCTCATTTGGATGCAGAACAAGTTGTGTAAACTCCTGAGCATGTGAAGTTAACTGTAGATGGGAATTTGGGATAGTGCCCAGTTTTCAGTAAAGAAAAGCTTTGAACAGAATAAATATTTACCAAATCAATTGATTTTTCCTTTCTCCCCGTTTTTTACCTCCATGAGTAACCACACTGTAGTAATACTTATACACTGCTCTCTGTCACAAGGAGATGGAGCCAACCAAGTTTTGGGCTGAAAAACCTCTCTTGTGTTCAGGAGCTCTCTGCTGCAGTTCCATCCATGGGTGTCTAGAGGCAAGGCAAGGGTGCAGGACCAGGGTGGGTTTGAGAGCAGGGCTCATTTCCAGAGAAACTCACAGACCTTGCAGCCATGGATGCTCTGCCACTGCTGGGGTGTTGCTGTGGTGGCCCTGTAGCTCCTGCAGCCCTCTGAGATGCCAGGCAGCATTTCTCCCTCCTGCCAGGCTCAGTTCACACACTGCTGGGTTTTAAGCTCTCTCTTTTCTTACACCATGACCACCTTTCTTGTCTGCCTTTCCCTTTCAGGTCTGAGAAGTGTAATGTTTCTGAAGGCTGTGAACCAGGTGAGGAATAATTCGTTCTCTCTTGCAAGACTGTTTTGGGGGGCACTCTAGAGAAAGATGCCTGCAAAGTAACTTGAATGTTTAGTTGCCTGATTGTACCACAGTGCAGTTCTCTAAGGGCTTTATCCCCATTTGATTGATGCAGAGAGGAAGGCTCTTACCCTCTGACCCTGCAGCTGGGGCCTAAAAATGCACAAATTGAAATAATGAGACGTAAGCATGTGCTTAAATGCAAAGCTAAGAGAAGTCTTCACTTTCTGAGTTCCTTTGAAAGCCACCACTGAGAAGTCAGCAGTGTTGGTATTCTGAGCACCATGAATGAAAACAGAGTGCTTTTCCACAGATTTAGGGGCTTGGACCCATTGAAACACCACACCAAGCCAGGCTGTCTTGCCTCTCCAAGCTGCAAGCTGGGACTCAGTGCCTTGCAGTCGATCTGTCCCACCCAAAGTGAGGAAATTTATCTTGAGGGAACAGGAAGCTGGGCTGAGCACTGTGGGCAGCCTCTTTCTGGGGCAGCTGATCAGCACAGGCTTTCATCTGCTGGGGTTGAAACCACACTGAATTTCACCAGGGTTCAGCTGGTCTCATCTTGGTGTGGCTGCAGCTTCAGTCAGAACAGGGGCAAGTTCCAGACATGAGTTTGGGAGCATTAAAATTGCTAGGAGCCACCCACTGGAGACAGCTCCTCTGGTGTCTCCACCATCGCCCATTGGTGGCCCAGTTCATTTTAAGTGAAGAAAGCCAAGAAATGAGCATTTCACAAGGTCCAGCTGCCAGTCTGTGGGCACCAACAGCTCCTCCAGCCAGGCTGTTGGCAGAAGCCATGCCCATGGGTGTCCCTTTGGGTACCTGCATGCCRTGGGCTTGATGCTGCTGGGCCACTTGACTGAAGCCTTGTTGTTGTGGCAAGCTCAKCTGCTACTGAAGTGACAGCTGGCCACACTGTCCCTGCACTGATGCTGTGTTGGGCAGATTGCTGGATCCTGTTGGTGACTGCCTTTGTGTCAGAACCCAGGACATTGCTCTGGCCTGCTCTGAAGGACTCAAGGCCCTGGCAGGGGRCTCAGAGACCTTGGCACAGAGTCAAAGACACCTGTGCCTTTGATTTTAGCCCATGGAAACAATTACCAACTTTGTGTGAGGAGTTACAAGCCACAAGAGTTTGAATAGAATGACAGTGAATTTCACAGGGTAAAAAAGTAGAATTTTGGAGTTTTAGAATGGGGGTTCAAGAGGCAAGATGGAGCAATTTGGGCACGTCCTGTCCTTCTTCTCCTTCTTAGCCTCCATCTTCTGCTGTGATGGTGGCACTTCTGGATTGGTTTAGAGTAGAGACAGACTGTCTAACGTAGGTGATAGGTATTGGAAAATTACTGTAAATAATGTGCACGTGGTTTTTAGTTTAAAAAGATAACACTGCCCTGAGGCTGTCAGTGTGCCACAGACTGACCTGCTGGACAGAGCTCAGAAAGAATGTTAAAGATAAGAAATAATAAACAACCTTGAGAACCAAAGCCAAGGAATCCTGACTTCTTCTTCGGTCTCGGGGCTGGGAAAAAGAGACTTTCTGATACCTCGGGGTCATCTCGACACCAGAGACCCCATCACCTTCCCTTGCCTTTCCCCATAGGTACCTCAGGAGAGCTAGGTGGGATCAGGCAGATCAAAATCGAACCAGACGAGCTGAACATCATCCAGATCACCGTACCAGGTAGCTGCTGGGGTACCTCTGGGTGCAGTGCTGCTGCCCAGGCAGGGGTTGTTTCAGCATCATGTTTCAGCATTTTGCTTTGAGAAGAGGCATTTGCAGGGTATCTCCCAGCATGTAAGGTTCCCTCACGTACCTGCAGTGGTCTTCCTTAGCTGGCATCATATTGAGGTTTCCTGGGAGCATTGGAAGGTGTTTTAGGGCTATTTGTAGTTTTTCTCTCTCCTTCATTGCTGTTCTATCTTGCCTTTCCCCTGGAGAAAGTGAGCCTGGTTTGCTGCTTTGCTTCATGTGGAGGATCCCAGGTATTGAGTACAGGATGCTTTTGAAGAGGTCCTTCATTTAGAAAACTAGCCTGGTTTTGAAGAGTTCATAAAAACTAATAGTAGGCAGGTTTAATAGGTCTGATAGTAGGCAGGTTTAATATTCAGCACATGCTAAAAATGTGTTGGAATTGCTGACACTCATGGGGGAACTTCCCCACATTTCTGCCCAGAGAGGTCAGTGGCAATGGGTTGTGATGGAGAYGACATGCTTGAGGGGCAGCTGGGAGAATCAGTTTTCCACTTACCTGTCCTGGACAGTGCAGCAAATGGTAGGATAATCCTCAGGGTTTAATGAATGGATTGTTAGCAGTTTGCATTTTCAGTGTGCTTTGCATCCATTAATTAATAAGCTCCACAGAATGAGGGCAGCAACAGAACTCTAACATGCCTGAGGGTGAGTGAATCTGGGGACAGCAGCGACACCAGGCTCCACCACATCAGTTGTTGCACCTAAATTGTAGCAGTCCCCTTAGTAAGGTGATAGTTGAGGAGTCACTCCGTGATTGGAGTAGAATAGACTTATCTGTAGTTACTAAAGGAGAAGGAGCAAGGTATAGTGGTAGATCAAACATTTTCTTTTTCAACTTGGCAGCTAATGGAAGAGAAGAAAGTTGATACGTGGTAAGCTGGAGGTCCATGGGAGGAGTGGGAAGAATTTCCACTTGTCCAGTGCCAGGGAGATCATACYTCAAGTCCAGAGTCTGCCTTTTCTTGCCTTATTTGAAGATCAAGTTGAATCAGAGGGAATACAGCTGAAGGCAAGGAGGAGGAGTAATAGAAAAGAGGTGCTCACCTACAGGGAGAAATTGGTGAATTTGGGATTATTTATCCTGTGAGGTCACAAGCAACCTGACTGAAGTGTATGAGCTAGTTGAAACTTGATTTAAAGCTGAATTTGGGTGGGTGTTTGAGGACATTGGACAGCCTAGCACTTGGGGAGACAGGTTTAATGTAAGGGAAACCAAAAGAGGGTTGATTTTGTTGAGAAAGGCAGCATTAGTGGAACCCTTTCCTACCTCATGTAGTAGCTAAATCAAGCAACATCAGCTTTTTAAGTCAGAATTGAGTGTCTAGATGGAATTAAGCCAAGTAAATAATTTGAACCAGTTTTGCTCTTCACCTTCTGGTGGAGGTTAGGAAGAGATTTTTGCTTCTTTGAGGAGGTCAGGTCTGTGTCAGGGATGAGCTCTGGGTGGTTCTGGGAGGAACAAGGCAGATGCATCCCCAAAGCATCTCCTGGTGATTTGTGGGGCTCCTGGGAGTGGGGGGCCCTTTGCTCACTCCTTGCTGATGGCTGAGACCCTCTGAAGGCTCTTTTGGGGACAGTGTCCCGCTGGTGTCAGAACAAAAGGTGCCCTGGTTTTTGTCCACAGACCGATCCCCTGCCTCGGTGGAAATGCATGACCCAGTGCCCACGCACGTGGCCTCAGAGGAGTCAAGATACATCCTGGAAACAGGAGCAGGTACCAGAAGTGAAGCATCTGGGAGACAGTGCAGGGTAGGAGGGGTATTCATGCAAGTGTCAAAGATGAGTGAATACCATTTATGATGCAAAGTGGTGGATTTTGAGACGCAGTTCCAGAGTCTTGGCCTCAGTGAGGCCAGCTGGGAGCTCTGATAGACTAACTGGTGGGTTTTCTGCATAAACTGGTGGGGTTTCTGCATAAACTGGTGGGGTTTCTGGCACTGCTGCTCCTTCCCAACCTCTCTCCAGCATGCTGCAAACCCAAGCCCCTTTGCCCAGTGCACCCCTGGGATTTCCCTGTGGGATATATGCTGGCCCTGTGGCTGCCCTTGCTCCTGCTGGATCTCTCCTCTCCCACGGAGCCCATGCCAAAGGGTGGGCAGCCCTCTTGTATGGAAGCACTGGGCTTATCCTGCCAGTGCAGCTCTTGGCATGCTGGAGCCAGCCCAGCCTCTGCAGGGACACTTGCTCAGAGCTTAGTGAGGGGAGGGAGCAGTTGAGGGGCTGCAGGGCACCTGGAGAACTCCTGCTCATGTCTTGTCTGGTTTTGCTGCTGCTAACCCTCCTCTTCCTTGGCAGAGGCAGAGAAGGGGTCCAGTGAGGAGTCTCGACATGAAGAAAAGCAGATGGAGGGATCAGGTGAGTGTTTGGTGAACTTTGAGCATCACCCATCATTGCAGGTTTTTGGAAGGATGGATGCACACAGATGCCTTTTAGGTTGGGTTTTGTGAGCTTCCTATGTTATCAGCAAAGCCTTTAGCTCTTTAGCTTTTAGCCTTTAGTTTCCAAAACCTCTGCCACAGAAGGGCACCATTGTGTTCCTGGGCTCTGTTCTCTCCTCTTGTGCTTGAATATACTTTTCCTTATGTATGTGTATATATGGAGGGTTTTTTGTTGTTTTTTTTTTTTCTCCTGACTACTAGCATGGCTCTATAGCAGGTGCATCCTTGCCCTTCCTTGTTAGGAGATCAGTTTGGAGGCTGCTGTCAGAGGACTAGCRCTGATTTGAGGGCATGGAGAGCGAATGGCTGTCTCTGGCAGAGGTCAGGCAGGGGCTGCTCACCTGCACAGTGCCTGCCCTGGAAGCAGCTGGTTGCTCAGAGCATTTCTCTGTATTGTTGTTTGGTTTTTGTTATTTTTTTGCAGATGGTATAGGGGACATTTTAAGTCATTTGAGGAAGCAAGTTGAAATTTTGTTCAACTCGCGATACGGTAAGATAACATTAACACCTGTTCATCATGCCAGCTGCTGGCTTTGTCACCAGCAGCTGAGTGAAGGTGCAGTCTGATTTGTTCATTGTGTCATGTGTCATCACAGAGGCAGTACCAACCTCTCTGACTGACCCCACAGCATGTCCATCTTCAGAGCCATCTGAGATTGGCTCTGTCAGATATGATGGAAGCTTCTAGCAGCTTCTCAAAGAAGCCAATTCCGTGGCCTTYCCCTGCTACCAAAAACCAGGCTGTGCCAAATCAACACAAAGCTGGTTTTTCATCTATCCAAATAGCACTGTTTGGTTGCTTTTGGCAGTATTTAGCAGAGCAAGGAGACTCCTCRCCATGCTGGGCTGCACAGGCTGATGGGCACCCACAGGCACATTCCCTGTCTCCTCCCTTAGCAGAGGGGTTTCCACAGGGGTCTGGATGTGGGGTTCCATTGTGTTGTGGAGAGATGCTTGCAGCCTTTATAGGAAAGCAGGATGTGATGAYGCAAAATGCAAAAGCCAGCTCCAGGTGGCTGCATGGCTCTGTCCCTCATCTCATGTCTGCCAGTGTCAGGGACCATCCCCACGAGGCACAGAGCAGCCACAAACTCCCCAAAAACCTCTTGAATCCCTCCAGCAACATACCATGCTGCTGTTGCTTAGACCTGAYGTGGAAGTCCAACAAACTAATGAGCTTGGGTCCCCATGCAGCRAAAGCCATAGGAATATCA
This sequence comes from Cardinalis cardinalis, assembly GCA_014549065.1. Lineage (NCBI taxonomy): Eukaryota > Metazoa > Chordata > Aves > Passeriformes > Cardinalidae > Cardinalis > Cardinalis cardinalis. The sequence goes on from JACDOX010000174.1 coordinate 208,263, forward strand.
GAGCCAGTCAAAGTCCCCTACTCCAAGTTCCTGATGTACCCTGAGGACCTGTTTGTTGTGGGCTTGCCAGAGGGCATCCTGCTGCGCCGCCCCAACTGCTTCGGGATTGCAAAGCTGAAGAAGATCCTGCAAGCGAGCAACAACATCCAGTTTGTCATTAAAAGGTAAGGAGGGTGGGGTGGCTGTGCCTTGGGGAGGATGTTTGTGCTCAGAGCTCCTGCTGCTGTGCAGTGCTGGGGAGCACACATCACTTTGTCACTATCAATAAATTAGCTTGATTAGAAGCAGACAAGGGTTGTTGCCTTGTTGGAAGCAGCAGTGGTGTTGTCATCTGTCACTTYGTATCTTCTGGGTTTTTAACCTGCTTTTGCAAATGTTTGGCCACCTCAGCAATGATGGGTGAAGAGGCCTTTAAGCTTCAGGGTGCCCTGATGGGGAGCAAGGACAGGGGCTGGGAGCCCTGGAGGGTTTTCCTACAGAAAGTGGCTCCAGCTGAGGTCCAGATGTGCATATGTGCACGTGGGATGCTGCAGACATGAGGAAAGATGCTGACCCTGTGCTGGGGAGCCATAAGAACTGTGGGAGGGCTGTGAAAAGCCACAACCAATGTAATGCAAGAGCATTGCCCTGAAAGAGGAAACCGATCCAGCAGAGATRGATTTTAAGATGTTTTGGGTATTTTGGGGACAGTTTCTCACCCTAAAGTTTTCAGGTGACTGAAACAGAAAATAAATATTGGGAGCATGGAGATTTTGTGGTGTCAGAACAGCAGCTCTCAGGTCAGCCCAGTCATATTTTGGGGTTTCCTCCTGTCCTGATCTTAGATCCATTCCTTTGTGACACAGCTTCAGTTCACCTTGTTAACAAGCCCTACTATCACCTCACTGTGCAGCTTTAGTGTTTGGTACTCAAATGGCAATTTTTGGGGTCAGTTTTATGTTGAAAGAAGCACAGCTTCTCCCATCCCTAAGAAATGTTCAGGACCATATCCACTGAAAGTCTGTAGCTGCTGACTTAAGCTGCTCAGTCATCACCTACTTAATCTCATCCCAAGGAGTGACACATCAGCTCATTAAAGAGCCTGTCAGCATGAAAACTATGTCCAAAGTTCTCCAGCTGTGTTGCAGGACCTTTTAAATAGCATTAGCCAGACAAAGTGAATGGTTTGTGGCTGTAGGAGTGGTCCTGAGGATGCTGGAGCAGCAGTTTGTCCCTGCCAGGGAGGTCACTCACATGCCCTCTGCTTCTCCCTGTTTTCCAGACCGGAGCTGCTGGCGGAGGGTGTGAAGGAGTCGGTGTCAGACAGCCCAGCAGCCAAAGGTAGGCTGAGAGACACCCAGCAGCTGGGCTGCTGAGGTCTAGGTAGAGAGGAGTGAGAGTGGTTTCCTACAGCCTTAAGATCTCAAAAAGCCCTAGGGACCAGAAATGCATGCAAGCCTTCACCCCAATAGACACTATGAATTCAAAAAGCATGGCTATTAACTGCTTTATACAAACACAGAGTAACAGCAACCAAAATGCACTTAAAACATGGTTTTTCCACTCTCTCTTGAGCGCCATGTTGGGCGCCAAATTTTGTCCTGGTTTAGKGCAAATTTGGTAGAGAATCTCCAATGGGGGTCCCTCCAGTAAGCAAACCCACATGGCCCCTCCCCACAACCAGGTGGGGAAGGATTCCTTGGAGAGAAGTGGAAAGAACCTGTTTGTTTAACAGGCACAGCACCCCCAGCACACAGAATGAACAATACCAGGTGACACCACTCTGTCACCGCTCTGACAAAGATGACAAATTCAGAAAGTCTCTCTGGGGGTGCTCGCTCTGTTCTCAGTCCCTGCTGTGCTGGGGCAGCTGCTGCAGCCACAAGGTGCAAACTCTCGGTGTTCCCAGGGCCCAGCCCGGAGCAGGCTCAAGGAGAAACAATCCAGGAAGAAATTTGGAGTGTTTAGCTAAACTAGCTAATGAGCAGGAGCAAGAGCGAGAGAGCAAAGCAAAAAGCAAAAAAGCAAAAGCAGCACCATGTACTGCCCTGTCTGTGTGTCCAGCCAGGCTGATAAGAAAACCCAAACAAAACTTTCACTCTTCAGAGCCAGTCTTAAAGGCACGGAACATAATATCCAGCATGAACAGAACACATGAATGGGGATACAAGCATCATTAACGTCACCCTAGGACACCTCCCCACCTTGTTTTTTGGCTGGAAACCCCCTCCCATGCATGCCCCTTGGCAGTGCTGTGATTCCTAATTCCTCTTGTGTCCCCTGTCTCAGCCGCCGACGAGAGGGACTCGAGCGAGGCGCTGCTGGAGGACGCTGTGAAGAGACAGGGCTTCCAAGGTGTGGGGCTGGAGACACGTGGGGGCTGAGGAACAGCCCCTGCCTGCTCTGGGGGCTGCATGGGACACCTTGGGAAGGGAGTGCTGCAGGTGTTGGGGCTCAGGGGGTTGGCAGAGGAGCAAGACGAGGCTGGGAAGGAGGAGAGAAGGAGGTGGGATGAGAGGATGGCCACACTTACTTGACCAGAAAGGATCCCTTTGCTCATTCCTGCAAAATGAAGTGAGGTGATAGAGAATAAGCTCTAGGTCCTAGCCTTGCCCTCTCCTGGCTACTGCAAAAATTAACCCTGTCCTGACCACAGGAAACTACAAGACAAGATGAACAGCCAGGACAGGCAGTCCCACAGGTCTAAGGAGAGGTTTGAAGCCTAATTAACCAGCTTGGCTTATCTCCCTGTCTGACCTTCTGAGATACATAATTAAGTTTCCAAGCCTAGGGGTTTGCYTTTTCTGGGGCTTTTCCCACCTATGTGATGTTTGTATAAATGCCACTTGAGTTTAGCTGGCAGCAGCATGGTGGCTCCCCTGGGGGACAGAGTGGTGGGGAGAAGCCTGTGGGCTGGACAGGCAAGTGCTGCCCTGCTCAGGCATCTCTTCTTGGGCCCTGGGGGCCTGTGAGGGTTTGCACAAGGATGGAGAGCTTTTTCAAAGCCTTTAGTTTCTCTGAGAGGCTTTGGAGTGTGTTATATTTTAATGCCAGTAATTATCACAACYGAATCTTCGATTTCACGTGGCTTTTATTCTTAGCAAACAGGCGAGGGAAAAATAACCCAACATATTTCTGTTTAGATTATTTTTAAGGACTTTGAATGACCCACTCCACAGATTAGCTAATTGCAAGATAAGGGCTTTCCTATAATTAGAAAATGGCATTACTTAAAAGTCATAGAGTGCCTTTTAATATACCAGCAGAAATCTATAATTGTTTCTTTATTTTACAGAAAATTATGATGCCAGGCTTTCCAGAATAGACATTGCTAATACGCTGCGGGAACAAGTCCAGGACCTGTTCAATAAGAAATATGGTGAGAATCTAGGCTTGTTTTACTCCCCCTCTTCCTCCCTCCTAATTTTTTGCTCTTTTTCTCTCTCCTGTGCTCCTGTTTCCTTCTTGCCAGGTACTTTCTCTCATCTCCCCCTTGAGCTGCTGGCACTTAGGAGGGCCAGGAGGGAATGGCAGGTCTGGGATTTGGCCCTGTTTGCTGCAGGAGCTGTGGGAGGTTGGGAAGGAAATAGGAACAGGCCATAGGGAGCACTGGGGGACAGGAAGATGCTTCTCCTCCTGTTCCTAGAGCAGGGAAATGCTGTTTTCCCCATGTTGAGGTTTAGGAATGTTATACCCCAGCTTAGTGCTCCCACTGAAGCATTGCAAACCATGCACTGCTCCTTCACTTGTCCTTCCCCCTCTCCCTCCCCTTGCAGTGGGTTGGAGAGGAGACTTGGAGGCATAGAGGGTAAAAATCACCTATTGAGATAGGAGTTTACTGGAAACAGCCATGGAATAAGAAAACAAACAGTAACAGCAACAATATCAGTAACAGAGGGAACCAGCCCTACCTGACCACTCCCTCTGCCACTCATACTTGACCAGAAAGGATCCCTTTGCTCATTCCTGGAAAATGATGTGAGGTGATATAGAATAAGCTCTAGGTCCTAGCCTTGCCCTCTCCTGGCTGCTGCAAAAATTAACCCTGTCCTGGCCAGAACCCCTCATTCTATACCACTTGCATCATGCCAAAATTCTGCACTTTCCAACTATATTCGTGTGTGTGTATATCCACAAGCACAGATGTAATTTCTGTAGTCACTGCCATTGCTCCAAGATGTTTGTTGAGTTCATTTAGTCAATGATTGTGGGTTCTGTCCATCTTAGAGGTCTTCTACAGGGCTGCTGTGCTTTTGGCTGGTTGCTGCATCACCAGCTCATGGCTGGTGTATCTGGAGCAGCCCATTCTCATTGGCCATGGCAGTTATGGGCAGTGTCACTCGGCAACCAGTGTTATACAGATCAACATCACAAACTGTTCTCACCCAAATATCAAATTCCCTGGAGGGACACATCATGTTTCCCTGTCCCTCTGCAACACCCACCAAGTGCACACAGGGCAAAAACAATCTCACTGATAGGTTTGCATTTGCTTGAGGCAGGACTAATCCAAACTGTCTTCCCTAACACATTTTCTATATGCACCATGGGGACTTCATCCTCTTCTGCAGCACATGGAGGCTTTCATTGGGCAGGRCCAGCCTGACTGGTAGAGCCTCAGGTGTTAACTAACCAGGTGGCCTTTGCTAAATGTAGATCTCAATGTTTGAAGGTTCCCCAGGCATTGCTGTCAGTGTGAATTTTAACAGTGCACTGTACCATTCTGTTTCTCCAGAGGCTGCTGCATGTACTCCGCACTGGTTAGGCCACACCTTGAGTGTTGTGTCCCATTCTGGGTCCCCCAATACAGGCAGGACGTTGAGGAGCTTGAATGCATCCAGAGAAGGGCAGCAAGGCTGGTGAAGGGTCAAAACCACAACCCCTGTGAGGAGAGGCTGAGTGAACTGGGGTTGGTCTCTTATCCCAGGCAACCACTGACAGAATGAGAGGACACAGTCTTAAGCTTTACCAGAGGAAGTTTAGGCTGGGCATTAGGAAAAAATTCTTCACAGAAAGAGTGATTGGGCATTAGAGTGAGCTGCCCAGGAAGGTGGTGGAGTCACCATCCCTGGGTGTGTTTAAAAAAGACTGGATGTGGCCCTTAGTGCCATGGTGTAGTTGATAAGGTGGTGTTTGGTCACAGGTTGGACTTGATGATCTCCAAGATCTTTTCTGATCTGGTTAATTCTCTGATTCTGTGATAAGGTATCATTGCAAGYGGGCCCCTGGCTGGGTAATAATTGCCATAGACTCCATGTATTTCAGAAGGCTGAATAATAATGTTTATTAAGAAACCCACTGCTCTTTTATAGACAGTTACAATWCAGGTGGACCTCATTGGTGCAATCCAAACACCATCACCACTGGCTAAKTAAGAAACCACCCTTTGGTAAACAAATCTCYRTAACACATTCCACATGTTCACAACAACAGGTCAGCAAGTTAAGAATTGTTTCTCATTCTTTTCTCTGATCTTCTCACAGCCTTTCCCAGCATGCTGCCTGCCATGATCTGTTTCTCTCTGTGGCCAGAGAGCTGCTGCCACAATAGGCAGTATGATACACCCACTCAATCCCAGGCTTTCTGGCCCAGGTGTCAATGAGGCTATTTTTGAAATGAGCCCCATTGCCCAGCCCAGTTCTTTCAGTGTGCCCTGTTGCCACAAGACCTGCTTTTCAAGGCACAGGATGTGGTGTGAGGCCCAGGGTAGGTCCTCAAGCATCCACTGGTGCCTTCTACCACTGTGAGCACGTAGTGCTTGCCTTGGCAGGTTTCAGGCAGCGTGATGCCTGAAATCAATCTGGCAGGTTCCCCATGCTTATATTTAGACCACTGCCCCCTACAGGGGCTTTACCCACTTGGCTTGCTTTGATCTCAGCTCGTGTTTCACATTCTTGGATAACCTGGCAGATGGTGACCATGGCTGAGTCCACACCTCCATCACGAAATCATCTGTGTGTTGCAGCTCTTCCTTGATGGCCTGAGGTGTCAGGTGTCACTGAGCTAGAAATAATTCACCCTTATGTTGCCAGGCCAGATCTGCCAGAAATGCTTTAACCTTGGCAGCCCAATCCACCTGCCCATTGTTGTGATACTCCTCAGTAGCCCAACTCTCCTGTATGTCTGTATCTRAAATGACAGGATTTTACAGCTGACTTCTCCACCTGGGCAGTAATGTCTTGTCACACTTCAGCAGCCCAGGTGGGTTTCCCTCTGTACTGCCAACTGGTCATTTGCCATTGGTCCAGGCACCCCCACAGAGCATTTGCTGCCATCCATGTGTCAGTGCAGAGGTAGAGCACTGGCCATTTCTCTTGCTCAGCACTATCTAGAGGCAGCTGGACAACTTTCAGCTCAGTCAGCAACCTGACTTGATCCACAGTGTTCCTTGATAGCTTCTGTGACACACCATGTGACTCCACACCCTGTGACTCCATATGGCAGCTTTCCATTTTCACTGAGTCCCTACAGTATGACAAGAAGTGTCAGTGAAGAGAGTAAAGAGAGTAGTGTATTGCTTTTCATTTTCTGGTAGCTGGTTGTATGGTGGGGCCTCCTCAGCRCATGTCACCTTCTATTCACTGATGATGATGACAATAGTTGAAAACTTTCACCACCAGGCCAGTCCATGGTGACTCCCAGGATCCCAGGGTGGCTGGGATTTCCTGTTCCAGCTCTCTGTGTGATCAGTGCTATCCACACAGYCCCTGTGGCATCAGTGTGTGCTGCAGGGSCTTTCCCTTTGMCCACCCAGCCCAGCACTGGCAGCTGGGGTGCCAGAAGCAGCTCTGCTTTGGTGCCAGTCACTTCTGGAGCAGCTCAAAGCCCTTCAGAAGCAGGCAGTATCTCTTTTTCAGCTGGGTGTGTAGCTGGCCTCAGATATTTCATATTCCCAGCTCCAGAAGCCCAGGGGATGTTCTGGAATCTCTCCAGGTACCTTCTGCCAGAGGCTCCAGGAAGGACCATTCTCCCCAGCTGGGGTGTAGAGCACATCCTTTGCATCCTGACTGACCAAGGGCTACTGCCTGAACAATCTCCTGTTTAATTGTTCAAAAACTTCTTGTTGCTCAGGGCTGCACCTAAAATGGTTCTTCTTCCACGTCATGTGCTAGAGAAAGTTTACAATCTGACTGTAATCTGCAATATRTATCCTCCTAAACCAAACAGCACCTAGGGAAAGCCTGTTTCCTTTTTGCTGTTTGCTGAGGACAGAGCTGTTTTGTTGACCATATCCATTGGAATCTGACAACATCCATCTTGCCATTTGGCTCCTAAAAACTGAATTTCCCAGGCAGGTCCCTTGACTTTAGTTTGCTTTATGGCAAAGCTGGCCTTCAGGAGGACTTGGATTACCTTCTCCCCTTTCTCAAAACCTTCTTCTGCCCTGTGGCCCCACACATTGATGTCACCAATGTACTGAAGTTCCAGCAGGGGTAAGACTTGTCCAGGTACTTGCAAGGAAATCGTAACCTCAATCCCATAGCCAGGCCTAAGAGAGGGATCATATCTGTGGAGATATCTCCAAATAACATCCCAAAACAAAGAGCAGCAGCTTCCCATCCCTCCCACTGCAGTGCATGGGCATCATGATGCAGGACAGGGCATCTCCTCAGCCCCATGAGCTCTGCTGCACACATGTGCTTGTGTTTGGACCCCTCCACTGCCATCATGGAGGCAGCCTGAAAATGTTGGTCCTTGATTTAATGCTGACCTGGTGGCCCAGCAGCCTGCTCTCACTGTGCTGTGCCTTGGTAGGRCTGGGGAAAGAGCTTGGCAGGGCTCTGGTAAAGCCAGAGCTGCAGCAGAAATGGCATCCCTGGCATTCTCACTGCTTAATTACCACTCCCTTCTCTCCTAGGTGAGGCCTTGGGGATTAAATACCCCGTGCAAGTGCCCTACAAACGCATTAAGAGCAACCCAGGGTCGGTGATCATAGAGGGACTGCCTCCTGGGATCCCCTTCAGGAAGCCCTGCACCTTTGGCTCCCAGAACCTGGAGAGGATACTGGCTGTTGCTGATAAAATCAAGTTCACTGTGACAAGGTACGTGGTGAGAGGTGTCAGCCATGCTGTGGAGCCAGAGAGGGGGAGAGGAGGGAGCTCCCCTAAAGGCACTCCCTGCCCTGTAGCCCCAGTGGGGCAGGTCTGTTAGTGCCTCCCGTCCCCCAAGACAGCAATAAAGTGGCAGCTAATGGGTCATCAGAAAGGAAGGGACCATAAAACAAACACTCCTGCCTTCCCATCCACTGCCTGAGGAGGTGATGGGCAAGGCAGTGGCAGGAGAAGAAGGTGCTTGGTGTGATTGATCTCCAGGCAGAGAAACCCCAGCTCCTTTTTTAGAAGGCTTGAGATTATTGCTGATGCAGGRCAGTGCTCAGAGCCCTGCTGTGCTGTTCATGGCAGGATCCTCTGTGTTTCACAGCCAAAGGGGGTGGACACAAGCGGCAAGGGAGGGAAAAGCACTTCAGTGATGTGTCACACTAGGGTGAGTCAGGAAGAAAATGGGCTTAAGAGTGGCTCTGTCACCCTTTTGCTGGACCATGTTGTTTGTCTTCTTATCAATGGGGCATGAGGTACATCATGCTGCCCCGAGCAGGGACCTCATCCCCACAGAGCTCCTGCTGGTCCCACATGAGTTGTGTGCAGGACAGGCTGATCCCCAGCCTTCCGTGGGCCACAGGAGGTTGTTCAGCCAAGGCATGCTTGCTTCCTGGTACTATCTCATTTTAAATCTTCTTTTTTCCTTCTTTTTCACAGGCCTTTTCAAGGACTCATCCCCAAACCCGGTAAGAGATKATACCTTTTTGCCTAAGCAATGCATTGACTAGGTGTTAAGTGGTGCTCAGGGAGTTGTAAACTGTGGATGGCAAGCAATTATTTTATCAGCTGGAGGAAGGTCGTTCTACTTCACTTTCCTGGGCTTTCCCACTCTGGTTTCATTGTTGTTTGGTGCATTTGCTGCCTCAGACAGTTGGCCTCAGCACCACCCATCAGTACTGCTGCTGTTGCCTTGAAATGATGGCATTTTTCARGAGCTAATCTAGGGCAAGGATCTGTTTTCTGTATTTAAGAAAGCACCCACTTTCTAAAGTGTTTTCTTAAAATAAATCAGTGTTGTAAAGAGCTGGTGGGTTGGGTGGAGAAGGAAGGTTGTGGTAAGGGGTGATTAACCACAAGGGTCCATGCTGGGCTGCAGTAGCATGGAGGTGAAGGTCCACTCCAGCTCCTGAACATTCCCCAGGCAGATACAGCAGGATATGGCATGGCAGAGGAGAGGACAGGGTGTCCAGGGTGCACTCCATACCCAGCTGCTCAAACCATCATMCCAGAGCCATGTCCTTCACTGTCAGTCCCTGCAGGAGCTCTCTCTCATTTCTTGGCCGCTCAGAAAAGAGAGTTGCTGTCAGAAACGTGGGTAAAAACCTGTCTTGATTTTAAATGTCTGTAATTACAACTGTTGGAAGAGCACAGATGGGTGCAAAGAACCTTGTCATCTTTATTCATGGCTTCCCATTTCCTTGGCCAGCCTCCATGGCAATGGCACAATTTAGGAAAGACAAATATGACAGACAGGAAAACATTTATATGCCCTTATTGGGAACAGCAGAAAGGTGTTAGAGCTCTAACAAAAGGTGAGATGTCAATAAAATTCAGGCATGGTCCATGTGTTCAATTCTAGGAAATTCAGGCATGGTCCATGTGTTCA
>JACDOX010000174.1:218071-289194 GCA_014549065.1 Cardinalis cardinalis
GAAATTCAGGCATGGTCCATGTGTTCAGTTCTAGGAAATTCAGGCATGGTCCATGTGTTCAATTCTGTGTCCCTGTGCAGGGCCCAGCCAAGGACAGGGGGTTCCCCCAAGACCTCTGTGGAACTTGGCCTTAGACTTGTATCTTTTAGTCCAAATGTGCCAGTTCACACCAGCTGGACCTAAAATGAGCCCTCACTCATTTTACACAAGTTTTGCAGAAGTCTGGTTTTCCACAGAATGCCATGGCTGTCTGTACACTCTTCCAGCCACATCTTGTTTTTCCATTCCCCTGCTCTAAACAGTAAAATTCTGTTGAGAGATGTTGATCTGACACAAATCACACCATTAACAAAGGAGCACATCAGAAGGCAAATACTTCAGGCTGCTACCTGGCTGGGAGACACAGCCTGAGAAGAAGAGGTGGAGAGGAAATTGATTTTCTTTTCAATGYACAACATTTTTTCCCTCCTCCTCCAGCTGAATGCTCCCCTCACAGACCASCCTTCCAGCACAAACCCAAAGACCTCTTTTATGTGTATTTTGGTACCCAAGTGGGCTCAGCAGGTCACAGCATCCCTGCCAGGCTGGGTGCTTCACTCCCTCTCCTCCCACTGAGGTTTTAAATAAGAGCAGATACAGGTGAGGATTTTTTCTTACTTAACATCTCAATTTGTTATAGACAATTTCCCATACTTGCCAAGTCTTCAGAGACAGTTTCAGGACTCACAAGTATTTTTTAGTAGTCAGATTACCAGTGGAATGTCTCTTCCAGAAAAGAGCTGATTGTATTTTGCCCCTCCCTAATCCCCACTGGCAGCAATTAACCCATTGTTTGATTTTCCACCCCACTACACCAAAGTGGTTGGTGGCAATACAGTGATGCAGTCACTGCCTTGGCTTCGATTGCTTTTCATCTGCCTTAACAAAATGAATTATTTCCAACTAGCCATAGGTCACTAAAAATTTAAATTAAAGCGTCTTCAATGTTGTGTAGTGAAGCCCTGTAATGTAAAATGAAGAGCAGCAGCATGCTTGGCATTAAAATAAAGTGAATGAAAATCACTTTTATTTCACAGAGGAGGGTTAAAATGAAAGCAGTAGTTACTCCCAGGTGTGGCATTGCACAGGTCTCTAAAAGCTGGAAAGCTCAGGAGGGAACATCATAAATGTGAGGAGAGCTAATGGGTTTTGTGGATCATTTTTGCCAAAAAATTACATGAAGTGTACATGTGTTTAGGAAAAAGGGAAATTTAATGTAATTTTAAAATAGAATCACTTTGGAGTGATTTTAGTTGCCTTTAGGYTAAACCTTTAACCTTTTAGGTTAAACCTTTATGGGGTTTAATATGCTTTAAAGCTGTGCACCTCCTGCATTGCTGTGCTGCAAAACCAGCACGATTGCAAAGAGCATTCCTGGTAACTGCAGGACCACAGATCTCTTTCTTTTGAGGGCACCCAATCTTTAAGTGTAACAGAAACAGGTAAAAGGATTTCAATATAATCTAAGCACCTCATGTGCCTTTTTCTGAAGATAATCTGTAATTTGTATGTTGAGATGGTATTTTTCCTTGAATGGGAGATGGGGAGTTGCTAGTGCAGAAGCAGCTGGGGGCTGTGTGCCTGCAGGGATGCTGTTTGCAGGAGGAGGTGGATTTTGCAGGGAATGAGGCTCGTTTGTGGAAAAAAGCCCTTCAGCACTGCAGGTTTGCAGCCTCTCAAAGATGGGACAATGGCCCTGAGGCCACCGGTGCCAGCCCTTCACCTGCATGGCTTCCCCAGGGCCAGGAGCACATCCCTCCTGGCATCCAGAGGTTTTCCTTCTGATTCCCAGTGCCTCTTCTCCACACTGCTGCTCTCTGCTCTGCAAAAGAGACTTTCAAATCCCCTTTTTGAAAGCAGCRTGATCTTTCAGCATCAAACAGGAGTGAGTGAGCAGAGGTGAAGCTCTAGTGCTATAAGCACTACATTCATCCTTTTGTTTTTTCTTTCCTGAGGCACAGATACAAAACTGGCATAATATGAGCCTTTGAAAAATACTATCAAGCATAAGTAATCTAGCACACACACACATACACACACAAAAAAATCTTTCTGTATGTTAATTTTAATGTGCTTTGATTGAAAATGTAGACCAGCTCCATCTGTCCTATTCCCCAAGCTCCCTACCATCATGATAGATTATTTTCCATACTCCAATTAATAAAGTAGGGCAGGCAGTGTTATTTAATTAAAAAACCCACACATCCAGGCATCCTTTATATATATATATATATTTATTTCTTTTTTTAATCACAAGAGCACAATCCTCCTCAAGACTTTGATGAGATGTGCCTCGCATTGGAAACTCCTAGCAAGAAAAATAGAAAAGAGGAAAGCTGTGATGAGGGCTGAGCACATCTTGCTCCATCACCAGGTTGCTTTTCAAAGTCCATATCCATCTCCCTTCACCCCCCAACCCTTTTTGACCCACCAGCCAGGCCTGGGGTGATTATTTTTGAGTGTTCAACTGGTCACTGTTTGTAGTCTAAGGTGAAAATTCAGGCAGGTTGAATATATGTGTGTGTGTGTGTTTGTGTATAAAAATATGTATTTTTACATATGGATAATTATGAGGGTTAAAATTCAAGCAGGTGTGAATAGCTGTGGAGCTTCAAAGCCTGTTTATAAGCATGTTTGTGATTCCAATCACCTTTTTCTTTCCCTAGCTTTGGTCTCCTTTTCCCATTTGCCTCTGTGTGTGGCATCCTCACTGTCCAGAGGGCAGCACCATCACCCAGCTCACCCAAGCCCTCTGCTCTTTCCTTCCTCCTGCTCTGCACCACCCTCACATCCTGTTGTGTCCTTCAGAGACCCCAGCCCCCCTCATTTTTCAAGGTGCCATCCCACCCTGGCACGTTGGGGTGCACTCCATCCTTGCAGGACAGTTGCCCTGAACCTGGTGGGATGCTTCCTATGGTTCAGGGCTGAATACCACATTTGAGTTAACAGGACAAGAAATTTGAATTACCTTTCTTAAGGTAATGCCATAACAGCACCCTGAAATGCTGCAAAAGCCTTTGAGCTGCTGCCAAGGAGAGGAAATGCCATGCTGCCTTTTCTCAAGCAGTTCTGAGCCATATTGAAAGATCCTGCCATATGTTCTCTCTCTCCCTTGCTGCCTGCAGCCTGCCTGTGCTCCTGCCTGCATTCCTCCTTGACAGAAGCCATGCCAGGACCTTGCTCCCTCTTGGCTTGGACTCCAGCTTGGCTCTCCCAGCACCAGCATGGCCCATCTTGCATCTCCTCCCCTCTGCAGAAGCATTTAGTGCAGTGGGTGCTGCCCACAGGGTGTCACCAGAGATTTAGGGCTCCAAGCTGCAGAGATCATCTCTTACTCTGGGGCAGGATCCTGCAGCATGGCAGGGAGTGGCACTGCTGCAGCTGCTTATGGCAGAATTTGTCTTCCTGCAGCTCAGGGGTGAAGGGCCCCAGCTSGTGTGGGTCTGCACCCAGAGCTCAGTGCCTGCAGCTGCCCTGGGCAGAGCCTCATGTCTTTTCTGTTCCTTTGAGCTGCTGGACTGAAGGGCTCTCCTCCCCCTGCAGGGACCAGCAGAGCTCTGTGCTGCAGTGGCTGCTCTCCTGAGCCTGCTTGAAATGGGGAACACGTATTTTGAGCTAGGTGTCTGGAGCTACTTCAGATTGCTTATGCCTCTKCTTGGGAGATTTGGACACATGCTCCTGCTGTCTCCCAAGTCCCCTTCTGTTTGCAGTTTGGCATCAGGAGCCTCCCCTCTGAGCCCCTTCCTTGCCCTGGTGCTGCAGCCCTGACCTCCCCACAGCTCTCCCTGTGGCTGTCACTTCAGCAGGATGAGCCACCTCATTCCTCCTTTTGCCCATCATGCCAATCCAGGCCACAGTCCCATTCCTGCTGTTTTTCCAGAGGAAGTTAATTTCTTTTTATGTCACTGATCACTTTGGAGTCAGTGGCAAGCACCAGCCTCTCCTTAGGGATTCCTTTTTCTCCCCTTTTTCCTATTGATGCAGAACTGTCATGATCTCCCTGTTTGCTTTTCATCTGCTTTAACCTGAGATTTTTTTTTTCCTCCTCTGGCACTGGAACAGCTGTGCAAGGCAGCTGCTGCTGCTCTGGCACATGCCATAAATGCTGTCATTTGGCCATGCATCCTTATGCACATGTGGACCTTGAGCTGCTCAGGWGAGCCAAAGGGATGCTTGCAGGCTCAAGCACATTCCAGCAAAGCAGGGCCTGGTATGAGGTGCAGAGCCCAGCTCACCAACCAGGCAGTTATTCGCTACCAAAACTGTGCCAAGGGGCCAGAGGAATTTTAATCCTGGGTTTTGCTTTTGTTTGTGACCAAGAAACCAAGCTGCAGCACTCATGGATCTCTTTTTCTTTCTCTTTTTTGTTTTTTGTCTCCCATTACCTTGTGCTGTAGCCCCTAGACGGATAACATCTTTGGAAAAAGCCTATGCTGCTCTCAATGGTACGTAGCTCAGGTGGTGCACCGTAGATGGTAGCAGACAAGAAATGCTCTTACTCGTGTTCTAATATGGGAATGAAAATGTCTAAACCCCCCCAAATTTCAGGTATTGTTTTTTCTGTGGTGTGCAGAACTGAATGATACAGTGTTTTCTTGTTGTTATTAATCCTTTCTGCATTTCTAAGCACTGCTGCTGTAGTCYCTGAGCATCGCTGCCATCACTCCAGCCAAACCAACCTGCCACGTTCTTCTCATCTTCATGCACGTGTCCCAGCAATTAATTTSTTACAAATCCACTTGCCATTCATAAGGAGAGCTTGGGTTGGGGTTGGTTTTGCTTTGCTTTAACACAGGCTCTGGGTCAGGGCTGGTGAGCAGCCCTGGAGGCTCCAGGGATGTAAGACAGACTGATGCACAGGAGTGAGGCAGGGCTGACCTGTGCCTGTGGCAGGGCCTGGCACAGCCACAGCAGATCCAGCTGGGATGTTGGCTGGGGTCTGGGTGTTAATTGCTGCTGCCACGAGCTTATAGCCCTGCTTTGAAAACATACATATGTTAAGCTTATTCAAACTGCATTTAAACCTGAGTTACTGCAGAATAGCCTCAGCAAAGTCAGCACCTTTATTCTGGATTTACCCAGGGGTATAATGAACTGCAGCCATGGAAGCTGGGAGGGGAAAGACTCCTCTTAGGACTCAGGGCCACATCCCAGGCTGCTCCTGGGATCCTCAGCCTGCCAGCTGAGTGTCTCTCTGATGAGTCTGGCATTGCCTGCAGAAGGGATCTGAGCCATATTTTCAGTGAGATGTGTTGGGCAGTGACAGTTTTCCTGCTGAAACAGGCTTCAGGACAAGTCTTTGGGTAACAGGAGGTTGTTACTCCATGAGCAGAGGACAGGCATCCCTCTGAGCAGTGTTTGAGGGCATGGAAAGGAAGAAGGCTCCATTGGGTACCCTGCCCAACTGTGCTGTGGCTTCACACTGAGATCAAGGTTCTGCACATGACATCATGAACACAGACAGAACCATTAGTTATCCATGGGATACCTTGGATTTGGTTTTGTGTGGGTTTTTTGAGTCACTAGAAGAATAAGCAGTGGTTTGCATTCTATTGCCCAACAGCAGACACCTAAACCTCAGTTTTTATAATTACTAAAAGCAGCTTGGTGTCTCTCAAAGAAATGTTAAGCTCTGACAAGTCTTGTAGAAAAAAAAGTAAGTGATGCTTTAAAAATGTGACCACTTGCATCTAAATTCCTGTGGAGTGCTGAGGTGCTGACTTCAGGAAAGCAGAATTGGGGGAAAAATCAACTAGCTACTATTTTAATTTAAAAAAAAAAGAGAGAACACAGACCTGAAGCCAGCAGCATGGATAAACCTGCTTTATGGGAAGGACTCAGCACATTTCAGGAGCACTAGTGGCTTCCTTGATTTACTTCTTCCTTCAGCTTACTCCCTGAGTTGATGAATTCCAAACCCAAATGGGCAAAGGCAAAGGGAGATGGAGACCCCTCTTGCCTGGGCACAGAGGGGTCAGTCCCTGGGAAGCAGTGCCACTGGCCAGAGGCTCCTCTTTGGCTTCACTGTTATGCATGCTCAGTTCCAGGACTTTCATGACATTTCTTTGTGTCCTTGAATGGGAATTTGGGAGGAGTGCCCACCTCAAGGTGGAAAGAACAAGATCCCTTGGGATCTTTTTTTCTTGCACTTTGGGTCACTTGGGGCAGGAGCAGAAAGGAAAGACCTGGTGCATTTTTCAGTCCCAGAGAATTAAATGAGTGAGAACACTGAATTTTGGTGTGTCTTTGTCTGCTACCATCTACACATCCATACGGGTACATCTGTACAGCCCAGAAACTGAGCAGTGATGACAGGGGAGTCACAGAGGGAGCCCTCAGGGCTGTCCCCTCTTGGTGCTCCATGGCCTCCAGAGTGGCACTGCAAGGCATCACTAGAAATCTCCATCTGCTGTATTTATGTTTTGCTCCATGCCATTCAAGCTGCTTTGTTGCCATTTCCAGATTTGAAGCACAACTTGCCCCTGAGCTCTCTTTGCAGGAAGTTCTTGGGTTGTTTTTGGTTTTGTTTTTGTGGTTTTTAGGTGTTTTTTTGGTTTTAATTTGTTTTTTKGGGKTTTTTTTTGGTTTTTTGTGCGTGTGTGTAATATCCAGGCAAAGCAATTGTTTTCCAAGTGGAGAAGAGGCTTATTTGAGGCTGTGCCCTGCAGTAGCAGGGTGCAGAGGTTTGAGGTTGCCAGCTTCTCTCCACAGCAGCAGAGTGGCTGAGATGTGAGATGGGATCTTTCTGCACTGAAATCAGTCCCATGCAGGGGACTTGCAGTGGGTTTTCACCTTGCATTTAAAACTAAACTTCCAGCCATGTGTTTGCTTGAAACCAAAACAAAAATCATATGACTGCTCAAAATAATAAAAAATCATAATCATGCGATTGCACAAAATGAAAYTGAATAGCTGCAGACTGGGGGCAGAGGATGCCTTGATTCCTCTTGCAGGGGTTTGCAAGGTTCACCTTGATGCTGTAAAAGCCCACTGTGAATAGCTCTTTTGAGGCCCCACCTGAAGATGAGGCCTCCAGCACAAGAAAGACCTGAACCTGCTGGAATGAGTCCAAAGGAGGCCACAAACTCACCCAAGAGCTGGAGCACTCCTGCTCTGGAGCCAGGCTGGGACGGCTGGAAGTGTTCACCTGGAGAAGAAAAGGCTCTAGGGAGAGTAGCTAGAGTCTGGTCTAGATTCTCAGAACCCCTTCCAGTGCCTAAAGAGGCTCCAGGAGAGCTGGAAAGGGACTTTGAACAAGGGCCTGAACAATGTCTCCTGGCAGCCTCTCAATTCAAACCTTTTGGCTCAAAGCATTAACAAAAAGATTGATTAAATGTTGTTTGAGACACCCAGGGATGCCAATACTAAAGATGGGATTTGGGCAGCACCTCCCAGCACTTCTTTCTACCTTTTTGAGCCACCCTCCACCATCACCTGAGCCAGCACTTGCACAGAGCACACAGCACTGTGTCTGGCCATGGCAGGAACTTGGAACTGGATGGTCTTAGAAGGTCCTTTTTAACCCAAACCATGCAGTGGTTCCATGATTTTTACCTGGTGGCTTGCAGCCTGGGTGACAGTGCCTGCCTGGGGTGCAGTGAGGATCTTTGGGAGGAGAGAAGGTGAGGAGTCCACCCCACTGAGCTGGTCCTGCCTTGTGCATCCCAGYTTGCTGGGGTGACCACAGCAAGAGGTGTGTTCACTTGGGACTTTATACCTCTAGGGAAAAAAAAGGCATTAAAGGGACAGGTTAGGGTTGGGGTTGTTTGACCCTAGGCCAGAGGTTAAGGTAATGAACCCAGTCATTTGTCCCAGAGCCTCCTGAGGATGCTGAGCAGCTGAGTGTAAGAATCTACTGACTTAGGCACATTGTTTGACATGAGAGAATGGAAGAGAAACTGTTCAGCACAATGAGGGTAATTAAAAAAGCTAGGAAAGCCAAGCTGATTATGTGGCATGTTATAAAACAATACTTCACTCAGGAGCTTAGCCAAAAAAGTGCTTTCTCATTCCTTGATATCCCTTGTGGGAGCACTCATGGCACTGAGGGCTCGAGTCTTCACTGCTTTGCATTTTTTCTAGTCATTTACAGCCCCACAAAGTAGATATAAAATGCTTTTAGCTGTGGCAGTACATGGCAAATGGAGATCTGGCAGCATTTTAGAGCTGCTTTGCCCAGCTCTGAAAGGTGTGGCAGGGTGCAAGCACAGAGCAGCCCCTCTGAGGTGTCCCCAGGCCCAGAGGGACAGGGATGCTGTCCTGCATTGTGTCAGGGAGATTGGTTTTCCAGGGGCTCAGAAGGATACAAGTTAAGTTGACCCCTGTTCTTTCTTGCTTTTGCAGATGAGGATGATGCCAACAGGCTTGGAGAGAAGGTGATTCTGCGAGAGCAAGTGAAAGAGCTTTTCAATGAAAAATACGGTGAGTCTCTGCTTGTAGGCATCACAGAGTGAGGCTGGTTCTGCTGAGAGCAGCCACAGTTAAAATTATTTCCACAAAGGCCTCTATTTATAGCCCAAGCCCATGGCAGYTGCTGCAGCACAGATATTGTCCTGCTGCTCCATGTTACAGCCTGTCCCTGGGGATAGGGGGAAGGCTAGGGCTAAGTTTATAGATAGTTGGGTGGTTGGGGTAAATGTGTAGGGTAGCAGTCCTAGAAGGTTAATGAGTAGGAGGAGGATTATGAGGGATGTTAAAATTAGGGCTCATTTGTGTCCTTTTTTGTCTAGGGGTATTATTAGTTGTTTTTAACTAGGTTGATAAACCATAGTTGGAGGGTTGGGAGTCAGTGAGTAATTCATCGATTATCTAGGGATGGTAGCAGGAGAGCTGGGAATGTTATTGAGATAAGGATTAGTGGGATTCCTAGGAGGGATGGGCTTGAAAATTGGTCAAAGAAGCTTAAGTTCATGGTCAGGTTCAGGGGATAGGTCCCTGTGTCTCACTCTTGGCAGGTGGGACCATCACCTCTTGTTGACAGCTCATCCTTGGAGAGGGGAAGGGGTTATGGCAAAATGCAGCACAGCAGCAGGATTTGTTCAGTCTGATGTCAGCCTTTGGTGGGACAAACTCTCTGGGAGGAAAGCCAGAAATGTGGCTGTGCAGCCCTGACAGCTTCATGTTTGGGGCTGCAGAGATGCAAGGTGGGAGCAGGCTCTTACAGTCAGAAACAGCACAGGAGTGAGGGATGTTCTCTGCTCCCCAGTGAGCAGGAAATGAAGGGGTACCCAGAGAGGTGAGCAGCAGGTTTACCTGTACAGAAGGAAGGGCTTTTAATGCAGCAAGGAACTAAACTGAGGTGTATCACTGCCATAGGATGTTGTGGAGGCTAAAGAGATAAATTGATTCAAGAAAGGGGCGGGAGTGATGTGATGATGTGATGTGGTGATGAGGATGGCTTTGATCTCCACCCCAGTGACCCCCAGACCTGCTGATGTACAGAGGCAAGAGGAAATGGGCACATCTCTTCCATTTCCCCTCTGTCCTGGGCTGTCTTGCATGCTGCTGCTGCTGGTCCAGCCACGGGCCTGGGCAAGTGTGGCAGTGTGTGTGCTCTGAACTCACCTGAGGCTCCTGGCAGAATTCTAAATAGAGACTAACAGAGCAGACAGTAAATTGGGCAGGTACATGTAAAATGGCTGGGTGGGRTGTGACTGCAGCAAAGGTTGGGCACCATAGCAGCCATGGCATCCCAAAGTCCCCCGCGCTCTTGGTCCTTCAGTTGGTTGGTTCTGGAGCCCTGCAGTCTCAGGGTTTCTGTGGTCGAGATGAACCCAAGGTGTCAGAAAGTCTCTTTTTCCTGGCCCTGAGATTGAAGAAGGAGTCAGGATTCCTCTGCTCTGGCTCTCAAGGTAGTTTATTTTCTGTTATCTATTACATTCTTTTCCTGACCTGCTGAGATCTGTCTAGCAAGTCAGTCCAAGGCACAGTGACACCCTCAGGGCAGTGTTATCTTTTTATACTAAAAACTAGGTGTACTTTATTTACAATAATTTTCCAATACCCATCACCTATGTTAGACAGTCTGTCTCTACTCTAAATCAATCCAAAAGTGCCACCATCACAGCAGAAGATGGAGGCTAAGAAGAAGAAAGAAGAAGGACAAGGCACACCCAGATTCCTCCATCTTGGCTTCTGAACCCCCATTCTAAAAACCCAAAATTCTACTTTTCACCCTATGATAAATTAACTACATTCTATTTAAACTCTCGTGGCTTGTAAATCTTCATATAAGGTTGGTCATTGTTTCCATGGGTTAAAATCAAAGCCACAGGTGTCTTTGGCTGCATGTCAAGGTCTCTGAGCTCAAGCCATCCAGGGCAGCCAGAGCAATGTCCGGGGTTCCAACACTGTAGGGTAAAGCTGTTGTGCTGTCCTCTGTTCTGCCCTTACAGGAGAGGCTCTGGGCTTGAACAGGCCTGTCATGGTGCCCTATAAACTCATCAGGGACAGTCCTGACTCTGTGGAGGTTACGGGGCTGCCGGACGATATCCCGTTCAGAAATCCCAACACCTACGACATTCATCGGCTGGAGAAGATCCTGAAGGCACGGGAGAGCATCCGAATAGTGATTATAAACCAGCTCCAGTAAGTTTTCCCAGCTTTGTGGTGGGGGATGTTTCTGTTTGTTAAGGGTTGTCCTTGCTTCTTCAGCCATAAGCAGAGCAGCTCACCCTGAGGCCACCAGAGCCACCACATGCCTGTGGACGACCTGCTCCATCCCTGGCATCCACTGTCCTGTGCTGCAGGGAGGTACCTGCCCATGGGTGGGCACACTGAAGGGTTACAGGGCCARTCTGTCCCCTCTTTCTTGTGTGATTTGGGATGGTGATGCTGGGAAGGGACATGACATGGGGGCTGGTAACTCAGAGATCCAGCTGAGCTCTTTCAGGTTGCTTCTCTCCAGGATGCACTGGGGATGCTCCAAGTCCCCTCTCCACACAAAGGGGTGTTGGAGGAGTCAGCTCAGGGTCAGGGTCTGGGCTGTGTCCCAGCACAGGCAGGCACACAGGCTGAAACCACTGACCCATGCCTTGTCTCTTCCACAGGCCATTTGCTGAAATCTGCACTGAGGCCAAACAAACAGGTAAGGGAAGGGCTGGCACATAACTGTGGCTTTCCTGGCACTGTGGGAGAGAAAATGGGTGGGAGTTGTGAGGTGGTGTTTGAACCTCTCACATCCCCAGGGCAGGATGGGGGGAAGATCCTACCTACAAAAAGTTTGGCTCAGCATCTGTTCCAGAGTAAACTGTCCTCTTGGAGGATTCCACTTCTGTGAGCTGTGGGAAGACTGGGCTGTATGGCTCAAACTTCCAGCATGTTCTGGAGGATGTGATTATCCCTCTCCCATTAGCAATTTACTCACCATGAGCAATTTATTCCCTGGTTAAAGCCCTTAATTTGAGCCATCATTTAGCAGTTGAATTTTTAAGGCAACAAGGTTTTCTGTCATCACTGGGAATGTGTTTCTCTCTCTGCCCCATCATCCTGATAAATCTCAGACAGTTTTAATCAAATGTGTCAGAATTAGCAGTCCTAGAGATAGCTGCAGTCCTGTGTTTTATGAAAAGAGGTGGATGGATAGAGAAGGGAGATGTGGCAAGGCAGAGCATGCCTGCAGTGTGAGCAAAGCTGGCAGCTCTGTGCCACTCCTGGAGGCCAAGCCTGTGCCCCCAGTGGCAGCACAGCTGGGGGATGCTCTGTGGAGGGCAAGGTCACAGTGGCAAGATGAGTCCCCAGGTTTAGGGACCACTCTCAGGGCTTGGACACCTCATGCCTTCCCTCTCTCCTTGCAGACAAAGACATCAGTGTTCCCAAACGGAAGCGGAAGAGGATCTCCGAAGGGAACTCGGTATCTTCCTCTTCCTCTTCTTCCTCTTCCTCTTCTTCCAATATGGAGTCTACATCATCAACAAATCAGATCTCGCTTGTGGTAAAGCCTTCCAGATATTAGGGGGGTTACTGCCTACCTATCTTTCTGCTTCAGGATGCTGCTCTGTTCTGCTCGAGCTGTCACCACCTCCCTCCACCTGACAAACACTATAAAGTGTGATGTAAAGTGGCACAAGCAGSTTTGGCAAAGGAGGAGACCCACCTGCGGGGCTGTCTTTTTCTGCAGGGTTTGTCTGGGGGAGGTCAGCAGAGCGAGCCTGACACCCCCAGGGGCTCCCCTGCATTGCTGCAGTGTGCCTCAGGGTGCTCAGCTTTAGTGGGAGCTGCATCTGAGACAGGCTCAAGCAAACCCCTCCACGCCCCTGGGTTCAAACTCGAGTGCTGGTGACATCACCTCGGCTCTGTGGTGCCCCTCAGCAGAACCTGGTGCTTCCCCACGGTCCAGGCTGTGCTGGGTGTACCTCTAGCTCAGTCCTTGGAGTAATGCAGAGTTCTAGAATGCCACAAAACAGGAAAAATAGGAGATAAAGTCAGGGAGATGCATACAAGTGCACTCCTTCAGGGCTTGGCTTCAGTTGCGGATGATACCAAATAAAATTTCCCAAAAATGCACGAGAGAAATAAAAACTTTGAAGGGTTTTTGTCAAGTTTGCTAGTGGTGTTTTGGTTTGGGGTTGGTTCTTTTCTCTTACTTGGAAAGTGGGTGCAACAGCCAGTTGTTGGAACATGTCAGAGATTTGATGTTTGCATGGTTTTGTGTTGTGTCCTAACGGAGACTTTTGCCTTCTTTTTCTCTCCCTCTCTTTCAGCAATGGCCCATGAACATGTACATGTTAGACTATGGTGGTCTAAACGTCCAGATCCCAGGACCTATTAACTATTAGACCTCAATATCAAATAAGAACCTCAAATGAAAAAAAAAAAATAAATAAATGTAATTTATGTAAAAAGTGTATATTCCAATATGTATCGATGCCTTTTAGTTTTTCCAATGATTTTTACACTATATTCCTGCCATCAAGGCCTTTTTAAATAAAAATAAAAAGTGTTGCCTTGCTCTTAAAAGTACTTATTTTATTGCATATTGTATTGATAAATAACATTTACAGGTAAGAGTAAGGGCAGGAGGGCCTTGGACAGGCCTTGTTGGGCTTTGGCAGCTCAGTGAATCCTGAGTGTCATCAGTGCCTGAAGCCAAGAGGTCTGAAATGTTTTAATGCTTCATTTAATTTAGCTCAAAGATGTAAAAATTTGTGTACAGAGCTGCCAGAGGAGTGGTACCAAAGTGCAGTGGTGCCAGAGGAGGGAGCCAGCCCTCCCAAGCATCACCCATGAGTTCTGGTTCCTCTGAAGCCAAAGTGCATTTGGATTAAGGGGGAAGGAGGTTTCAGGCCCCCCAAGAGGTGAGATCCCCCCAGGCCCTCCCGTGTGGAGTTGTCTGCCATCCTAGACTTGGAAAGGCTCAGAAAGATTGGATTGTGTGCATTTAACTGGCATTTGCACCAGGAAAAACTTTCAGCCACTGAAGTCCTTCACGATTTATGGTTTTATGATTATCATTCTGTGATTTTATGGGAGGCTTTGATGCCTTTTGGGGAAGGAAGGTCCCACAATAGAATAGTGAAATTGTTTAATTTGGGAAAKATCTGTAAGATTGAGTCCAACCATGAACCCAGCACTGCCATGTTCACCACTAAACCACATGCCTAAGGACCACATCCACACGTTTCTTGGATGGTGGCAGGATGATGGTGATGCTTGCACTTTCCTGGACAGTTTATTTCAATGCCTCACCTCCCTTTTTTGGAAGACATTTTCCCTAATACCAGATCTAAACATCCCTTGGGAAAACTTGAGGCCATTTCCTCTTGTTGAGGCCATTTCCTCTTGTTGAGGCCATTTCCTCTTGTTGAGGCCATTTCCTCTTGTTGAGGCCATTTCCTCTTGTTGTATCACTTGTTACCTGCAAGAAGAGACCACTGCCTGCCTGGTACAACATTTCAGGTGGTTTTAAGTACAAAGGTCCCCCCTCCCTGTGTCTCCTGTTCTGCAGGCTGATCACACTGATGCTCCACAGGCTCCACCACTCTGGACCACTGCTGGTGGCAGTGCTGAGTGCATGCAGGGTGGCCCCAGACTCCTCCATGTACCCTGGACTTTGCCCCATATAATAAACAAATCAATAAATTGAGGGATATAATTTGCCATTCCTGCCCTTGTATTTCCATTCCATTCCTGGAGCTTGCAGAAGCAAATGCTGTTGCTTCCCCCTGCATGTGTTGAGCTTGTGCTTTGTGCCTGCTGAGAGCCCTGCAATGGTGAGACACTGAGGGAGAAACCAAGAAGAAGAAACATCCTGGCTTGTGTGCAGGTAAATGCAGCCCAGCCACCAGTGAAGCAGGGTAGATGGTGGCAGACAGAGGGCCAAAATCACTCCTGACAGTTCTTCTGAGTGGCGTCTGCTGCTCTATTTGTTTTACATGTGTTCATTTTGCTTGAGTCTGTGTCTCTTCAGGCCATGAGAAGGCTTTGGACAGGGCATGGAAGTGTTATTTGATGCTGGGTAGGAGTGTTATTTGGTGGGGAGTAGACTTGTTTCAAGGCAGCTGCAGTTTCCTGGACTTGAATTTCCTCTGGACTTAGATGTAAATGATCACACGAGATAACAAAATCCCAAGTAAATGTAGGATATGGCACAAAAGTGGTGAAGTCTGTATCAGTGACCCCAGTTAGAAACTGTTTAACATCTGAACAGCTGGCATCAAAATCTGAGACTTTCTTGTTTCTGCCTGATACTCAAACCTGTGGCATCTCCGAGATACTCAGTCATGTGGCATCTCCAGTTAGGAAACATGATTCAGAGATAAAAACTCATTTTGTCTTCCCAAATGTCTGAAAAGKACTTATTTGCAGATTATACCCCACTGAGTAGATGTCTCATAAGAGGGCACACATTATATTTTGGTTTTTTGTGTTGAGGACATAAAATTCTGATGCCATGACACTGAAGGTGTTGGCATGGTTTAGCAATGCCTAACACTGAAGGTGTTGGCATGATTTAGCAGTGCCTAACACTGAAGGTGTTGGCATGGTTTAGCARTGCCATGACACTGAAGGTGTTGGCATGGTTTAGCAGTGCCATGACACTGAAGGTGTTGGCATGGTTTAGCAGTGCCATGACACTGATGGTGTTGGCATGGTTTAGCAGGGACAGGGATGTTTGGGGCTGCTGCTGGAGGCTCTGGCAGGCTGGGGTGCTGCAGTGCTGAACCCACACAGGCCCTGATGATGCTGCCAAAAGGCAGAGGTGAGTGCAAGCACTGGAGTTAAATTAGGGCATGGGAACTGTGCTGGGGACTGATGATTTAGTTCAGAGAGCTGAATGGAATCATAAAGGCTGTAAATGGAAACTGAGCAGAGAGACTCTCCCCCACCAGCATCCCCATCTCAGAGCTGGTGAGCAGGATGGGGCAGGGGAGGGCTGGCTGTGCCACTGGGGCTGGGCTCAGTCACAACACTGGGCTCAGGTTTTCTGCCCCAGGTTTCCTGATCCATGATATGGAGCCCCTGAGCCCCACTCACTAAGGGGCAGCTTGTGCCCTGCCCCATCTGCTCGGCTGGGAAGCTCTGCATCCACCTGGCACCTCCAGTGCCCCCCAGCTGGGTCTGGACACTGCTGGGTTCTGGTAACGGATGCATTTTGAGCAATAATTCCTGCTGGGATTTTGAGGAGTTGCAGGGCCACAACATCCACTTCCCATTCTCTGTGCCTGGGGTGGGAAACTCCCAGTGTCCTGGTGCCTGTGCTTGCTTGTTGTTGGAAATGATAGAACTTTCCTAACTATTAACTCAATTAGTTGTTTTAATTAACTCCAAGCAGTGCCCACTTTTAGCCAGCACTAATTAAGTTTCTTTAAAGGCTCTTATTGTTACTTTGATCATTAAATCACTGAAACGTTAAGTTTGCTAAAACTAACCCTGACAATCTTCAATAAACAAAGCCAAAGGGAGCTGAAGATTGGACACGTGGGATCTTAAATTTATAACCCTTCTAGGATGTTGGAGTAACCTGAAGATACAGAAGAGATTAAGGCCTGGAGAGCTGGGCACCCCCTATCTTAGAAAAAGATGGTAAGAGGACTAAAGAACGTGGATCAAATTAGCATGAGGAGTAAGAAATCAATAACCAATAAAGGATAGAATGCTAAGTAATGAAAATAATTATGTAACTTAGAAACCATGAACGTTATTTCTTTGTTTGCTAAAAATGGGAAAAATAAGTGAAAAGGACTCATATCAGCATCTGTGTGGAGGATGGAGCTTTGCCAGCCACAAACACACTGCTGGGCCAAGAATGAAGTAATGCCTTACTCCCTAACACTGAAAAGACAGTGTTAGAGACTCTTATTTATCCTGATTGATTTTTTATTTATCCTGATGGTTTTGACAGCAATTTACTTGTGACCCCAGATGGGACAATGCTTTTGATGCTCCATGGATTTRCAGGATGGAGGACTCTGGTGTGCATCAAAAGCTTTTTGCAGGGAAATCCTTTGATCCTATAATCCAATGAATTCAAGGCAAAACCTCTGGGTTTTATTAAGGCATTATTGAGGATATAAAATTATATCTAACCATAAGCTGCAGCAGAGAATCCCTCCAGAAATTGAGCTCTATAATACAATTGGGTTATAAAAGTAATGATATAATTTGTTATTTTCTATTAAAAATTATTGTAAAACTGTGTAAGTGAGTATCAAAAGTTTTCAAGTCCCCAGCTAATTAGAAAGGTGTACTTTTAAGGGAGTACAAGTCCCCAGCTAATTGGAAAACTAAGTGGTTAATAGAAGCAATGCAGGGCTCAGAGGTTTTTGTAACTGTGCTGGCATACACAGCATCATGCACTAGCTAACACAGGAATGCCCACAGCACAATTTCAGTCTTGGGAAAGGTTGTAAAAAGTTACTAAAAGATTGTAAAAGGTTATTTTTAAAAAATTGTAAGAGGTTTTTAAAACCTTTTAAAGGTGTAGAAAGGTTTTCTCATAAGGTGGTAAACATGGTGTGGGACTGTCTTCATAGYTCCGGGGAGAAGGAATTCCCCAAATCTCCCCTTGAGTTGTGTTTTTAGAACTGGAAAAGGTGTGGGGTGGGGGGTGTGTATGTGATCCCCTGACATGAAAACAACTTCTTGAATATTATCCTTGGTGGCTGATGTATGAGCTAAACAATCACAAAAAGTGATGTGTTAACGGGACTGACCACTTTGCAACTAATGCTGTTTTGTAGAAGGAGTGGAACGGAGTTTTATGTTGATTTTTTTTTTTTTTTTGATTTGCAGAATAATCCTGAGTTGCAGAAGAAATACATGCATGGTGTTAAAAGAATAAAAAAACACTCAAAAGGGGCTGAGGGGGGGTGACAGACTTTCTTCCAGCTGCAGGCCTGCAGAAACTCAGGCTATGAAAAGCAGTGTCCATAAAGGTGAAAGGAATGAGAAGGAGGTGTATTTACAAATAAACTGTGGGCCTGATGGTAGACAAGGCCAAATATGAAGTGGTGAAAGAAGCAATGGGGAGAACCATAAATTCCATAGGAATTCCCCTAATTGACGCAGACTGTTACTCAAGACTGTGCTACATCTTTGGATTTAGGGAAAAAGAACAGGGACACAAGGAAAAAGAAAAACAGGAGGGGTATTCATTAGAAGGGGGTATTAGGTATTTTAGGAACTCTGTGCCTCTCAAGCACTTCAGGCAATGGGGAAAAAGAGAGGGAAATGCAGCCGGGAAATTAGGAGAAAATGAAGCTGCATCCTCTAAAAATTTTGAGATACCCCATGGGGAATGCCCCACGACCTCTCCCTTTATTCTAACAAAGTTACAGGACTCCTCTGTCTCCTTTTTGGACATAAACCTCTGGTGTTTGTGGATTAATTTTCCTRACAGAGGAGACAGAGGAGTCCTGCAATTTTATTCAAACTAAGGGAGAGAGGCCACTTGGGTGCACACGCCTGYGGGGTTTTCTCTCTTGAGGTCTTGGAGGACACAGCATCCTTTTACCCTAAACTCCTGGCTGCATGTTGCCCTCTTCCTTTCCCCTTTGGCTGAGATACTAGGAAGGTACAGCTTTCCCAAACTGCCTACCCCATATGCCCCCTCAGACCTGTCCATTTTACCTGAAAATTCAGAAACTCAAGCTTGTGCAGACCCAATTGTCTGTTTCAGGATTCAAGCTGTCTGGGCTCTCCAGGTCATCAGCTGCCCAATGGAGATGTTCAAAAAGCAGCACTTTTGCCAGAGGTCTCTGGGRTCCTCCTTTTGCTCCCCAGCCATTGCTGGGGTGACAGGGGAGGGGGAAGTGGTGCCATCTGTTCCACCAGAGGCGTTGGAGATAATGAAAAGTGGTGGAGTGGAAAAAAGAAGGGAGAATTTATATAAAGGACAGTAAACAGTGGATGCCAGGAGCTTTGACCCTGCAAGTATTAAAACAACTCCACTGAGAGAGTCATTGAAGATTGGCAGAGACCTTCCTGAAGATGTACTACCTTGGGTCTTTTTATTTCAGCAAAACAAGCTACTGAGAGCTGCCCAGCTAAAGCTGATAGCCAGATGACAAAGGGGAGTGCAAGGCAGGGGAGTGACCTTGGGCTRTGTGGCCAAGGATGCTGGCTGCATTTCGCTGAGATGCCCCGGACAAAAGGGCTTAAATATCTTCTGGTAGTGGTGTGGAAATAAATAGGGCAGGAGATCTTTCTCCTTTTAATGCTTTTATTAAAAATCAGCTCGGGTGGGAAGAACAGACGGGTCACGCTCACGCCGCCGCTGCTCCCAGGAGTGGCACGCAGGAGGAGGAGGAGGAGGAAGAGCGCGGCTGTGTCCCATGGTCTGGGGGCAGAGCTGGGGCTCCATCCTCACCAGAGCATCAGGAGATTCCCAGTTTTTTGGTTTGACATTCGAGGTCCTCTTTCCAGCCAACATCTTTAGGTTTGGGTGAGGGGTAAAAAGGCTCTTAGCGGACGCTGGGTTCTGTTCCTCACAGCTGCGCTCACTTCGATTCCTCCATTCTGGGTTGGCTCATTGCTTTTGGGGGTTTTGCTAGGTTTGGTGAGGGGCTTCTTCATTTGCAGGCCAACCCCGATGTCCCCTCCTCTTCACCGTCCCGGGTGCCACCCTCCAGGAAGCAGCAGGGTGCCACTGACAAAAAGGGGGATTCCCAACCATCAACCACAGGTAGTTAAAGAAAAACTATGAACAACAGGCGATCACCACAACAAACAGTTAGAACTCCACCTTGGCAGCAACTGGCCCAACCTGTGAACTCTGCAGCCTTTAAAAAAATGGGCAACTTTTCTACTCATGACAGTATGCCGGTGACAGGGTGACCAGAGGCRTTTCTGGTGACATCAGCAACTACTGTGCCAGTCATTAAAGTATTTTTTGGAGCAAGTAATTCCAGGGTACAAGATTGTGGAGGCAGTGGACTGGGCTGGAGGAACTCATTTTCCAGGGGGATCCTTCAAGGGATTGTGGCTGCTTTGAGACTTCAGTGGGACCTCCATACCCCTGGCACCCTGAGAATTCAGGYCAAGTAGAAAGGATGAATGGACAAATAAAGAAACACCTTTGAAGCTGGAGACAGAAACGAAGATGCCATGGACATGGCTTTTGCCATGAGCTGTGGCAAAAATGAGAGCCAAACCCTGAGGAAATCATTCCCCATGGAATTAATTCTCAATGTGGTGGGGAAAGGGAGGATGTATACCAGTACATGTGCAGGATACTGTGTCTCTTGGAATCTCTTTGACAGGAAACCCAGCTAGCACAGATGCTGYCTTTGGACTTTGCTGTTCATAACATCCAACCAGGACCACAGGAACAGCAGTCAGGAGAGCTGAACACGGGGGGGGTCCATCATGTTAAGAGTCAAGGTCTCTAAAACCCCAGAGATCTGGACTTCTCAGCAGGAGGAAAARGATGGGAGCCCTCAGCTACCAGTAGCCATGGATCATCTACAAGGACCTCTAGTGATGAGCGGGCTAATATGAACTGTTAATGTCTTCTTTATTCACTGTATTTACTGTTTTCTGTTTCTCTGTATTTACTTGCCACACCTCTTGCAGGGGCCAGATGCAGAAAAGTTGGGAGGGGGTGTTTCTAGAGTCAATCTTTATATCATGCCAGGTTGTTGAAAAAGTTTAAGTTAATAATGCCTAGGGTTTGTAAAGACAAATTGAGAAATACCAAGAGGAGGGATTGATAGGGAAGATGTGTGCTAACCTCTTTAGGAAAAATTAATGGGTGTTAATGGCTTTGAAATGGGTCTTAATGTCTCTACCAACTTCAAGCAGCAGGATTGTTGCAGAGCCCAGACAGCCTAAATCCTGAAGCAGTCAAGTGGGTCTGCACAAGCTTGAGGTTCTGAGCTTTGAGGTAAAATCAGGTTCAAGGGGGGAACATGTGGTAAGCAGTTCGGGAAGGCTGTACCTTCCTGTGTGTTGGCCAATGGGGAAAGGAAGAAGGCAAGGTGCGGCCRGGAGTTTAGGATAGAAGGAGGATGTGCCCCAGAAACCCCAGAGAGAGAGAGAGAACCCAGTGGGTGTGTGCCTCGGTGGCCTCTCTCCCTTTATTCAAATAAAGTTGCAGGACTCGTCTCTCTCCTTGTCTCCTTCATGAACACTGGCTTTTCAAAGTGTTATTTTCCACACAATTGGGAACTCTTCATGGAAGAAGCTTCATGGACCAGCTTTGTGGAAAATGGA
Organism: Cardinalis cardinalis; assembly: GCA_014549065.1. Taxonomy (NCBI): domain Eukaryota; kingdom Metazoa; phylum Chordata; class Aves; order Passeriformes; family Cardinalidae; genus Cardinalis; species Cardinalis cardinalis. The sequence goes on from JACDOX010000174.1 coordinate 238,763, forward strand.
ATCTGAAAAGCTGGGCATGTGGTGGTAACTCAGCACAAGGTAACAGAGGCCAAAGCTCTGCCCCCCCAGCATGTCAGCTCAGAAAGCAGAGCTGACTGCATTTGACAAGAGCATTATGTCTCTCACAGAATCAGACTGTGATTATATGGACTGCTTCGAAATTTACTTTTGGAGAGGTCTACATGAACTCCCGAGGAAAGAGAGAGAGCCATGAACTTCTCAGAGATCTCCTGTGAAACTAGAAAAATAATACAGAGGTTGTTAGAATGGGGGCAGCTACCTCCAAAGGTGGCAGTGAGGCATTGCAAAGTTCATAAATTCAGAGAGACCCCACTAAATATTGGAAATGGCCTGGCTGCAAAATCAGCCAGGAGGCTGCCAGTGGGGACATCGTTTTTCTTGCCTAGGAAGTACCAGGATTTGGACAAGGAGGCTGCTGATCACCAGGCTGAAGATGAAAAATTGGCAAAATTGTTAGATGCTGAAAAGAGTACTGAAGGATGGTGACTTACACCCACCAAAGACATAATAATTCCCCAACACCTTATGAAGAAAACGGCAGAATAACAACAGAAGGTTGCTCACTGGGGAATAGACTCTCTGGTAGAAGTATTGAAATCTCAAGTTTCGAGCATATGAATGACTGGTATTATAAAAGCATTGTTAAAAAGTGTCAAACCTGTTCAAAGAAGGCACATTAGATTAGGCAGCCTGCACTTGGGACTGTGTTTAGAAAGGAYACTGACCAGGAGACTATTGGCAAATAGATCTTGCAGAGCTTTTTCCACAAAATGGGTACCAGTAGATGAATTTTCAGGATGGAGAGAAGCTTTTCCTTGTCTCACCAACAAAGCTGGCAAAGTGGTAAAGATTTTGTTCAAAGAAATTATCCTGAGGTCTGGACTACCAGTGGGAATGTCATCAGACAGAGGTTCACACTTCATTGCTGAAATAGAGCAAAGGCCAAATAAAACAGTGGGGGTGAAGTGAGACTTGCACACTCTATGGAGACCTAAGCGGAGCAGGAAAGTTGAGAGAATGAATCAAAGCTCAACAGTGACATTGTGACCCAGAAATACTGACCTACTTTGAAAAAAAGTCAGATTGCACTTTATTACTGGTTTCCCTCAGCTTTAATTCTCACAGCTTCCCTAACCTTGATCCTGCGGTGGTAGAGTATTTCTACACGTGGGTTTTGTGTATGATGTGATTATGGGAATTGCTGAATTGGAGCCACTCCGTTATGAAAGGAATGAGGGACTTGTCTTGGTCATCTCTGTATCCAGTTTTATTTATCAGCAGACCTACAGTTTCTTTGTAAAGACAAATCTCTCATTCCATTTATGATCAGTGGAATCCTTCCCACTGTTTCTTTATCTCTCAGTATCTAGCTTTGTTTACCAGCAGACCCACAGTTTGTTTCTAAAGACAAGTCCCTCATTCCTTTCAAGAGGAAACCTCACTGAAGACCTGCGGGAAAGAACAGAAGTGGTGCAACAAGCGCTTCAYAAAATGAAAGGTAAAACTCCACCTGTATAAGTTAATGCAGTTAACTGTTTCGCTCAGGCATATTCTGCCGGGGAGATTGTTTCTTTTCTCTTTTCTAGGAATGTCAAACATCCCTGCATCAAAGATAAAGAAAACAGTTTGAGAGCTGAGAAACTGCAAGCAGCAAAATCATACCTAAATGTGATAACCATTTCTTCAAGTGGACTCTGTCATTTTGTGAAAGCCACAAGAGGGTTTTTTTTCTTTTTAATAATCTGTCTAGTAGTCCAAATTTTCACTTTTTTTTTATAGAAACCTACCAATCCATGAGATGGAGCTGTGTGAAAACCAATGAAATTTAAAACCATAAGTGTTTGCATTTTCAGTTTGTTTATGTTTGTAATTTGTGTTTTCAGTTCCAGTGACTTGGTGAGAGATCTAATATTAGTTAAAGTATCCTGCAAATTACTGAGTTTGATTTTTGGCTAACTTGTTTTGTCTTTTTACTGAAAAATGGCGTGCCTAAAGGTCTTATGAGTGCATGTTGAGGTGGTGAATTTCCCATAAGAGGCAGAAGTAAGAGCTGTTAAGTGACATCAGGCAAAGTGCTCAGAAGAGACAGTAGGTAATCAACCGGTCAATGGAGATGATCAAAAAGCAGCACTCATGCCAGTGACCCTCCCTGGGATCCTCCCTTTGCTTCCWGTGGCTCAGCTGTTGCCAGGGCCAGGGGGGAAGTGGTGGTGTTGTCTTTTCCACCAGAGGAGTCAGAGATAATTAAAGGTGGTAGAGCAGGAGAAAGCGGGGAGAATGGATTTACAAAGGAGAGTAAACAGTAGATGCCAGGAACTTTGAGACTGCAGATATTGAGAGAGCTCGATGGGAGGAGTCGGTGGGACTCTCCAGGACTACCTTGAGTCTCTTTGTTTTAGCAAAACGAGCTGTTGAGGGGTGCCAGTAACAGCCAGCCTGCAGAGGAGATGGCAAGGCAGGGGAAATGACCTCGGGCTGTATGTCCTCTCCAGGGATGGTGCATTTTGCTGAGATGCCCCRGGCAAGAGGGCTTAGATAGTGGTAGAGATACGGCGGCTGGCAGGGTGGCCAGGGGAGCGTCTAGTCACTCAAAAGCAACTATTTGATCAATTAACAAATGATTTCTGAATATGGGATTGTGGAGGCAGTGGACTTGGACAGGRCAACTCATTTTACAGGTGGATCCTTCAAGGGATTATGGCAGCTTTGAGACTTCGGTGGGACCTCCATACCCCCTGGCACCCTGCGAATTCAGGGCAATTAGAACAGATGAATGGAGAAATAAACAAACATCTTTTGAAGCTGGTGATAAAAACGAAGATGCCATGGGGGTGGCTTTTGCCATTAGCTTTGGCAAGAATAAGGGCCACCCAGAGGAGACATTCAATTATCTCCCTTTGAATTGATGTTTCTAATTCCTTACCCATGAAATTCTCAACATGGTGCAGGCAGGGCAGGGGGAGTGTGCAGAAAGAAGTGATGTATATTTAAAACAATATGTGGCCAGGATCCTGTSTCTTGTGAAATCTCATTGACAGAAAACCCAGTTAGCACAGATACTGCCTCTGGACTTTGCTGTTCATAACATCCAACCAGGAGACTGGGTCCTAGTTAAGTGTTATAAGTAAAAAAAGCAGCCAATTTTTTAAAAAAATGGTTGCAGAGTGAACAGGTTAAACCAGTTGCTGCCAAGGTGGAGTTCTACCTGTTTGTTATTGTAATCACCGGTCGTTTTCGTTAACTACTCCTTTTGTATCAGTAGGGCCCTGCCTAAAAGCCAGGTTGACAGCCCTTCTCCCTGGACAGTGAGAGGAGGGGACATGGGGGGACATCAGAGGGCATGCAAAATAACTTCGGAACCAGCATGCCATGGGAAGCCACCCCACCAAACTTACCGAAAAGACCCAAAACCAACGAGCCAACACAGAATTAAGAGATCAAAGTGATGTCTGGGCGTGAGGAACAGAGTGCCGAGCCTGCAGAGATGCTGAGAACCTTTGCTGCCCCTTGCCCTGAGCAAAGACCTCAGCTGAAACCAAGACCTCGAGACAGCAAACCTGGAAGTYGTAACATGGGATATATCCTCACTGCTCTTGTGAAGACACGACCCCCAGCTCTGCTCTTTAGTGGACAAAGTTGCACATTCCTCCTCCTTCGAGTCACCCTGGGAGTGACAACGGTGGATCCGTCGAGCCTCCCAACCTTGAGCTGATCACTTTTAATAAAGGCAGCAATAAGGAGAAAAAGTCTCCTGCCCTGTTTATCTTATTAAGGAGTAGAAAGAAGCACCCCAGGTGGTGAAGTGGCATGCGCCTTTCCAGGTGTCACTGACCACAGAAACAGCCACCAGGACTGGTGAACACAAGYGACCCATCGCACTCTGGTCTGAAGCGATGCAGATTTGGACATAGCTGAAGGAGAAGGATGGGAGGCCGTGACTGACATGGGGGAAGCCCCATGTGCCTACCCACAGACTGTCTGCTGAAACAATCTGCATGGGCACCCCTCCTTTAGAATCTCCACTCACTGGGGGCTAATCCTTGCTGTCCTTGTTTTCTTTAGGTTAAGCTGTTTCTGTGCCTTCACTCGCCACATGTGGTGCAGAAGACAACAGTGAAAATTAGATTTGAAAATTAGATTACGCCACTAGAATGTTTTTCTTAATAATTTTATCTTTATATTGTCAGTTAAGTTTGGGCCAGAAGTGGGAGAATCGATTTTTTTAGTCCTAGGAGAGGAAGGCAAAAACCTTTAACATCAGCAATTGTTGGATCTGCAGAAGGTCAGGATGATCTGAYGACAGGCCATGGGTTGCCAACATGCCTATCACAGGTTACCTCAAACTGGTCAGGAGTATGTTATATAGGATATATTMGACTGTTGTTCTTTTTGCTACCACAAGCTCAGGGAAATCAGTTAAGAAGAAAGGGGAGTGTTTTGGAAAATTAAATGACTCAAACTGCTGTTTGCAAATAGATGACAATGAAAAAGTGGTGAAACAAATAMCAAACGAGATAAGAAAGTTAGGTCATGTACCAGTCCAAAGATGGAAAGGATGGGAATGGGACATGTTTTYGTGGTTACCTGGTGGATTATGGGTTAAATGAATGCTCTTTTTTCCTCTTATGTGCTTAGTAACTCTAATCTTTTTACCATGTATAATCCCTTGCTTAGTACAACTTATTCAACATGTGATCAATGAGATGCAGGTAGTAGCCATGCTTACAGATCCAGAAATGGCTAYAAAACGACAGAAAATGATGTCACTGCAAATGATTGCTAAACCAAAAATGACCTAGGAACAGAAAGTTAAGTCAATGATAACTAAGGTTTGCAAAAAGAATTATTGAGAAAATAAAAAAGGAGGGATTTAAAGGAATGAGGGACTTTAGAAACAAACTGTGGGTCTGCTGGTAAATAAAGCTAGATACTGAGAGATAAAAGAAACAATGGGAAGAACCATAGATTCCATAAGGAATTCCACTGAGTGACACAAGGAAAAGACAAAGTGGGGGCTTTACATCAGAAGGGGGTCTTAGGTGTTTCAGGAAGTCTGTACCTCTCAAGTACCTCAGGCAACGGGGAAAGAGAGAGGGACATGTGGCCAGRAAATTAGGATACAAAGGAGGCTGAGTCCTCCAAAAATCTGAGAGACCCCAGAGGAAATGTGCCATGTCCTCTCCCTTTATTCAAATGAAGTTACAGTACTCTTCTGTCTCCTTTTATGACATAGACCTCTGGTGTTTGTGGATTAATTTTCCTGGCAATTACAATTAGATGAGTGAAGATGCAGATCTTAACACTCAAGCCTGTTTCTCATTTATCACCTTTCAAACTCTTCGGTATTTCGGAGGGGGCTGGGGATGGTGTTTATGTGTTTACAAATCCAATAACAATCCTCATTAAGAGCTGCAAAACATGAAGCCATTTTGATCCCAGGCAGATGGCAACTAAATGAAGTTTAATTAAAGAATGAGAGCTTTGATTCAAATAATTTTTAAAAAAATATAGTGCACCGCGACGCTAAAGAACAGCATAAACAGCATCTGTGCTTTTATTCAGAAGACTGAATGCATTTTTGAGGAATCCTTTTGCAACATCTTCCAGAGCAACCCCAGGTTGTGAGATGCAGCTCAGCGGGCAGCATGGCCAGAGGGTGTCTCCAGAGGATCTTACTTCCTCTGACTTTAGGGAAAGGCTGGAAAAAGTAATGATTCAGTCAGGAGCAAGGTCTTGCTTCCCTCTTTAGGTAGTTTTGGGGGTTGTTTTTAATTTTTTTTTTTTTTAATTTTTGGAGAGTTCAGCTGTTGCCAAAGTAAGACTATGTCTTAGCTGCAACCAAGAATGCAGTTTTGGACTGTTTTCCAGCAGTCATTACAACCCATTCCTGCAGTATCCAAACCCTTCCAGCAGTGCCCAAAGCAAGCATGGCTGCACAGACATTACCTGTAGCTCTTTGTAGCCTACACAGCTGAAAGAAAGTTGCTTATCCAAGGCTAAGGCTTATGGAATGGAGGCTGAAGGGTTGTGATGTTGCCTTCCGTTTGGAAGRCAAGGCGACCTGGTTACAAGTGAACAGCACRGCGACCCCCAAACTCTCCGGGGTCACTCGGGCCAGTAACACGCTGACACCAAAGTGGTAGACGGTTAAAGGCYTTTATTATCTCATCTCAAGGGGTTATATAGACTGAGGGTCCTTCTACGTCAGATGGGACMATATTTTACCTTCTAAGGTTAGTAAGGAGTGGAAAACTACCGAGTTTTCGGTGTTAGAGGGGGCTACAGGCTTGGCTACATTCCAAGGGTGATCCTTATCTCTGGAGGTGAAGGGGGGGACATTCCTGTAACTTTCCGTAACCGCTCAAAATCTTCCGAACGCCATCCCTGTCTGCTACATTGTGAGAGGCTCCATCCTGGTTGTGACAAGGCTTGGCTGCCCTGGAAGCTCCCAGGCAGCTCCATCCACTGCTTAGAGCTGCCCTTGAGGTCAACCCTACTAGGGAAGATGAGTGCTGGGAGCACTGGGAGTTTAGAATAAAAGGAGGCTGTGCCCTCCAAGACCTCAAGTGAGAAAACGCCCAAGGCCTCTCTCCCTTTATTCAAATAAAGYTGCAGGACACCTCTGTCTCCTTTATGGACACTGGCTTCATGGAGAAGCTGCCAGTGGAGTTCCAAAGTCTTCTGTTAAATGTACAGCCCAGCTGTCTCATGCTCAGATTTATAGGTGTTGCTGCCTGCCCCTCGTGAGAAACAACTGCTCACTTTTTAAAATTTTAAAGGTTTATTAAACCTTAATAAAAAATACAGCATAAAGACCAAATAAGGAAAAATTACAGCACTGGGAGCCCTCTCCCATGACTACCAGCCATGTGGCTCATCTTCAAAACAGATGCTCTGCCTTTTACATCTCTAGCCCCTCCTAGAGCCTTGTAAGTCTACTCCTTCCTCGCCATGCAGTGGTGGAGGTCACTTTCTTACATTCTCATTGGGTAATCTTTTGTACCATATAAGGTATTGTTTCTGATTCTCTCTGTTCATTGGTTTCCTGCCCTCAGATAATGTGTATATAAAGTTGTGCTTGCCTTTCGAGGTCTTCTGGACCAGGTCTATACAATGTCTGGATTATGTTTTGTTGTGCATTGATTGTTAGTGCACCTTTTATTTTCCATTAATAAACTTTGATATTGAGGCACTCCAGTCATTCCAATCCCTTTTTATTTTGCCACACAACTGCTGGCTAGTCTGGTCTTAAATGTGCATTCGTCAGATGAAATGCAATAAGTGGCGCCCGAACAGGGACACTGATATTCAGAGTACTGTCGGGACTGGATCATCAGGGGTGCTGACCAGTAAGTTGTCTCTCCAGAGGTGTTAGACCATGGTGGAGTAGGGGTGACAGGAAGTTGACCTTGCTTTGACCAAAGAGGTGAGGATTCCTGTGACGGACTGCAGATGAGCTGGAGGGACGGGGGGGGACGACGACATTGGCCCATTGCTGAACTGGAGGGAGTGAAATGTTTTTTAGAATGTCTAAACAGCAAAGGGATATATATATGGATGGTTAAAATTGCTTTTGGCTAATCATAGGAAGGAAGTCCGTAAATGTGCACTAAAAGTGATTTTGAAGTGAGTTTTCTGTAATTTCCCCAATTCCTCAGCTACTAACAACTTTACGTTGATTTCTGGGACTCGGTGGGAACAAAACTTTACAAAAAGAGACTCCGTGGCACCTCACATGCTCCTGCCTTCCACGTGATCTTAGCCACTGCTACCTCAACCTAAACTGAGACAGCGCTGTCCCCTACTCCTTGTCCCTTGGTCCCTATGAGTAAGATATGAGATGGAACCCGCCATGAGGCACAGATGAGCTACTGTCCATTTGCCATCTTGTGTCTTCCTACTCCTTCTCTATCGGTCCAGGATGATAATAGTCATACCAGCTTGGACCCACCAGACCCTCCCCTTCCTGCTACTCCACCTCTTCCTCCCTCCTCCTCTTCCAGCCATTCTCCTACATCCTCCCAAGCCACCATCTTAAAAAGAACACCATCCTACAAAATGGCATCACCAACATGAACAGCAACAAAGCCAAGGCTGAGATCCAAGCACTGACAACATCATGCGAAAAAGAAATTTAGTAAGACAACATCACCATTCTGTCTMCCAGCCTCACAAACCTACCACCTGAAGCTCTTCAGATATTACTAGGCAATGCCTAGTGGCAACTATATCTTTTCAGCCTTTATATCATCTACCAACTTTAGCAAATAACACACTGGCATCAGTGACATCAACACCACTCTATGTTGAAGAACATAATTATTGTCTCAATAAAACTATTAGATTTTTAGATTAGCTTAACAACCAAAAATTTTTATTACAAGTGTCAGGTAGAAGAAGTGTCTTCATTTTTTAAGCTTTGAGTGATTTAATTGAGCTATACGAATTTGATAGTATTTTATTTATAGTGTTTAAATTTAGATTTAAACATAGTTAATTGAGTCTATTTCAACAAATTGAATAGTTGTTATTTTTTGGACAATATATTGTTATATTGTCCAGTTTTCAATTTAAGAAATGTAAATAGTTCATTTTATACATTGCACTAATCAATTTTTAAATGACTTTGATTACACAAAGTGCAACAATTATACCTTCTGTTTTATCTTAGTTATCACTTAGTATACCTTTAGAAACAATCTAGCAAAGTAGTTCTAGTTTCTATTTCTCTTTTTACAGTTTGAGTCCATAGATTTACTTAATATACCTTAAAGTAGTTAAGTTTATCCCATAGAGTTATCAAACCTTGCAATTATCTAATCAATTGTTTTGTGCATTTGTAAAGCAATTACTTCAACACATTTTTATACAATTTCCTTATGCAAAAATTGTGGTTTTCATTTCCCTCATATACTGAATAAAATGTTTATTTTATTCCCTCAAATACTGAATAAAATCCTAATGAATTTTATACASTCCCTAAGATTTTAATCCCTTTCCAAAACAATATTATTATTTTAACCCATTGAATAATTACCACATTTCATTCTTAACTCAAAAATATCAGCASTTTACAAATCGGCAGCAGCTATAAAAATACTTATCATCATTAATACCAGTTTCCCTGTTGTTGATTTTCATCATTACTTTGACAAATATTACACATTTGTAAAACAGTTTGAAAGTTAAAGGTTTGCTAAGGCAACTGTTCTTGTTGATTAAAATAGAATCGTTAATGTAGGTTATAGTAATGATTGTGTTTATGTTAGGTTGCCTATTAAAAATTTTAACATTAATTATACCAAGATTTTATTTTTGTTTAAGGAGTTATTAATGCTAGTCTTGTTAAATTTAAGTTGTTTGCTGAAAGCTACTATAGAAGACCTTGAGATCTTTTTAATTTTTTAAAGAAAAACTAAAAGGGAGAGATGTGGCAGTCCATCCTGGAAAGGACAGACTGTGGGCTGGCCTCACAAAGTAACAATATTAGGCCCTGGGAGGCGAGAAGCTAAGACAGGAAACATCTAGTCAAGTTAGGGTGAGAATAGAGGAATGATGGGAACAGTTATGTAGATTAAGTCATTCCATATAAGGTTATGTTCTAAACCCCACTCTCTTATTGGGTAGTCTTGTGTTCCATATAAGGTATTGTTTCTGATTCTCTCTGTTCATTGGTTCCCTGCCCTCAGACAATGTCTATATAAGGTTGTGTTTGCCTCATTTTGAGGTCCTCTGGAGCAGCTCTATCCAATGTAAGGCCTATGTTTTGTTGCACATTGATTGTTAGCRCACCTTTTCTTTTCCATTATTAAATGTGATTTTCGGGCACTCCAGTTGTTCTCCTCCGTCTGCTGCCTAGGACCCTCTGCAAGGCCATCTAAGCCTGGTGGTGGCTGGGACCTCTCCTGCTCTGCCAGCTTGTGTASAACCATTTTGGCTTTGATTTTAGAGATGCTAGGTCCCTAGCTGGTGTGGCTGGAGGAAAATTTGTGAATCACAAACTGCTGCAACAGTGTCTGTACAAGCCTGCAATGGCAGTGTTACGAAGTTCTATATGTCTAATTTAATAAACAACAAAATTGAGTTTAGCAGCAATTTTAATTGAGCAGCAATTCTTTATATAAATGAATACAAGCAAGTATGTTAAATATAATGAAGCATCTACCTGGAATCGTCCCAGCTTTGTTCATTCCAAGGCTGATTCTGTTTTGGGATCTTGCTTATCTCAATACCACATCCTGTATGCTGTTTTTCACATGTCACATCTGCAAAGGGGCCCATCTGCTTTGTAACACTAATCACATATACTTTTCCTTTATTTTATATTGATATAGTTACAATTTAGTTAGCACAAATCATATCCATTTATCACAGCAGCAATGTTCAGAGACATGAATAATTACTCAGCAGCCATGAGTGATTTTAATATCCCTGTTAACCAGTATGCTCTTTGAAGCATCTCACCACACAAATTTGCCAGACTTTAAAAGCGGCAGCTTCTTTTTTAGCTTGAAGAAAATGCCCCTGGGAGTCCCTATGACATATTACTAATGCCTGCAGTTTTGGATAGCATGTTAAGTTGAGAGGTTTTATTTGTGAACTTTGGAAAAATGCGTATTTACTGTCACTGTAACCCTCTCGCACAAAAGGTAAATTATTTTTAAATGTTTTCCTCTTTTTTTAGAAGAGCTACAGTACACAAGGCAGTTACACGAAAACCTCTTTCAATCTGTTGTTGAAGCCCAGCTGGCTAACCAGTAGAAGTAAAAAAGCAAAGTGATTCTAAATACTTTAAACCAAGGAATTTAGATAAAAACATTTTCTTCCAGGAGGCTTGTTCTTGAATTTTAAATCTAGAAAGAATACTAAGATTAATTAGTCAGGTGTTTTATATATATTATACTTGGTTCAAGAATCTGACAGCAAAACTCCATGGAGGCTGTGTATTACACTGAACATCTTTTCTAGAAGTAAGTTCTTAATTTCCAGGCTCTGAACTGATGCAGAAATTATTATGGTAATATATTACACTTGTTAATTACTCCATCTGCCAAAAACATATAAGTTACTTGTAGTCTGAACATTGATTCAGCACACAGCAAACATTTCTGATTGATTTAGAAGTCTTAAAAAACCTATTTTTTCAGTTAGTCATCTTGCAATCATGCTGGATAAACACTATTCCATATAAAGTGTGACTTAACTCTATGACTCCAGTTAACTTTATTCAGCTTCATAGCTCATGTGGCTGGAGGAGATTATAGCGAGTGTGTTGGGAGGAAAGAGTAAAAACTGCAAAGTTTGGTGAGGAGGGAATAGTTTTGATCAAAGTGATTTTGCAGCTGGGAATGTAAWAAATGTTGGTGTGAGAAAACTCCATTTATTATGCTTAATGTTGCTCATCCTTTGCTCTGTCAAAAACATGTAAACCCTTTTGTTTTAGTGAGGMAGGCAGCTAGCACCCCTCCAATGTCTGCTAGAGTGAACTAAGCCAAACAGAGCCTGTGTCCCCATGTGTCTTCCACAAGGTGTTATTAGCAAGGTAATGAAATAAATCTACTCTTCGCATTTCAGCTGCGGTTTGATGGTTATCCTTGGCTACTTGTATGTGTTGATTCACACAGAGGGATACAGAAGAGTGGGAAGAATCCTGACCTGGAGAATACCAAATTTCCACTCTTCTGAGGACCCATGTCACAGCAATAACGATCTTACCAGSAGGAAGCAGCTGGTATATATAAATCTCAAAATGAATCATGATTGTGATTTGTAATCAAAAGGCATCTCCTCTGCCCCCAGGACAATTCATGCCTGCAGAGCAACAGTCTGGACACAACCTGTGAATGTTGTCCTGGCAGTGGGCTTCCATTTCATAGGCAAGTAAACTCCTCTGGTCCTTCAGAAGGATTTGCTTGAGTAACTTTTGAGCAGGGTGTAYGTATGGCATCTAAATCTGTATGAAATGATCAGTATCAGCTGCGTGTGCAGTAAGGTGCAACTGGAAGATGCTAGTGTGAAGATATGRTGGAGCATGAAGTTATAGATGACTTCTACTAAAAATGCCATCTAAACAGCAAGGGAACTGACAAACTGATATAGAAAATAGTTGCAGCTGCTTAGAAAGATTTGGTGTCCTTTGTGCTGAAGTTCTTCACCAGCAGCTACRCCTTCCCCTGCACAGGGTCTGCAAAAAGGAACCATCCAAGTACTGCAGGGTGAAATATACTGGTTTCAGTTCAGGTGGCAATGATTTCTAACCTYTTTAGGGTTTTGAAGTGTTTTGGTGGTTGAGGCCTGGGATTTGTGTTCCTATGCTGCTGCAGAATGCTTCTGTCTCCCACAATGTAAACGATGAGGACAGTTATGTCCAGCTGAACAGTGACAGGGAACCACAAAAGCCACGATCTCTTGAATCACTCAGATCAGCTGTTTAGGGTACTCTGGTCAGTGTTTGCAGCTGGGTATTTGATTTGCACAAGTTCACAGCCTCCGGTGATGGTACAAGAATGGCCAGAGCACATCCTGCAGGGGCCTTTTCCCAGCTTGACATTGATTCCCCAGATCGATTTCTTGCTATTTATTACAACTAGGAGGAAGCTAAATGCTTCAATTTCTTTACAAATGAGATTTAYTTAAAGGTGTGGTGTTTGGTAGTTACTCATGACCATCTCAAAAACATACTGTGAACATTTTGAAAATACATCAGCAGTTTTGCGAGTCTATCACTGTAAATAATGTTATTTATGAACGTGGTAGTTTGGTTTAAAATCTCTTGGKTTTTGCTGCAGTATTTTCAATGGGGATCAAATTATGAAGAGTAGCATTTTGCTTTGAAAGGAAAACTTTCCATCCACATTTACTACATTGAACCTCAATTTAAAGAAAAGGAATAGTGACGTCAGACAAAACACTTGACTCTTTGTAACCAGGAAAAAAGATCTCATAGATAAGCATTCACTATGCTTAACGTCTTTGAAAACGGAATAGAAGACTGCTTTGCTATGAAGGTCATGATTAACCCTAAGTAAGCCTTTCTGCTGGTGGAGGCTGTTGCTCCCATCGTTGGTTCTGGAGGGCAGTTCTGGGTGTCCGGCGTGGCCGCTCTGAGCGAACAGGGGCATGTGCCGATCCCCCGGGGCAGCGGTGAGCGAACAGGGGCATGTGCCGAGGCGCCGGGACCCCCTGGGCAGCGGTGAGCGAACAGGGGCATGTGCCGAGGCGCCGGGACCCCCGGGGCAGCGGGGAGCGAACAGGGGCATGTGCCGAGCCCCCGAGATCCCCGGGGCAGCGGGCCAGGGCCGCAGGAGGGCGCGGCGGGCCCGTGCCGTGCCCCTGGCGCGCTGCCCGGCGGGAGCTCCGGCCCGCAGACTGCGCTTCCCGGCGGCCCCCGCGAGCGCCTGCGCCGCCGCGGCTGCGCGAGCCAATCATCCCCCGCCCGGCGCGGCGCTGGGGTCGGCCCGACACCGCGCGCGAGGAGCGGGGCCGCTCGGCAGCGCCGAGAGCCCGCGGAAAAGCCGCCGCTGCCCCGGCGCTCCTCCCGTAGCCGTGCGGCGTCTCCAGCCAGAGGAACCGGACTGCCTGCGCCCGGCGCGGGTGAGTGGGAGGCGGGCCCGGGGCCGGCGGGGTGGGGCGAGGGACGGAGCGTGACGCGCGGTCCCGGAGGCTGCGGCGCTGTGAGGGGCTGAGGGGCGCTCGGCGGTCGGGGCCGCTGCTCGCTCGGGGGGTGCGCTCGCTCCGCCGCGGGCAGGAGGGGGCGCTGGCGGGGCGGAGCGCGCATGCCCGAGCCCTGCGCGTGGCGGCGGCCGTCGGGCGCGGAAGGGAAGGGGCGGAGCCAGGGCTGTAAATGGCAGTGGTGGGAGCYGGCCCGGCCTGCTGCGGGTGAGGAGGGTTTCTCCGGCTAACTCACACACCCTTGTAAACTGCTGTGGTATTTTTATACAGTAAGTATTGCTTAGTGTTGCTAACATAACAACGTGATATACACGCTGGAAGTAATTTGCATAGTATGGACTCATGGTTATTAGGTGGTTTGTTTGCGCTGTGCGTAYGTCTCCCCAATTCGGGGGTTCGTCGGGGTGGTATAAAATTTCAATAGCCAAACTGAATTTTATTTTTATATCTTTTGTTTTAAGGAAAGCTGGCAAGTAGCGCTGGGTGGCTGGCGAGTCCCTGCTCCACTAACAGCGCGCGCCACTTACCATTTTGACAAAGTATATATACTGTTTTTAAGTCTACAAAGCATTTTCCAGTGTGCTTGTGTTAGTCCAAATCAGCAAATATCAATAAGCTGGGATCAGCAGTTTCATCTTTCCAGGTGGCCATTGSCTTCCTGTCCTTCTTGTGGTCATCTGGAGGGAGGCCTTTCACTGGTGTCTTCTACATAATTTTAGTCTGGTACAAATGCACCAAGCTTTTTATTATACATAAACATTTAGTCACTTTGTCACAATATSCCTTAGCTGTACCGCAACTTCCTCTGTTTTATTCTAAGCATCAGTTGTTTGGCTACTTCATCTCTTTACTGTGCTATACTTTTCCTGTTTTCTTGTTTGATGCTTTATTTGGCTATTTGGTCAGAAAGKTCCAAAACTGTTCTTTGTAGTTATTCCAGGGAATGCATCCACTTTTGACACAGCAGATACAAGCATTTGCTGATTCCATTTCAAATTGAATCGAATCACAAAACTGTTTTTTACAGGCAGTCTTTGATGAAGGCTTCCAAGGTCTTCTTTGCGACTGAACTTTCAACTTTGTCTTTGGAGCATGTGCAGTTATGGTGTTGTTTGCCCTGTCTGGTCCTAAATGCTTTGTTTCGTGGCTAATTGGCTTTACATTTGCCAATTTCTCATTAGTGCTATACTTGTCTATCTCTAAAGCTATCTACCTGGTGAGTTTTTTCTTTTTTGTTGTCTGTTAATTGTTTTCTTTTTTGTTGTCTGTTAATTGTTAAGCAAGTGGTTAACCATTGATCAGCCATTACATTGTATGGAAGGTTATTTGTATCAGGTTATATAGGTATAAAAAGCTATAATTCAGGTTACATTGATATCAGATTATATAGATTCATTATGTTATRTTGATGTCTTGTAACTCAAGCTATTTATATAAACATTACCATATTCAAAACATCCAGTCTGACCCTGACCTCTGTTAGTGTGAAGCCCTTCCTCCTGGTCCTGTCTCCCCAGGCCCTTGTTCAAATTCCCTGTCTAGGTCTTTTGTAGGCTGCCTCCAGGTTCTGGAAGGCCACAATTTGGTCATCTTGAGGCCTTCTTTTCTCCAGCCTGACCGATCCCAATGACAGAATCACAGAATCACAATGTTGGAAAAGGCTTTCAAGATCAGAGAGTATAACTCAGCCTAACACGTCAACTAAASCGTGGCACCCAGTGCCACATCCAGTCCTTTTTTAAACACATCCAGTGGCAGTGATTCCACCACCTTCCTGGGCAGACTGTTCTAGTATTTTATCACCCTTTTCGTAAAGCACTTTTGCTAATATCCAACCTACATTTCTCTTGGTGCAGCTTGAGACTGTGTTCTCTGGGTCTGTCAGTGCTGCCTGGAGAAAGAGCCCAACCCCACCTGAGCACAGGCACCTTTCAGGGAGCTGTAGAGTGATGAGGTCACCCCTGAGTCTCCTTTTCTCCAGGCTGAGCACCCCCAGCTCCCTCAGGGGTTCCTCACAGGGTTTGTGTTCCCAGCCCCTCTCCAGCCTCGYTGCCYYCTCTGGAYGYGCTCGAGCCCCTCAAGGTCCTTCCCAAGCTGAGGGGCCAGAGCTGGACACAGCACTCCAGGGGTGCCCTCAGCAGTGCCCAGTGCAGGGGCAGAATGACCTCCCTGCTCCTGCTGGCCACGCCATTCCTGATCCAGGCCAGAGCCATTGGCCTTCTTGGCCACCAGGGCACTCTGCTGGCTCATGGTCAGTCAGTACCCTCWGGTCCCTTTCTGCCTGGGCACTGTCCAGCCACACCATCCCCAGCCCAGAGCATTGCAGGGGTTATTGTGGCCAAAATGCAGGACTGGGCACTTGAATTTGTTAAACTTCATCCTATTGGACTCTGCCCTTCCCTCCAACCATTCCAGTCTTTCTGCAGAGCCCTTCCATTCTCCAGCAGATGCACACATGCTCCCAGCTTGGTGTCACCTGCAGATTTCCTAACAAAAGACTCAATCCCCTCACCCATGTTGTCAATAAAAACATTGAACAGAGCTGGCCCCAGCACAGATCCCTGAGGGACACCACTGGTGCCTGGCCCCAGCTGGATGCAGCACCATCCCCACCACTCTCTGGGCCCATCCAGCCCGTTCTGAGCCCAGCACAGAGTGCTCCTGTCCCAGCCCTGGGCTGCAGCTTTTCCAGGGAATGCTGTGGGACACAGTGTCAAAGGCCTTGCTGMAGTCAGGTTACACAATATCCACAGCCTTTCCTGTATCCACCAGGTGGGTCACCTGGTCATGAWAAGAGACCGGATTGGTGAAACATGACCTAAACCCCTGCTGGCTGGGTCTGATACCCTGGCCATCCTGTAAGTGCTGTGTGATGCTGCTCAATATGCTGCTCAAACTATTCCATTACCTTACCGGATACTGAGATCAGACAAACTGGCCTATAATTACCAGAATCTTCCTTCCCATCCTGTTTGTAGATGGGTATCACATTGGCCAGGTTCCAGCCATCTGGAACCTCACCRGTGAGCCAGGACTGTTGGTAAAGGATGAGGAGCAGCTTTGCAAACTCGTCCRCCAGCTCCCTCATCACGCTGGGGTGGATCCCATCTGGGCCCATAGATTTATGAACATCCAAGTGGTTCAGCAGTTCTCTGACTGCCTCCTCCTGGATAGCAGGGGGATCATTGTGCTCCCTGACCCCGTCTCCCAACCCAGGAGGACAGCTGTCCTGAGGATGAGCCATTTTCCCGCTAAAAACTGAGGCAAAGAAGGCGTTGAGCACTTCTGCCTTTTCCTTATCTGCAGTTTCTAAGTTCTCTTGTGCATCCAGTAGAGAACAAATGTTGGTCTTACCTCTTATTTTGCTATTAATATTTATGCAAAAATACATTCTTTCAGCCTTTCCTCGTAGGTGAGTTGTTCCATCCCTCTAATCATCTTAGTGGTGAGTTGGTGAATAAGGACTTTACACTTAAGAATTGCAAAGCAGTTGTTATTACCAGGTGGGACACATGGGGAATATTTCTTCCATACATGTGTACCTGGTGAGACAGGTTTCAGGTTTAAATATGCATTGATCTCCCAAGCCCACCCACGCCTCCCTGCCCACTATGCCTCCTTGCATTTCATATTATAATTAGTCTTCTGTGATGCCGTGCCCCCTGGGGGTCTTGGGCAAGGGTCTTCTTGATGAAGTAGGATCTTCTTCCTCGGTGTTTGTTGCTTGATTTCCTCTGCACAAGCACAATGGAGGTTTGATTTTCTCCCAGGTCATTTTGTCCTGGCCAAAGCCAGGAGCCTGGTCCTGGCTGATCTGGGTTCTGCTTTACGGGTTTCACCAATACCTGAGTCTTGCTTTACTGGATTTTCTTATTTTTATGGTCTTTACATAGCAACTCTATTCTTTTGTGTTTTGTTACAAGTTGTTTGTCGCAGACATCTTTCATGAGAAATCCTTTCTTAGGATTTCTGAGAGCTGCAGTTCAGCAGCAAAGGTAAACAGTGGTTATCTGCTGCTGTGGAATGACACAGGTCCACCTATGATTGGCCCATCCTGGACGTTTATGGTTAATGGCCAATCCAGGACGGAGCTCTCGAGGACAGAGTCGGAGAGAGCTCCCATTGTTTTGACTTCTTCTGTATTCTGTTCTTAGCTTAGCAGCCTCCTGGAGAAACCTTCTCCCCTTTCCTTCTCTTTTTAATATATGCAATATATATATATAATAAGATCATAAATCAAGCCTTCTGATGGAGTCAAGGCTCTCATCTCTCTCTCATCCTGGAAACCCTCCTGAACACTACCACAGTTGTTTCTACGTTACAGGTTGCATTCCTGTTACAAGCCTCGTTCTGTACTTTTTGCAAACTTGCTAACTAATCTATATATACTTCTGTTTTTCTCCACCTACCTTAGTGTAAATTATATGCTTCTGAAATTCTGAATTTTCATAAACATCGTTTCCCATGATGATGTTTTCATCAGTGGCCCTGTGTGCAACAGCACAGCCATCAGCAAAGAACAGCTCCAGCTGACAACAAAGAATTGCTGCAGAAGCCTGTTAGCCTGATGTTGGAGAGAGGTTGATGCATAATTGTACATCTGTATGGACATATGACCTCATTAGCCTCTCTTGTCTTCACAACGTTTTCAATCACAAAATATTTTGGGTAGCACCTGTTGTGTTGCCAGTTTTTTGTTTGCGGACTTTTACCAAAGGTTTGGYATGTGAGGTGCTTGAGAGAAACATCTGCATGGTGACTATTTAATGAGTGCAGCTGCCCCCATATGGTAATCATGTAGCTGAGTTGTTAGTTTACAACTTTTTCAGTCAATATCTSACAATGTGGAAAAACTTTTAGACTCCTTTTGTTAATATATCTCATATTTTTTTCCACATGTTTAACTTAAACTCTGCATTTAAGATAACAAAATCCAATAAAGCATTTTAAAGAAAACAGTAACTGAACTAAAAAAATAGACTTGTAAATTAGATGGTGTAAAAGTTTGTCTCCTAAACAACCTAGTATAGGGGGCCCTAGGGACAACTGAGGTACCACAATTTTTTCCCTATCTGTCAGGACATGAAACCTTTTCATATAAGTTTGATTGAGGCTTGTGTTCCTCTGAAAAGATTGTGTATTTGTAATTTTCTGACACATTCCCAAACTCTGGCTTGTTGAGTTGACTTTTATTTCTGGTCCCTGGGCTTTTTTTTTCTGGGTGAAGAGAGCCTGATAATAGGATTGACCAATGTTCTTCCTTTAATGCAAGGAAGAACACATGTAATTAATTCCATGGAAATCAGTGTTCTGGTTCATTTGGTTCAATGTAATGATAAGAACAAGGGAGAGAGCTGCAGAAGGAATGAAGTGACCGACTGAAGGGGGCTGATTACTGCTGAAGAGTGGTGGGGTGATGGTTTCCCAGTCAGTGTCCTGATGTGTGCTGTGGTAGGCAGCAGTGCTCCAGTGAGGACACAGGGCGCTTGACTGCRTGAAGCCACCATGCAAAGGTGCCCGCTTTGAACACCAGCTCTAAACTGACCAGATAATTTTTTTTTTCCCCAAGGTGATGGAATGTGAATGGATGCTTAGTGTTGGATTAGCTCTTTGTGAGAAAAATTTTAAAAAAGTTTTGTCTCAGTCTTTTGTTTGCTGTACGTGACCATTGTAGTATAGAAATACAAAGTAATGGCTTGCACTGGTGAGGACAGCATTTCCTCTCTCTGAAAAATGTGCCAGTAGAGTTTAAATTAAATTAATTCACTTCTCAAATATTCTGTGTGTTGATGGATACACAGAACTAAAGTAATTCTTGGGCTGATCATCATGTTGACTAAGTAAATAAAATTACATTAGTAAAGACAGGAATTATCAGATGTCAGGTGTGCTGTGATTAATATTTCATTTTGCTTACACGATTCCTGTGTAATTTATGAATGCCTGGGTGCTGCACTAGGACACTTCAAATAGCAGCTGCTGGAATTGTGTTTTACTCTTAATTGCTCTTAAGAGTATCAGTGGTCATGTAGGCTGACTAAAAAGTCACGGTGCTCACTACCATAAAATTACCTAGAAAAAAATGGAATTAGTTATCCTTGGTTTTGGGAAGGTGTCAGCTGTGTGATGAACTCTCCTCCCCACCTCATCCTCCTCTACCAAAATGCTGCTGGTTTCTTGTGCTAAATCAGTGCTGTTGGATGTGCTGGAAGTGCACAATGCCCATTCTGTAAGAAGAACTGGCACACAGCCAGTCTGGCTGTGCCAACTTCTACCAGTTCACTGAGTGGTCAGTATGACTTTARGGGTCACCGACCACCAGGGACCACCAAAAAGACTCCCAGGACAGGAAAATACATGCATAAAGTGCAGGAAAAATATGTTAATGATTTGGGGGAAAATGTTACCATATGTATGTTTATTCTGGGGAAATTAATGAATATGTATGTAAAGTATGGTATATAAACAGGAAGTTTTCTGTCATTAGCATGCGCGATATTTCAGAGGCAATAACCCATGGCGCCYGCCCTGCCCGCYGGGAGCCAGCAGCACCCCTGCTGGCCATGCCTGGAACTGCACCAAATGAGCAGGTGCCCTTCCCTTTGCAGCCAGGACAAGGCTGGGGCTGGGATTGTGCCTCTGCTTCTTGCTGCTGCTGTTTGCTTGTTTGCCTTGTTATACACATACATACTAGTAAGGAACTGTTACTCCTTTTCCCATATCTTTGCCTGAAAGCTCCTTAATTTYRGRGTTATAATAATTTGGATWGAAGGAGGGTTATACTCTCCATTCTAAGGCAGGTTCCCACCTTCCCTGGCAGACACGTGTCTTTCAAACTGAGACACATACACATAAATAAATATATATGTATAGTTTTAAATTTAGATAAATGTATGTATATATACTGATCTGGAACAAACTCCAGTACCTTTCCAAACTCCCTATAAATAATTATCACCATGCCAAGCAAAATAGCTGTTCTAATCTGTGCCTCTCTACTGTAAAAACTATGTTAGGGACAATGCTGGAGCTATTTCCAGATAAGAAAATAAACCTAGGGGCCAGAAAGGTATTAAAAACTCAAATCTGGGGACCAGAGATCTATGAAGGCCTCCACCCAGAGAGGCATTATCAATTCAAGCAACATGGCTACTGACTGCTTTATTCCAATACAGAATAAGTACAACCAAAATGCAAGCAATACAAGGTTTTTTCACTTTCTCAAGCCCACGTTGGGCGCCAAAAAATGTTTTTGTCCTGGTTAGTGCAAATTTGGGAGGAAGCTCCAAAAAGGTCCYTCCAGAAAGCAGACTCAAACCCCTCCCACCATTGGTTCAGGTAAAGATTTCCTTGGAGAAGAGTGGAAAAAATAGTTTATTTAACAAGCAAAGTATTCACAGGCATAAAAAATGAATAATGTTAAACAGTAAAACCTCTCACTGTTCTGAAGAGATGGCAARTTCAGAAAATCCTTGTCACRAGGGGTAGCTCGGCTCGCTCAGTCTCTTGTCAGTCCCTCCTGCACTGGAAAATGCCACGTCCTGGCCCTGGTGGGCCACAGGTGTGAGCTCCCAGTGTTCTTCTGGGTTTTCAGTCCAGAGCAGGTTTGTACAGTTCCAGGAAAAAGAAAAGCCACTATTGGCAATGAAGAGAGAGATGGGGACTCAGTGTGATGGTCAAAGAAGCCAAGTTTATTGTGGGATATAAATGCTTATAAGGTATTTTAGAAAAATGTGCTCTTAGAAGCTGCTGAAACTTCATTCTCATGTATCAGTTTTGTGTAAACAATTCTACCAACAGAAGCATAAACAAATCTTGATTATTACTTATGTTTTTTTTCAAATAAGTTGAAAATCTCCTGAATGACCTACAGAAAGAAGGGGTGCTGAAAGTTAGTAATTAATTTTAGCACCTTACTTGAGACTACTCAGCTTTGAGTTAATCCTACAACTGAAAAGTATGCAAATAAGAATGTCACATTTTGGTTATTGATACTGTCATCTTCGAGGTTGTGATTTTGGGGCAGGGTGGTGATTGTTTGTTTTGAGCTGGGCTGTCATAAGGGAAGGTTGTTCTTATACCTGTGTCATAATTACACTTTGCCATTTGTTTGTTAATGCCAGTGTTTGTTGCTGTGTTTATTTAAACATGCTAAGAAAGAAAAATCAATGTAAATTTAGCTAATCAATTAAAATGTATTTTTCTGGGCACWGATAGTTTTTGGCCAGATCATGATACAACATTTGAACTTATGTTTAGGTCCAGCTTTGGGTGAAAGAGCARGAAGCATGAAAGAAGACCAAGCACTTTCTCCTGTTAATTTACCTATATGTTTTTTTGCTTGTGTGTAGTGGGCTGTGTTCTATGGGATTCTGAATTTATTTTTTTCTTTCCTTGCATAAGAGGGGTTTTAATTTTTTTTTTACTGTTGTATGTATCTGAAAAAGTTTTTTTCATTTCATTTTACAGGGGAAAAATGGCTCAAATTCTTGGACCAACAACATCCATCCATGATGAGGAATCCTTGGAAAGCAGAATGGTGGTTACATTCCTCATGTCAGGACTTGAGTCAATGGTTAGTAGAGGAGTTAAGTTTTGGCATCATAAATGTGTCTTGGTATTTGCAGGATTACATCTGTATATTGCTTTCCAGTGGGCAGCAGGGAAGGTGGATTGTTGCATTTGTAATGTGTAATGTGTGTTGTCCAACCAGCTGTAATTGTATCTTTGGTTGTGATAAATCATGCTATCAGTAATCTTGTTTCTTGTTGTGGTGGGGTTGTTTTAAAAACTATTTTGTCAAATAAATGGGAAGTATTTGTTGATTGCTTTGGTACAGCGTGGTTGAAAGGCAWGAGTATGTTCTGGTCTTTGTCATATGTGGTCTAGAGTGAATAAATGGTTTTGAGGCTAATGCCTTGCCTTCAGCTGCTGTGGAAACTCAACAAAACTTGTTCAGAAAATACTTCTTTTTGTTGGCATATCATCTGTTTTTTAGAAGTTATTTAATTGTGTGGTGGGGTTTATGGTTGGCTAGGGCTGTGAGTGGAAATGCCTGTCCCATTTCCTTGAAATTGAGGCACTGTSCAAGATTTGTTTGTTTAGAATTGGGGGTTTTAAATGATAAGCAAGAGTTTCCTTTTAACACTGAAACTTCAGGAGGAGTGATTATAAACAGTATATTGCAAGTCTTTTATCCCATTGCCTCTTAAAGTCTTTGTGTCACTTTCTCCTCCCATGCTCAACTGTTAGTGTTTTTATAGGTTGTAACAAACTCTGATTTAGTTTCTAGGARAGACTGACTTTCTGTGATTATACTTGGTCATCTCACCAGTTTTTTTGGGATCCTTGTTCTCTCCATAGGCTTCCTGCCTTAATTCTTGCCAGGTATTTCTCCTGGCAGAACATCTGTAGGTGTTTGCAGGGATGGTGCAATCCTTCCACTCAGGGGGCATTCACCTGGGGCTGGGCCCAGCAGACAGGACAGGGCAGACCACAGGGAGCCATCCTGCCTGCAACCACACCTTTCTGAGCAGAAGATGGTGTGTGAGAAATGGGCTGTGAATATACAAAACTTCTGTATGCTTTGTTGAAAGTTGGAGTGAGGCACTCAGTATGATTAACATGGAGGTGGTAATTTAATATGGATTAATGTCATAAATTATTTTAATCAAAAACAATGCAATCTCTAAGTCTATACAAGGTCTTAATTTGCCAATGAATCTACAATGTTTTTAAGATTTCTGATCAAAAGCATTCCAGATGTGTAAATTGTGCTTTGCTACTGGCTGATGTTATGTTGCTCACAGTGTCTTCTGAAGGGGGGATGCTGGCAGCAGTGTAATAATTGTTTTACATGATATTACATACGTTTTTATTAACTGTATCTTAACTATGGTAACAAAAGCTTTTTGTTTTCTTTTTGTAGTGTAAAGAACTTTCCAAATCCAAGGCAGAAATTGCCTGTATTGGTGTATTTGCAAGAAATGTTTTTGTTGTTGGAACTGAGAGAGGAAAAGCCTTTGTCAACTCTAGGGAAGATTTTAAGACGGATTTTATGGAATACTGTAAGTTTCAATGTTTTTTTTTGTGTGCCACAAGCTGCTTAATGTATATTGCATAATATTAATAATTTTGGGAGCGAAATTCTGTCTATGATGGCTGCATGCAATAATTATGTTGGCTAATGCAAATCAAGCTGTAAAATGAGCAGTAACAGTGGTCTTGTTTGTAGTGTTATTTCTACAATGGCTGGAAGTGTTCATGTTTTCTTAGATAATATGAAAACTAGTACAATAAGAAGTATTAGATGGTCCACCCTTATAATACATCCGCATTTCCTAGTGTGTGTGTTAATTTTGCTTTGTATCCTCTCCTCCAAACATTTTTTCCACTGAGGAAGACTGAGGAGGACAGTGAACAGGTAGAGAAGGACCTCTGTCTACTCAGATGGTCCTGGTTCTTGAGATCACTTCATGCCTTACTAAAGCAGATGCACAGTTTTGACAAGATAGTATTTTTTCATATAGCTATTTTATATCACTTTGATTTAGTAGGCAGAAGTACACATCTCTACCATAATGACTTAAAATTACATCTGCATTACTTTTCTATTGCTTTGAGTATATCTAGGGTGTGTTTTTTGTTTAATTTCATTTTTACAGTAAAACTGTGAAACTTTTGTGTTCAAAAAACTTGATTCATTCACAGAGGACAGTATTTTTAGGGATAGGTTTCAAAGATTCAGTGATGATTTAGAGGAGCATTGATGCACATTTAGGAAAGTGTTGGTGGTGGACACTGCCTAATAAATAACAAAATTATTTGCCTAGAGAAAGAGAGAAGATGGAGGTCAAAGGTAGGGTATGATCGAAGAATCAGTCTAAGGAGGAGTTTAAAAAACTGTCAAGTTGTTGTTGTCAAGTTAAATACTGCTTGGAAAGCAACTGCATTTAGTCTATAACACAAAGACTCCTAAAAATGCTTTTGCTGCTRCATAAAATTGTCTTGGAGGCTCTGTCTCAAGGTCAGTTGTTTGTGGTAGGTGTCTTAGTTTGAAAAAGACAGGTGTCTGCTGAGGAAGACAAGAGCTTCACTTAAAATGTAACCCYCCTCCCTCTGAATTATTGTAATTTTGAAATTAGGGGCTCTCAGGCAAAGATATGGGATTAGGAATAACAGTTTTTACTAGGAAAATTAAAATACAAATGCAATAGTGCAAGCAAAACCAAAGCACTGCCGGAGTCATAAGAGGCCCTGCCCCCTGTGTGTCAGGGGGTGTCCCAGCCCCATCCCATGGGGGCTCAGCCCTCCTGCAGTGCCAGCTGTGGCTCTGCTGCAGCAGGGATCCTGCACAAGGGGGGAGTTTTCCTCTGCTGCTCCAGGGCTGCTGCAGATGGGCCTGGGCTCCCTCTGCCAATGCAGGGCAGCAGAAAGCTGCTCCTCTGGCAATGCAGGGGGCAAAGGCTGCTGGGCTGGGCCAGGCTCAGATTGGATCCAGGTAGGAATGCTTGGCTCCTCCCCTGGGCACAGCATCTCCCATGGGATGCTGGAATTGGATCAGCCCTGCAGGGACACTCAGTGGCCATGGASAGCAGAGATCTCCTGGAGGGAGGGTTGGCTGTGGGAGAGAGAAAGAAAAACTGCCCCAAGGACAGCAGAGAACTGCCCCAGCTCTGACAGATGGGGATAGAATACACAGCCCCAGCCACATCTTGCAATTGCAACCCAAGACAGTAGGGCTCTGTTTTTTTGGTTTTGGTTTTCTTTTTTTTTTTTCCTACTGGCATGGACAGTGACTTTCTTTGCACATATTTACTCCAAGGAGAGTCAACACAATGTTGGGTTGTAACAGATCGGTGATATCAAAATGTAGAATTGTAACTTGATTGCAGAATCAAGTATAAGATGAATCAATTTCTTTTTCCTAATTTTTTTCATTTTTTACAGGGACAATCTTTGTATACTGTTGTTTGTGAAAACTGCTATCTGTGTACTGGGGAGGGAGTTCAGTTTTTCRCCTGATTGCTTTTTTTTGTTTTGTTTTTGTTGCCTGACATCCTGGTACTGAGTTTTATTGCCAGTACTGTGGTCTCATGGGCCCTGATATACCAGGGATTTTTGTGTACTGGACACATCTATTRGTAGGGAATCAGAAATTATTGGGATTTGCTGTTTGATCTCCTGCCTGGCTTTCTGTTTCAGATTTTGTACTGTGGGAAGCACTGGCTTCTCATCCATGCTTGTGTTTGGCTGTATGRGATGTTGTTTCTGTAGATGCCTGCCTGTGTTTAAATCCTACATCAGTTTTGATAATCCTCACCTTTTGCTTTATTCCAGTTACAAGATACTTGTTCTTGGGCTGTGTTTTTGTACTGTCAGGCTGATAGGATTAAAGAGTACTAACTTTGAAAACAGTGTTTCCATTATGATTCTTGCAGAACATTGTGGTGTAGATCTGTGTGAACAAGGCGAGCTATTGTCAGTTGWTGCTTTCATGGTTTCACTAAGTCCACATTTCCCATGCTTTCAGGGGACTCTTGATGCTGGAAGTAGTTTTCTGTTGTCCCTGAGAACGATGTTGATAATTCCAGAAAACATTACTTCAGAACAACAATTTTTAGGAATAATAGCATTACATATTCCTGGTGATGCTGATCCCATCRCTGCCTTTGGCTGCTTTGAAGTCTTGATGAAGTTTCTAGTGTAATATCTTTTGCTCTAAAATGTAGAGCTGTGGAGGCAACAGTTCCTTGTTGCATTGTTTCTTCAGTTGAGTATGAAAGTGAGCAATAGCAGTGGTAGTTGAGATTTTAGTAGGTGTTTTGGAAGAATCCAGGAAGGACACAGTTCTTTGTATATTTAACAAGTGAGACTTGAGTCCTTCGTGTTACTTTAGGACTGATAAAGGCTTCTAAGAGATTCTTACCTTGCTGTTAGAATGAAACCTTTAAAAATTCATCTGTGATGTCAGTYCCTGGAACACGTGGTGCTGACAATATTGAGAATTACCTCTCCAGTTGTGGGTACCTTCATATTTCTTTAAATATGGAAACAGAAGTCTAGTTACTGTGCACACCTCTGACTCTGTGCAAGCCAGCACATATCTTCAGTCTTTATTTCCACATTTTTCACAGTTCCTTTGTGTAATTTGAGTAGTGCATGAAGCATTTTTAGAGTTTGTAGGGCTCAGRCTTCAAACCCGCTGCTTTTTTAAAATGAATGAGTATAATTTTGTGGGCTAAACTGGTGAAATCTATTTATGAGGTTTCTGAAGGAAGTAGCATGTGCACTTTTTAGTGTTACAGAACTGATAAAAATAATAGTGGTTCAGTGAAAGCAGCACTGGAGTTTGGTTTCCTGGGGCTTTCATTCATGATGACTTTTATCTACATGGGTTCCCTAATGCCTTGCTGCAGGGCAAGCATGAGCCCTGACCATAGCTCATTTACCTTGTTACCTTAAGAAAATATGTTAGGAATTAATAATAACAATGCTTTTTAAAATTTTAGTACAGTTGTGTAGTAAGTGTTGAAAAACCAGTCAACAGGCATTGATTATTTAAAACTGAGTCAGATAATGTATTCTTCTGAACTCTGCTTAATGAAGATAACTGTGAGCCCTATGTCRTGGTGAAGTAGACAGTTTCAATCAGTGTAGAACTGCGTGTTCTTTATCCAGAACATGTGACTTGGGTAACCTGCAGTATCAGATGTTCTAGGCCTGTGTAAATTTGTATTGTATACAGAAAGAGCATGTTCTTTGAGCACCTGCTCTTATTGAGCTTATGGACAAGTGTAGATACTTCTGCACTGTAAGCAATCAAAATCATATACATCTTGCTCCAGCAGTACCTCTGTTTTATTTGCTGTCCCCTGCTGAAGTGTATTGTGTGGTCCTCAGTTCCTCTTGCATGGCCTTGGCAAGATAAAGTGCCTCTGGGCTGTCACCTYTGGATTGCTCTGGAGTTGTGGGTTATCAGCTATCCTGAACAGGGCGCTTACTCGTGGGGATCTGRAGAATGCTGTTCTCTTCAGTGTTCATCTTTGTCATTGTGGCAGTTTCCCTTGGGCTCTGTGGAATTCATTCTCATTTGAATGTGAGCTGGAGATAGTTTATAAGGCATCCAAAGAAACCCCAAAACCAGAGGAAGCCTTATTTTCCCCAGGTTGYGTTTGCCTGTCAGAGGGGAACTTTCAGAAGAGCTTTGTGACTCAGAAGCACCTTTTTGATCACCTGTCCTGCACTTTGAAAGATATTTACCCAGCACCATGTGTTCCATCCCATCTGCCAAGGAGACAGTTCTTCTCCAAGAATCCCAGTTGCCTCTGCTAGCATTTCCACTGGTACTGGCTGCTACACCATTAATATTGCAGAGAAGCTTAATCCTGCTAGTTCTGGCAGTTCTCCCAGTCATGCTGCTTTTTCCTTCAGTGGTGCCAGGGCTTTGGGCTCACTTGCCTGAGATGGGGCCATCTTGCACCTGTAGGTGGTTCATCTTGGATAGGTCCTTTATTTTTGGAGCCTTTTCCTTCTGATGGCYTTGGGTTTCCACACTGATCAACCATGCATCTAGTGTGGGCCTGAGTTTGACTTCAAGTCCTGCTAGAGACTTTGGGCCAGGGTCTTCTACTCTTCTTACCTTTACCTCCGTGTCCACYCAGCCACAGGTTGGGAGAACTTCTTGTAGTTTCAGAAGTGCTCAGAATCTGGGTGTTCTTTATGTAAGAACACATCCAAGAATGACTGGAATGCAGTTCTCCACAGACTTTATGGGAAAGATTGGTCAGCTTTGGCTCCTCAGTATGTTTATTTGGTATGTAAATATCTGCTTCCTCTTGGATGTATTCCAYCATCTGCAGGCAAGGAAAATGATTCTTCCCATGAACTAGGCTACTGTGGACCTGGTTGAAGATCTGCAGCTGGGCTTCTGTCTCATTGAATGCTTCTGAGTAACTTGTACAGCTAGGTCGCTTGGCTTGATTGCCACAAACCTTTAATCTTTTGTCTCTACCTAGTCAGCTATGGAGTGTGAAGTTAACAGCTGGTTTAAAAACCTGTGGGGAAAGTTCRGTCCCATTTCCTTGGAAATCACACATCTTGTTCCCTCAGAGTTGGAAACAAACAGAAAATTACTGTAGATAGTCAGTATTTCTGAAATTTCGTGCCTCCTAAATTCTGCTTCAGGTGATTTGCTTTTTGTGTGGTTCAAGTGATCCTTTGATAATTACAAAATGACTTTTCTTTAATTTGAGGAAATTTTCCAATTTCATGAGCTATAAAGCTGGATGGCCTTAAAAAGCTCACAGATGAATTGAGTGAATGACATTATAACCAAAGCAAAATGCTTTTAGCTATGCACCTATTTACTTTCCCTCTTTCATTGCAGTAATTTTCCTTAAGTACAAGTAATGAAATACATGTATAGGAGTGGTGTCACAAATTGTTGTTCCTCTTAAGTTGCCTCTCAGAGTTCCTGTGCAGGGGTCACATTCCTATTCTTAAAATTACTTCTTGTTTTTCTCTCCCTGAGGGGTTGAAAGACACCAGATTAAAAACCTTCTGATGTTCTAAGATGCCTAAACTGCCATGGGACTGACAGTTCTTTTGCTAGTGGAGTCCTGAGCTCTATCAGCTTCAGATACCAAATTGTGCCAGCTGTTCTCTATTGAGCATCTCATCTTTAGGTCTTTTTTTGAGGAAGTTTCAGTTAAGTGGATAGTTTTTCCGCTAAGGCTTAATTTCTTTGTTTCTTATTCTTTGGTGAGATGAGGACAGTGCTGGATTTGTTGCTTAGAATGGGGACAGCTGGGAGATTGCTTTTCCAGTTGAGTGCTATGCTGGACTGTCAGATCTGGAGGGAAGGATTTTCTAAAGAACCCCAAAACATCTAGACAGTCGAAGAAAATAAGAGACACTTAAGCATTTATTGACTCTCATTGCAAAATGAGTGTTGTTGGGGGTTGTGTAGTTGTAGTCCTTCTGAAYCCAGAAGAGTAGTGAAATGAATTCCATAGGATGCTCACAGCTGTGCAGAATGCTGTATTTTTACCATATAACCATTCCTCCCCCTTTGTGAGCCATAAATCAGCCCCCTCATCTCTCTTCTGCACCAGATCTTGTTGCATATGGCTTAGACATCCCCTCCCAGATGTAGCCCAAATCCTGCTCGGGGTTCCAGTRATTGTGGCAAGGGCTTTGGAAGAGCCTGTGAAGCTGTGTAACCTCCAAGGGTTCGTGTGTCCATCAGTAGGGCCAGCAGGAGTGAACGCCTGCTAGGTTTGATCAGTTCTGCAGGGCTGTTACAAATCTTGCTGCATTTGAAACTTAATCTTGTCTGTGAGTCTTGATTAAAATCACCAACGATTGTGGGAGGGATTAGGGAGGCAGATGCATAATGTGATCTTAAGAAAATGCATAAAAATCATGTAATGAGAAAAACCCGTAAGGGTTTGTCTTCTAGTTAAGAAAGTTTCTCCACTTTTCTGTCTGCTTTTCATTTTCATATGAAGAGGGCAGTGTTGTCATCTTAATTTTGGTTTGTTTATTATTTTTAGAAAGTGTGGGTACACTTTCTGAAGCTGCTGGCAGTAAAGGCATTTTCAGTGAATCAGTTTCTTACATAGGAAAAACACCCACTCAAAAAGCTACGTTAGATGTAGCTGTAAATGGAAGTTGATGTCTTATCCCAAGTCCGCAGGCAAATCCTAAATGCTGTCATTGATTAGGCACCTGTGTTACAGGTATATAACAATATCCCAGTTTTGCATTATTTTTCATGTTCTGATAGGCTCTGTCATACTGCAGAGAATACAAAAGTTTCAGGCCTGAAAAGCTGGCAAATTAAATGTCACATGGAGGTGGGTTTGCAGGGCATGAAGCAGACGTATGATCTGCACAGGAAGGATGGGATTCTCTTTGAAATGAAGATACAACTTTTTAAGATGATAAATGTGGTTTTACTAAAAGCATTGCTGCTTCAGCTCATTTCACAGCCCATTTGTAATCAGTTGTTCAAACTGATGTTTGTTTTCTTGTGTCAGTGTAGGGTTCTGATGCCAGCAGTCCTGGTGATGCACATCGCAGTGTTTCAGGCTTACTGCTGTGCTGGCTCGTGGTGAAGTCATGACACAGCTTCAGCACTGATCATGCTCTTGCACAAAGGAACACAGATCTCCCTTGCCTTTCCTTCAAGGTAGGCAAGCATATCTCTGTTGTTTGCCTCTGATTTTGCTGGATGATTCTCAGTAAATCTTAGCAAGAATTGAGTTATGAGAAAGGAAGGCTGCCACCCAAAGCCATCGCTTCTGTTGCTTTTAAATCTTTTTAATACTGGAAGTGTTCTTACTTCCTCACTCCTTTTGCAGTGACTTTTGCTCAGAGATTAGAACAAGATGTAGGGGTGAAATCTTCTCTGTTCTGCGTGATGATGTCTTGTTTGTAGCTCCTCTTATTCAGCAGTAGGAGGTGTGTACTTAAAATGTCCTTTCARAGAGATGAGCTGTCATTTCAGAAGTCAGATCCCTTCTATAAAATGTTCTGCAAAGCACATACAGAATAAATAAACCAGGACATAACAGAACTGCTGCATAAGATGACATGCACAGCACTAGAGAGCTATGGGACCCTTCACACTGGCATTTTACCTTTTCCTTGGTGACTCTGTTGGTCCTTCTTTTCTTGGCAGTTTAGCATTTTGTTTTGATTGTATTATCCTCCTGTGAGATTAATACTATTTTTGAACTCTTCATGCCAAAGAAAGCCTCCTTGGATGTATCTTTTAATTTGTCATTCATGTTCTTCAGGGGGTGATATTTGCAAAGATTATAGTGAGGATATAATAATTCTGGTGTAATTTTAAATTTGCTCATTGCTTATATACATAGATGTGTGCATTTGCTTCTAATACAAGTAAACTCTTGCAATTTCCTGGCAGGTTTCCTGCTTGAGAATCTCTAGTCTAAAGTGGTGGGATTAGGCACTTTCTAATAACTTACTATTTTATGCTTGTCTTATTTTTATAAATAACTGCCAGGTGTTACAGAGGAGGACAGGCCTCCAGAACTGCAGAAACCAAGGACTACACCACCTATAAACAGACAGATGCTGGATGCTGAGGAGCTGGAGGCTCTTAGAAAGTCTGTGGAGGAGTTTTTCTGCTTTTCCTATGGTGGGTGCTTTAAATTCTTCTAGATTTTAAATTTTTTATTCCATTTGGGAGGAAAAAACTGCATGATCCTAGCCTTCCAACTACACTATTTTTAGAAACTTTTAGTAGCTGTTTCTAAAAAATACACATAGAGTGGTTCTTCTTGATGAAATTTGTGGGATGTGATTTGAGATCATTGCACAAGTGCACATTAGTGCCAGCAGTATTTGGTTTACTGAGAAGATTTGCATCCACACTTTGCTTTTGCTCCAGTTCTGTCCAAAGTTACAAAGTTTTATGRGGAACTCATCCTTTTTTCTAACTTCAGCGGTCTCAACGTCAAAACAACTCCTCTTTTTTTTCTAGGAAAAGCTTTAGGAAAGTCAACGGCAGTGCCTGTGCCATATGAAGAGATTCAGAGGAACCAGTCTGTTGTGATAGTGCAGGGCCTGCCTGAAGGAGTCACATTTAAACATCCATCAAATTATGATGTTKCCACCCTGAAACGGATTTTGGAAAACAAATCAGAGATCTCATTTAGTATCAACAGGTTATTTGCTCTCTTTCTTGTGCTGGTCTGTCCAATTTGGTTTTGTACTTAAGTAAAATTAATTTAAATTTTAAATTAAATACACTGCAGACTGTTTCTCTTAAACAGGAATTGTACACTACCAAGTAATTAACAATGTCTTTCTAAAACTGAGTTTTTCTTCCCGTATTTCCACACAGGCCTTTTGTAGAACCAAAGAAACTTATAGGTAAGTTAATGCTTATTCAGACTAAACAGAAAAAGATTGGAATTTGAGTTTAGGTAGCAATGTATGTAGAGCATTTGGTCATGTAAATAAAGTGGCAAACTGTACAGAAATTTCTAGACTGTGAGTTGCCTTACTTATAAGTAACCCTTTCCTACATATAACCCTTTCCTTTATGTGTTTGCCAGGAGCAACTCATTAGAGATAATTCATTCTGTTTCATTCTTTGTCTTGATCAAGTCCATTCTGTTCCATTCTTCGTCCTTATACTGAATTTCAATTTAATGTGAATTGAATAGTATCCTAAGAGAAGGAGAAGTGAACATAGGAAGGATTGCTTTCAGTTTTCAGAAGATGCCAAGACTTTCTAGTGCWTGGGTTACACTACCCAGCTGATTTTGGTATTTATATTTAATTTTAAAAAGTAACTTAATCTTCTGAAGTGGCTAGGTGTTGTAGTTCCTATGAAAGCCTCTATATATGAAAAATTCTTAGCTAGAGTGAGTGTTGTAAAACTCTAGAGAGAATCAGTTCTAGCTTATGAGAAATCCCCTCTCCTCTTCCTTTTATAGAATCATGTTGCTTTACTTGCTAAATGCAGAAGTGTGGGGATTTGTTTTTTGAAAACAKTGAAGCAATCTCTGTAGGAATGTAGTCCAAAAGGAAAAGTTTAATTTCTTAAGTGAAAGAACCAGAAGTTGATGCTTGATTAGTAAAATTAGAGATGTGCTGCCTATGCTCTGGTTGAGGACTAGAGATGGAATATTACAGAAATTCTGTTAATAATATAGTAATATCAAAAATACAAGGTAGGTTTTCAGTGTGCTAAGTGACATTCTAAAGCTGTTTTTGTCTCAGTACAGTTTAATAGGATCTTTCATTATCTGTGAATAAGGAAAATATGCACAYATGCTTGTAAAATGTGAACAGGCTTTTGCTTTGTGAAATCAGTTATATTTTCAATTTGTTTRAAGTAAATGGAGTACAGAAAATTCATATATTGTCTTTTAAATTTCAGAAGCTGATGTGACAGCTCCTTCACATTCAGTTATACCTCCATGTGAAAGGTGAATTTTAAGTAATCTATTTTCATGTTGTTATCTTTGTCTTAATGTGCTTTTTCTGCCCAGCTGACCTTTGAATAACTTTTGCTTGCTTGGCRTTATAAAAAGCATGAAGCTCAATCTTCTCTTTCTTTTGATCATTGTTTGTAAGGAAACTGTTACAAGTTAAACAAATGGCAAAGTTTCTCTTTAGTTTAATTAGCCCAATGGGTGTTCTTAATTGACAGTCTGTTAGGGATAAGTTTGCCATGTTTTATGGTGCAGCAGTGAGGGAGAACAGATGTCATGTTGCTTCCTTCCCCCTCCTCAATTTGAAAATAAAGTGATTTTTTTAAAATTAGTACATAAAGATACTGTATATGTAATATACCAAAAATTTGTTAATGTGAAAATAGGGATCAGTTTTCTGCACTTCTGTGTTTCCCTCTCATTAAATGCTAAACATGATCTGAATATTGGGTATGACTGAAAAAAATGTAGGAATAGGAGAGTGCTGGCAATTCACTTGTAAAAAATCAGATAAGCCAATATGCAGGGTTTTAAATTTYATGTTCTTGTTAGAAAAAAATCTGAGAGCTTGATTTTGCTTAGTAAGCTATAAAGCTTTAAGAACTTCCCAGAAATCTAAGATTTTTTTTTAATAATGTAATTCTGTTTGATTTGCTTAATTTTATAGTTGTCCGCCTGTTACTGTGAAAACGGAACCAAGCAAGGATCCTGGTATGTTCAAAATTTTGCCTTAATTTGCAGGAAAAAACCCAAAGAACCAAAGAGAAAAAAAAAACCAGATTCTGTTAGAAGACTGAACTTAAGCAAAAAAAAAAGCTCCAAAAAAAGAGAAAAGTAGCAAATAGACATCCTTGGATGTGGCAGAAAGGGACAGGCGTTCGGAAGAATTTCAGAATAGCACAGAGAGATAAAGAAGTAGAGACTTTTCACCCTCTTCCCCAAAGATAAAAACACACATCCTCTTCCCCAGAAAAACAGGAACCCACATCCTCCTCTGTAGAGATAAGATCCACCCTTACCATGTAGCCAAGCACGTAGCCCCTCTAACATAAGAATACTAACACCTCCTCCTCCACTACTAACTCCAAAAATATAAGTATGACCTCATCCGACGTAGAGAAGCCCCTGATCTATAAAAACCCCTTGAGTTAACACAATAAACGTCTTTCACCGTCCACCATACTAGTGTCTGCGTGTGTCTGACCYGAGTRRCCCCAGAAAGATTTAAGACACCGTGCTATGCTTTAATACCAAGTCACTGTGCTTTCCATGACAAGAAAGCAACACTTGGTGACACAGAAAAATGTCTCTTTCCTTGAAACTGTCTGTTTTTCAGTTGGAGTTTTTCTAAAATACTAAACCCTAGCCAAATGCTTCCATTTCAAGAGGGAAATTACAAATYACAAAAATTTGTAATACATTGTAGACTAAATTTATCTTTATGTAATTTAGAGAAGAATTTATTTGTTAATATTCCTAAAATATTGAAAATAAAAAAAAATGTCCATTTTCTAGCTAAAATAGAAATAAAAAGTTCATCAATAACAAGATGTATTATTTATTATTTTACAATTGCCAGATCATTCCTAAGTTGCTCTGGATGGTAGCAGATGATTGCCCAAGGCAKTGTGATGTGTGGCAGAGTAATGCTGAAGTGTGTGCTGGGAGATAAAAGCATGGGTAATCCCATTAAAGCCAGTGAGGCAGCAGGTGTGCTGGGGGATAAACTGGTGCCTTTCCCTTTTGCTGAGTTGAGCTGYGCTGCTCAATTTCTTATTAGAATTAAGTTTTTATATGTAGTTCAGCTTTTTGCTCTTGTTATTTGTGCTTCACAACTTGAAATTTGTGGTTTAGGCACCCTCAATTTTTAACATTTGGCTTGACGTACGCAAAGCATTAACGTGAACTTTTTGCTAAGTCAGTCCCAGACTCTTTCCAGTGCTGCTTTTTAGGCATTTTAAGTAATTCTCACAGAAGAGTGAGCAGGACCTTTCCCAGGACTTTTAGCACAATGAGTGATAAAATATATTTTTTTCCTGTGGTAGCATGCAAAGAGGAAGGAGGCCATTTAAAAAATATTCTTCAGATCTGAGACAGCATCTTCAGGGGAGCCTGGTTTGTAGGGAGGTATTTAATCCTAGATTATTTTGAGGTTGACCAAACTGAAACATAAGAAACCAGCAGGTCAGTTTGTTGCCATTGTTTTAGCTCAACAAATGTGTAATGTTGTGGCTTTTTTCTTTTTTTCTTTTTTTCTTTTTAATAGAGACCAACGAGGATCATGGTGAGTGCTTTTTTTAAATTTTATTTTAAGAATCTGCTTATTATTGGTTTCCATATTTGATTCCTTTGTTGCTTCTACAGGAATTTCTCCCAAAATGTCAACGCCAATAATGAAACAGGAAAAAGATGATCCTAACTACTATCAGTTTAATACTTCAGGTAATGATACTAATTTTCGTATATGTTTATCTCATGAAATGATTGGTTGCCTAAGTGTTGATCCCTCCATGCCTCTCTTTTTAGTAATTTTTGATCATTAAACATGCAATTACTTAGCTTGGTTAGGATGCAGCATTTCCTATCATGTAAGTTATTTTGAAGAATATCAAAAGACCTAAAGAGCAGCTTCATCCCAAACCTGTATGTGTGTGTTTGGTTCTGAAGAAGTTTTGAAACTGCTTGCTTTGTTTTTCTGAGGGTGCAATGTGCAGACTCTATAATTCAATGACTTTGTTAAACAGGAAATAAACCTTTATAATGATGCTTTCTAGAGCACTGCTTAATTTTTAATTTGGTTTAAAGTTTCAGTGACTTTATACACTGTACATCATATAATCAGCCATTTTATGATTCTGTGACTGGAAGTGTATCAATCACTTCCTTTGTAGGAATGACCAGTATGTGTCAAAATTGTATTGAAAGGTTTATTTATGTGGACAAAGCAAAACAATATTTATGAGGCCCATGGCTCAGCCTCCATGTATGTTTTAAGTTTTCTCCCAGTTGTTTTGCCTCACCTCTATGTGTCCAGTTTACACATTCACCTGAGCTAGGAGAAAACAGAAATTGTTTTTTCTTTATGTTGTTATGAACGGTAATTAAGAAATTGTGACTACAAATGGCAATATAAAATAACTAAAATCTTAAATTTATAATTTCAACCTACGTGTACTTGTCATTAGGTCAATTGAGTAATACAAAGAAACATGGGCAAGCTGCCACACATCTCTCAATGACAGTTATATGTTCAACAATGAAGTGCAAGACAGCACATCCCTTAATTTTGTAATACTATATATTATTGAGATAACATTTTGTGTGTGTTCAGACATGAGGATTGTTGAGACTATTTTCTAATGTGCTTTAATAACTAACTATGGGGATGTGGAATCAATACTTCATCCTAGCATATCTCAAGAGGCATAAGAGCATCATTCAGGGAGACCTCAACCATAGCATAGCAAAGTGTCACCCTTTAAGTGCAGAACTGGGAAGGTGTTAGGATTAGCTGCTCTTCATATGTGTACATTGCCTGGTCTTGGRGTCTTACAGGCTAGGCAAATTAGTGGTTTACAGGCATGATTTAATATAGTAAAAGTGATACTGGTGTGAAGACAACCTAATCATTGTTCATTCCAGTGCCAAGTCTTCCCATTCTTTTACTTTTTATCCCCATTGTGGTTTTCCATTTCAGGCATACAGATGATGTCAGAATTTGGCCAATAACCCACAGTGTAACTCAATGCCATCTGAAGAGAGTCTGCATTGAAATCACTTCTTTACAAAATAGTATCCATTGTACTGCATCTGAAAAATCCAAGGCATGCAATATGCTCCCAGAGTGAAGTCTAAGCACATTTGACAGGGTGGATTTCTGTTGTCTTTCAAAGAACTCTAAATTTAAATCTTCTGATTGATGGAGAGAAATATATATCTCTTTCTGATAAAGWGGTGCTTGAGGGATGACTCCCCCTCTCTGCCTGCAGTGTAGTTGTCCAAAATGGCATTTTAAACAAGACAGAACTGAGTATATTGGTAGAAGTGATGGGGTGCTGTGAGCTAAAAGATGTTTTCTCTTTCATGTCAAGTCATGCTGACTAGACAAGTAAAGCAGCTTCCCCTTCATTCTCTGTGTAGCTATCACTCTGATTCAAGTCAAAGGTTGTCCAGACTATAGAGCTATAAATTCTGGAGGCACACAGGTGTTTGTGTGTGGGTGGTGGTGCTGCTGTACAAGAAGTGAACCTTTAAAAAGTGATTATTCTGAGGGGTGTTCCTGAGGAATGACATAGTCTGCCCCAGCATTGCCTTTGGAGAGATGTGCTACAAAATAAAGAAAACAGATCAGGTAATAAATTTAGCTAAAAATAACCAGCAAAAGCCAGGCTTACCAATTTCTGAGAAGAAACAACTTAAGTGTTAGAGAACAGCAATCTGCTTGGGCTTCCTGGAGAAAGTGATTCACTGATAAAATTTAATGGTTTCATTTTTTCTTTAAGTGCTTCCTCTCAAAGATCTGTAATGCTGATCAATGTGCTGTGTGCCTGGGTGGCACACTAACTCTTCCTGTTAATCAAAGAGGGAAAATTATATCTGTAGGTGGATGTTCTTCTCATCTCAGTCGAAGGTTGCACCGTTTGCATGTTGCCATGAGTTAATACTGAATTACTAAATTTAGAATTGTTTTAGCAGTACACAATAAGATGACTGAGAAATAGGGACTCAGCCATCTAAAACTTCATGTGGGTTTATTGACAGAGTAAGGAGCAGTTTTCTGTCAGTGGGCTCTAGCACTGTCCTAAGTTACAAAGTAAGATGTGACCAAAAGTATGTATTCTATTACCATCTTCATAAGCTGTTAGAACAGGTGGGACAGTGTTCCTTATCTCTCCTCCATGAGCCATCCCTGGTAACTCTGGGGTCTGTCTCTGCTAATGGGCCATCAAGTGTCACTTCATGACTGATAAATTCCATCATCCCATTGGGAGATGCTCTGCCCAGGGGGAGGAACCAAGGATTCCTACCTGGATATAATCTGAGGCTTGGAACACCATAGGTAGCCTTACCTACTGAATTCCTGGTAACAGGAGCTACATAACCACCCCTGGACCTTCAGAGGAAGACCAGACCCTTCTACAGGATCACTGCTTCAACAGAACCACATCTATCACTCCAACAGATCTGCAGCCACCATTTAATTGGACTGCTGCCACCACCCTGACCAGCAGGGTATCACATTGTATTCTCACTGTCGGTTTAAGCCAGTGTTTTGTCTTTTTATTTTAATTTTCCTATTAAATGATTGCTCAGATTTGGAATCTCCCACTGGTTTGCTTTCAAACTAGTACAAACACTGTGGCAGTGGATGTTTTTTTCAGGTGTCCAGGACAAACGTGAAGGTTAACAAGTGTTAAACTTGGGGGAGACCAAAGACAGCCTGTTCTGGGAAAAAGGTCCAGATTTTGATGATTGACTAAATGAGGAAAAGGACTGAGTATTAATCATCAGGACTAAGTGACACATCCTGAGGCATTCCAGTTATGTTAGCTGGTATTCCTGCATGTGCCTTACCTGTTAAGTATCAGTTGCTATGGCTCTTAGGAAAAGAAACATAACTAAAAATGCTGTTTCTTGGTTTAGTGGTTTAAATATAATTTAATATTTTTACTAGAAACTAACAAATTAAGTGATCATTTCTCAAGAGTCAGATGTATTTTCAGATTTGAGAATACCCCATTAGTCCTGTATAAAACCAAACCTTTGGGGCTCGTAAGTGTGGCACTGCTGAGTGAGTGCTGAGTGCTCTGTGCTTTGTCATCGCAGGATAAAGCAGGGTTTTTTGGTGGCATAACCCATACAGAACTTAATTATTTGCTGACTTACAACCAAACACTTTGTAAAAGTGGCATGTTATCCTGTAAATTTTGTGAATGTAGGTCTTAATTGGTGCCTTGAAATTAAAACAAAGARAAGTGGAAGCAGAAGGAAAAGGCTGTAAACAGTTTGTCCTGTGAATTGCCTGGTTCAGTTTTTAAAACACCTAGAAGTGAGTAAAAAACTGCCTAACAGCGTTTCTCTTTAAAACACCATTTAGTTGAACAGGGCTGTCAGTTTTGGAATTCTTGACAATGTTAGGGAGGCAATTAAAATACAGGACATTCATCCAAACCCAAGTGAGATTGAAATGTCTTCTACAAAGAAAAAGCCCAAAATGTGAATGTAAACTTTGCATTTATTCTCACTCTGAAACCTTAAAAGGAATGAATGTCTGTTAGTATCTCTCTAACAACAAAGTATTTCTCCTTTGGAGATCTCTGAGAGTACTAGACATAATGTCCATTTTAATGGAGCTAAATCTGTGAAGCTAGGCTGGCATGTAACACTGAGTGTGCAGGTATTATCTTAAACCAAGAAATTCCAGAATATATAGTGAGCACAGTGTTGTGCTTCCTGAAGGGGCTCACATCTAGT
The DNA here is from genome assembly GCA_014549065.1 of Cardinalis cardinalis. Taxonomy (NCBI): domain Eukaryota; kingdom Metazoa; phylum Chordata; class Aves; order Passeriformes; family Cardinalidae; genus Cardinalis; species Cardinalis cardinalis. Next base: position 278,905 of record JACDOX010000174.1, read on the forward strand.
TCACATTGCTGCTATATGGGTAGCCTGTAAAAAGGCCAGAAAAGTGAGCATTGCTTGTCCATGAGGTGATAAATCCATTCCTCTGCCAAATGGCACAGGTTTGGCTGTGTAGTGTTAGGACATTAGGACATAATCCATAAGAAACTGAGGCTGAAATGTTTGGAATCAGTGTAGGTAAATGGTGTGTGGTTGAGTAGACAGAAAGGAATAGCTGTGACTGTTGAGGGAGTGACATCTACTCTTGTTTTTAATGGATTTGTTGGAATGTGAAAAATCACCTATTTGTAACAGACATTTCAGGAGTTTCAATTTATGCCAACAGCCATCTCTTACCAGGGTTCCACTGCACTGCTGAATCCCAGACCAAGCACATGCTGTGGGTGCAGTGATCTGTCCTGTGTTTATCTGCTCACGAAGGCCAAGGTTTGGTGTGGGTGTTGAGTTCCCCAGTGCCTGTGCTGTGTGRGAGCTGGCTGTTAGCTGAGGAGCATAGCCCCTGCTTTCTCTGCTTCAAGGTGAAACTGCTTAGCTCTGCCTACACATCTGAAGTTCAGATTCCAAGACATAAACATACTGAAAGATTTTACTTCTAAGGTGTCCTTTGTTTTTTGTAATTAAATCTCCCACWTCTGTGTCCATCCTTCCTCCTACATCCTACCTTCACTGGTAGAATTTAGTTCTTTCTTGAGTTTTCCTTTTTTTCTATTTTGTGATTTTTTTTTTCTTATCTTTATTTCTGGATGGAGCTTCTTTTGATCTCGTTACCACTGTCCTTGATTTTTGCTTTCCTTGGTTATGTCATATCTGTGTATTTCTGCCTGTTGTGTGCACTAATGCAGTAAAGTGGAAATGTATCTGTTTTTGTTAATATCTCTTGGTGGTAGAACTCTTTTAAATTTAATTTTCTAGTCTTTACTGAATTAGGATAGAAGAAGCTATTGTTTGACATGTTTTAATTTCTGAAACAACTTTTTCATACTGCTTTTTTCCTCTGTCCAAGCTTCATAATATAGAAAAAATGTTCAAGTTTTATGAAATAATCTGTGTTGGTCACTTTTGAAAAAAAAATCGAATTATTTTAGTACATGTACTGTAGTTTTTATCAGTATTACAGATAAAAGGACTGAATTCTCTGTGCTTAATCCCAAGGGTTGTAAATCTACTAATTTTATCTTTTTAACGAGAGAAATGTTTCTTCAAGTTTAAATTCATGAAAGACTATTAGTTTTCCTTTTTTACTGCTATCATAGCATGTATTTGGCACAAAGATAATGCAATGCAGAGAATACTTCAGAATATGGGGGTAAAACAATCCTATCAGGATTTCTGAATTTAGGAATAAATGCAAAACTGTGCATATTTTGAGATATTTGATTATAGTGGGATGCATACTTTTTTGTGTCAGTGCCTTATGAGTAATAATAATTGCATGTTCACAGGAGTTCTTAGGAAATGACAAACCTGACTGGGTGCATCTGCTGAATAGGCTGGTTTAGATAAAAGCAAATTTAGTCCATGGAGACATTTTCAGCACACCCGGGGGGTTGTGCTCTATTCCCACTCACCCCTAACAGTTGCAGATCACGCTATTGGTATGAGAATTCTTTCTGTTGAGGCTTGGAGGACCACCAGTGTCTCTGGCTCCTTTTCCTCCTGTTCTTCCCCATCTTTGGGCTATGGTTAGGCTGTGCCACCATCAGTGTTTGTGGAGCTGTATTTTGAACAAAATCAGGGAGCTCCTCTGAGGTAAACAAATTTTAAAAAAAGGGGGGAGGGGGAAACAAAGAAAAGTGGCAGGAGCAGATCTAAGCAGCACTTGCTGAAAGAAATGTGTTTCAAGCAAAGAACTTTGCATAGGTTCTGTTGCCTTCTGCTGGGAGGCAGGCGACCCCAAACTCTCCTGGGTCGCTCGGGCCAATAGCGGACGCTGACACCAGTGKGGTGGACGGTCAAAGGCCTTTATTATCTCATCTCGAGGGGTTTTATAGACCAGGGGCTCCTCTACRTCAGAAGGGGGTCATGCAGTACCTTCTAGGGTTAGTAAGAAGTGGAAAGTTGCTGGCATCTCTATGTTAGAGGGGGCTACATTCTTGGCTATATTCCGAGGGTGATCATTATCTCTGGGGATTAGGGGGAGAAGAGTCCTGGAACTTTCAGTCCTGGAACTTTCAGTCCTGGAACTTTCAGTCCTGTAACTTTCCGTCACATCCCGAGATCTTGCGAACGCCTGTCCCTACCTACCACAAGGTTCCTTTTTAATTTTTTAATTCCTTGCTGTTCATTTTTAATCTCTTTGAAAATCTGAATAATCAAATCAGGCAGAACTGTTCAAGTTAGCATTGTTATAACCACCTAATTATAATTGTTTTCTTTAGTACTTAGATATTCACTATTTGATGCTGTATATGTATTTTCAATTGACTGAAATCAAAGTCTGATTGTGACAATAGTCTCTTCTATCTTTTCTTTCTTACTGTGCAGATGCAGTAGAGTTTAGAATATTTCATTGCCTTATTAATTAACAGTATATTTTCTCTTGTGGAACTATTAATACTCTTGCTGATACATTTRTGAACATATCTCTAAACAACTAGAATTTCTGGTCATCTATATGAGCTTCTGGAGATTGCTTTTGCAAATGCAGACAGAAATTATGAGATTTGCACAGAACAATTAGTCCAACTCAGTTCCAGTTACTCCTGTTTGCCACACATGGGCACATTTTCATACCTGTGCTGTTTCTGTGGTAGAGARTGGCCTCTTGCTCAGTATGGTGTTGTTTGTGCTGTAAGCAGCTCACCCTTCCAGCACAGCTGCAGGAGAGCCACAGCAGTAAGCAGTAGGGTTTTAGGAGTGTTAATTTAGTGTTAATAAACACTAAATAAACACAAATAAACATAAGTAAATTAACACTAAATAAACATATATAATTTAGGAGTGTTAATAATAGGTTGTGTAGTTTCTCTGCTGCTTTCTGCACCAGTCTTTTTTAAAAAGTCTGTAGTCTTCAAAAGAGCTKTTGTAATGAAAAGTAAACAGCTTTGTAGTGTCATAAATTACTTTAATCCCCATGAATTTATGTATTAAATGTAGGTASGAATGTTGAGGTCAAAGAATACTCCTTCGGAATATAAACTTTAATAAACAGGAAAAAGGTCTAGCTGATTAAAGTGTCCTTGAAGAAAGGCAGAAGCATCAACATATATTTTTTTAAAATTAGTTTATTAGTTGAAACCTGCTGTTCAGCACGAGTCTCTTGACTGTTCAGTAGTCTAAGAAATGCCCAATGCTGCCACTAACCCCATTTTTATTCTGTTAAACCAAGTAAGTAAGGATTTATAAATATTTAATATTTAACAGAGTCTTTCCAAAGTTTAACATTACAGAAAATATGAAGTGAGCACATAATATAGGAAATTAAAAGTTACTTGGCAAATTTCTGTATGGGCTGGAAGTATGTGTTTGTTGTGAGACACTCTTAAAAACTGTTCTCTCTGTTCTCAAGCAGGCCCTTCCACAGCACCAGAGATAGATGAAAACATTGCTCCTGGGAAAAGTTACACAGGTAGATCTTTTACTTGTATTTTTTCCTCACATCTGTTTTAGAAATTGAATGTGTGAGATTTGCTTTTTGCAGCTTTGCTACTTGRTATGCCAGAAAACTGAGGGTTGGAACTTAAACATGAATAGAAGTGAAAATTATGGTCGCTTTAATTTCCAGCTGTCCAAGTAGACAGACATGTAGACAGGAACTTAATTTCTTCCTTTTCTGAATTCAAAGAGGAGCATCAGGTTGATCACTCTAAAGCACAAGTTGTTGGTATAAATTGGGATGTTCCTCTAGAATTCAATCTGTTTCATAATTACTTTTACAGTTTAATAAAACTCAGCTTTATAAATTGTAGGTGCAACTTACAATGAGATCTAAAGGAAAATACTCTTCAAAATACATACGTGCAGCKGTACTCTCCTGGAATAACTAAAATGTTCCTTCATGCACTGCTATTTCATTTTGATAGAGTTTCTGATATAATTAGCTTCACTTTGTTTAACTGTAGTGCAGTTAAGGATAAATTGCTCTTTCTCACAGTGAGTCTTGATTGGCTAATSCTGCTTGTCTTGTTGGGGCACTCTGCCCCAACAAAAGCATTGTGRTCATGAATTTCCCTCCCATGTTTGATTGTTGGCCTTGCAGCCTGTTATGGAAATCATCATAGTGCAGAAACCATGAGTCTGTAGAGCTGATAAAAAAATCCCTAATCTGTGGGGACAGGCATCCTTTGTTTATATTTTCAGTAATCCTGGGTAAGAGAGGGGAAATGCTTATGCTTGTATTAACCCTAGAAAGCCAGGATGATGGAGTTCCCTTCAGTCATAGCAGCAACTCTGCAGTGTAGCATGTGCAGTTTAGCAAGTGTAATCCTCACCTCCTTGCCTTTGTCTGGAATTTCTCAAAGACTCGTGGTAAAATATCTTTGCCTCTAAATTGTTGCTTGCTGTGAGTTCAAGGGGCTTCTTTGACAATGTTGGTTTAGATGCAAAGGCATGGAGAGTTTGGTTGAAAGTCTTGTCCTTGTCCACCATTCAGCAGTCCTGTTTTTCCATTTCAGAGACCTCCCAGCCTGACTCATCAGACACAAGTGAGGATTCTGAGGCTGAGTTCAGTAACGAAGGTCAGTTCCCCACATCATTGATTTCAGACATTTTTCTATCCAGAATGTGTTTTCCAAAGTCTGCATTACTTGGCACTGAATGAAGAGAATTGTGTGGTGGTGTTGAGTGTAGTTTGTTTTGTGCACTACTTGGTAAATGAATGTGGTGGCAGATTTGACCTGTTTGATGAATTTCATTGGCTCCCATTGGTTTTACACTGGTTTGAAAGTGGGTTTATAACATTTGAACTCTGCAAGACAAAACATTGGTACTGTGTTTGGAGACCTATGGTATAATCTGTATGGTATGATATTACTTCCAGTTAGATAACAAAGGTAGTCTCTATCTGKACAATTTATTCTGTGATTCCTTTTGCTGTTTCAATGGGGTTTTTTACAATCATGCCATGCTCAGTCATGTTTCAGAAAACAGTGTTGTTTTCCTTAGGAAGTACAGGAGGAGCTTTGTTTTTTGCTCTCTTGTGCTTTGCACAGGCCCTTTTGAAGGAACAAGTTGTTCCTTCATAGGCAAGAACAGGAGCTTTCTGAGGTTACTCAGTTAAGTAATTTATTGCAAAATTTGGTGCCCTGATAAGCACAGTTCCTTAATTCTGTTAGAGTTTTAAATTAATGGCAGTTCCAGTGCTGCACTCGAGTTTCCTGGACATAAAACTAGTTGTGGGGTTTTTTTTCTTTCTTAAAGATGATGGTGATGTTGGTGATGATAATGATGATGATGACGAGTACACGCCCCCTGAAAGGAGCCTGAGGAGCTCCAGTCCAGCTGCTGAAGCTGCCAGTACTGGGAGAAGAAATGCAGAAGAATTCAGTTTTGGTAAGATGAAAATTAAAGATGATTTTTTCTCCTTGCTGTGTTTTATGAAAAAGTTTTGAGTGGTTTTGTGGTGCCAAAAAGTTCAGTATTATCGCAAAAATAACTGTCATATCAACTGATCAATTAGAACCTTTTTGTCAGAATTAAGCTAAATAATAAACATTTTTAGAATTTCATTTAAGAGCCATAGGCTCTGTGCAGATGTATTGCAGCTGTATAATCATCATCATCAGCTACCTCAGTTGTTTTTTGTTATTTGACACGGTGATGTAAATAGACGCACAGAAATTTGGGATTTTCTGGTTGTGTTCTTTCCTGATCCCTCCTGTTGGTTTCTCCACAGAAACACATCCATGCACTTCAGTTTAGTCTGGTTAAAGATGTTTAAACTGGGATTTTTTGTGATCCTTTACCTCTCCTTTATTCTGTGGTTTGGTTTGGTTTGACTTAGGRACTCATTAATCTGTCTGCTTTTATTATTAGGTTCTGTGCAGTCAGGAATATGTTTTTTACTTTATRTATTTGAAGACAGCCACCAGAGTTCTGATGGCARTGAAAGAACAGATGTGGAAATACAGTTACAGCCTATGAGATGTGAATGTTTTTGTGAGGATGAATATTATGAAGCAAAGTGATGCAGAGTCCCCTGGCAGGTGCAAAGGAGAGTTGTTTATTGGAAAAAACAGACCCTTTTTAAGCAGGTAGCCCATAATCTGTTACATTCTATTTTAATATAACAGATATAATTCAACCAACCACCCTAAACCACGATGTGAGCACATCATGGTTATAGAACTTGTTTTTCTGCCTCCAGTGCAGCTGTGTCACATTCCCATAGTCCTTTTCTGCTTAGCTAAGTAACAGACCTGAGCCATGATTTTACAAGAGTAACAAGGCCAATGTTTCATAAAGTTTTACCTAGATGGTTTAGATGCAAAGGCATGGAGTGATTGGTTGAAAATCTTGTCCATGTCCATCATTCAACAGTCCTGTTTTTCCGTTTCAGAGACCTCCCACCATGACATGTCAGAAATAACTGAGAAACCTGAGGTTGAGGTCACCATTGAAGGTCAGTACCACGGTCCTGAATTTCAGWTCCTTGGGCATTTTTCTATCCAGAATGTGTTTTCCAAAGCCTGCATTACTTGACACGATTGAAGATAATTGATTGAAGAGAWTTGTGTGCTGATGTTGAGTGGAGTTTAGATTGTGCACTATTTGGTAAATGAACGTGGTGGAGAAGTTTTAGAAAACCACGATATACTGAAGCATGTTGGAGTGCTGGACTGGTTTTGAATTGATGCCTGACAGCAGTTTGTCTCTTTTGCATAATTTTCAAGTGTTGTTAATGAAAAATAGTCGTTGAACAGACAAGATGTTATAACATGTTCTTTTATTTTAGAGAACACATTGCTTTAAAACCACACTGTAGTTACATGAAACATTTGTAGTTAAGAAATGCTTCTGGKMAGAATGGTRCCAGAGCAGAAAGGCAGYGTTGCAGGTGGTGTAAGCAGAGCCTCARGGTGTCTGTCTGACATTGGTAACTGTGAGATCCAAACCTTTGCACTGAGCAGCTCCCTTTGTCATCCAGGTGGCTCTGAAGCTGCCAAGCAGTGTCCCTGCAGTTCTCATGCTGGGATCTTGGTAGGAGGTGAGCTGTGTTTGTTGTATTAGTGAATGAGTGTCCTGGAGCTGCTTTACAGCACTGCTGAGAGTGGCTTTTGCAGTGCTTGTTTGGGGAATTAGATTGGGAGCACCCAATCAGCAATTTAGAAATTAGGCATGGCATTTGGGACAGAGTGGGCACTTCTGACATTACTTTCACTGTTTTACAATGCAGCATGGAAATAACTCCACCATTACCTCGACAGAAAATTTTTATGAGAGGAGTCATTACGTTCTACTCTTATGTAAAGGCCTTTGGCACAAAAGTAAAAAACTATTTTATTCTGGTTTTTGTTTCTTTAAGAAGATGATGATGACTATCTACCACCTGACAAGAGACAGAAGAGCAGCAAGTCGGCTAATGAGGGGACCAATGCTGGGAAAAGAAATGCAGAAGAGTCCGATTCTGGTAAGATGAAAATTAAAGATTATTTGATTTTCCTGCTTTGTTTTATGAAAAGGTTTTGGGTGATTTTTTTGCTTCAAAAATAATCAGTATCTTGCAAAAATAACTGTCACATTAACTGATTATTTAAAGGCTTTTTGAGAGAATTATACAAGCTAAAAAATTAAAAGATATAGAGCATTTTTGGAATTTCATTTAAGAGCCGTGGGCTCTGTGTCGTTGTATTGCAGCAGGATAGTCATCATCATARCTTACCTCTGTTGRTTTKTGTTATTTGACACAATGWCATAAATAGACAGATAGAAAGYTGGGATGTTCTGGTTATGTTCTTTCCTGATCCCTTCTGTTGGGTTCTCCACAGAAATGCATAGATGCCCTTCAGTTTWGTCTGGTTAAAGATGCCTTACCTGGGATTTTTTGTGATCCTGTACCTCTCCTTTGTTCTGTGGTTTGGTTTGGCTTATGGGCACATTATTCTGTCTGCTTTATAASGTTCTGTGCAGTCAGGAAKAYGKTTTTTACTGTATATTTTTGAAGGCAGCCCCCAGACTTCTGATGGCAGCACAGGAACTGATATGGAAATACAGTTAGAGCTTTTTTACAACCCTATTTTATGTTCATGTGTAGTAAAACAACTGCTAATTCTTCCTTTTTGTAATACTTTGCWTTTGCTAGTTATGTACCCAGCAATCCCTTGGAATTAGACCAAAACATGATATTGGATGATGTATTTGACATAGTTCAAATATACTCCAGTTGAGGTGTCCCAGTGGATAGAGCTGAATTTCTGCTCTACACCACACACATTGTGGGAAGAGAAACCTTTGAAGCAAAGATTCCTTCAGCCTTGTTCCCCAAGTGACACCATACCCCAGTTTACAGAGACATGAAAGAAGATACTCTTCAAAATGCACCAGTGCAGCTTTACTCTCCTGGAATAACTAAAATATGTTCCTTCATGTACTGCTGCTTAATTTTGATASAGTTTCTGATACAATTAGCTTCACCTTGTTTAACTGTAGTGCAATTAAGTATAAAGTGCTCTTTCTGACAGTGAGTGTTGATTGGCTAATCCTGCTTGTCTTGTTGGGGCACTCTGCCCCAACAAAAGCATTGTGATCGTGAATTTCCCTCCCATGTTTGATTGTTGGCCTTGCAGCCTGTTGTGGAACAGCATAAGATAGCACAGCTACCATGAGTCTGTAGAGCTGATAAAAAAATCCCTAATCTGTGGGGACAGGCAGCCTTTGTTTATATTTTCAGTAATCCTGGGTAAGAGAGGAGAAAATCCTTATGACTGTATTTAGCCTACAAGCCAGGATGATGGAATTCCCTTCAGTCATAGCAGCACCCTGCAGTGTAGCATGTGCAATTGCAAGGGTAATCCTCACCTCCTTGCCTTTGTCTGGAATTGCTCAAAGGCTCATGGTAAGATATCATTGCTTCTGTTTTTGTTGCATGCTGTGAGTKCAAGGGGCTTCYTTGACAATGTTGGTTTAGATGGAGAGGCATGGAGTGTTTGGTTAAAARTCTTGTCCACCATTGAGCAGTCCTGTTTCTCTCTTTCAGATTCCTCCCACGATGACTCGTCAGAAGCAAGTGAGGATTCTGAGGCTGAAATCACTAGTCAAGGTCAGTTCTGCAGGTCATTGATTACAATTTTTTTGGGCATTTTTCTATCCAGAATGTGTTTTCCACATATTGCACTACTTGGCAGTGAATGAAGAGAATTGTGTGCAGGTGTTGAGTRGAGTTTGGATTGTGCACTGCTTGGTAAAYGAACCTGGTGGTGAAGTATTAGAAAACAGGTAAGAACAGGAGCTTTCTGAAGTTACTCAGGTAAGTAATTTACTTCAACATTTGGTGTCCACAGTTCCTTATTTCTGTGTAAGTTTTGAAATTCAAGGCAGTTCGAGAGCTATGCCTGATTTCCATGGACAAAAAACCCATATTTTTTTTTTAATTGTCTTTTTTAGATGATGATGATGATGAGTACCTGCCCCCTAGCAAGAGAAAGAGGGGGAGGAGGAACACCAGATCAGCTAAGGAAACTGCCAATAGAAGGAGAAGAAAAGCACAATATTTCAACAGCAGTAAGATGATTTTTTTCTCCCTGCTTTGTTTTACAAAAAAGTTTTGGGTAATTTTGTCCTGCAGGAGTGCAACACATTAGTGCAAGCCTTCATTTTAGAGCCCTGGGCTCCGTGTAGGTGAATTGCAGTAGTATAATCATCATCATAGCTATCATAGCTTACCTCTGTTGTTTCTTGTTATTTGTCATGACAATGTAAATTGATGCACAAGAAGTTGAGATTTTCTGGTTGTGTTCTTTCCTGATCCCTTCTGTTGGGTTCTCCACAGAAACACATCCATGCACTTCAGTTTAGTCTGGTTAAAGATGCTTCACCTAGGATGTTTTGTGATGCTCCTTCATTCTGTGGTTTGCTTTGGTTTATGGGCACATTAATCTGTCTGCTTCTGCTTCTATAGGGTTCTGTGCAGTCAGGAATATGTTTTTTACTTTATATATTTGAAGACAGCCACCAGAGTTCTGATGGCAGAACAGGAACAGGTGTGGAAATACAGTTATAGCATTTGAGATGTGAAGTGTATTTCTGAGGATAAATTAACATCTTTGGATATTTTTTTCATAGAAATATTGTAAAATATGTAGCCTAATTGAAATTGTAAATCTTATCTAGCAACTCACTTTTCAAATTTCCACCAAG
>JACDOX010000174.1:291103-350127 GCA_014549065.1 Cardinalis cardinalis
TGCTCTGAGCACGTGGCTCTCCAGCCTGAGCTGTGTGCTTTTCAAGGCAGGTTTTGCTAGCAGCAGTGCTCCTTCTTGCAAAAGGCATTAGTTTTTCTTTGAAGGTAGGTATCACCATAGTTAGGAGTTACCATTACATGAAATTCAGCAGCATTTCTCCTGATAACAGAGAATGAAGTTTTGATACAGTTCCTGATACAATTAGCTTCACTTTGTTTAACTGTAGTGCAGTTCAGTATAAATTGCTCTTTCTCACAGTGAGTGGTGATTGGCTAATCCTGCTTGTCTTGTTGGGGCACTCTGCCCCAACAAAAGCATTGTGATTGTGAATTTCCCTCCCATGTTTGATTGTTGGCCTTGCAGCCTGTTGTGGAACAGCAAAAGATAGCACAGCTACCATGAGTCTGTAGAGCTGATAAAAAAATCCCTAATCTGTGGGGACAGGCAGCCTTTGTTTATATTTTCAGTAATCCTGGGTAAGAGAGGAGAAAATCCTTATGACTGTATTTAGCCTACAAGCCARGATGATGGAATTCCCTTCAGTCATAGCAGCACCCTGCAGTGTAGCATGTGCAGTTGCAAGGGTAATCCTCACCTCCTTGCCTTTGTCTGGAATTKCTCAAAGGSTCATGGTAATATATCATTGCTTCTGTTTTTGTTGCATGCTGTGAGTTCAAGGGGCTTCTTTGACAATGTTGGTTTAGATGGAGAGGCATGGAGTGTTTGGTTAAAAGTCTTGTCCATGTCCATCATTGAACAGTCCTATCYTTCTCTTTCAGATTCTTCCCAACATGACTTGTCAGAAAAAAGCGAGGATGCTGAGGTTGAAGTCACTTTTGATGGTCAGTTCCCCAGGTCACTGATTTCAGTTGGTTTGGCATATTTCTATCTAAATTCTGTTTTCCAAAACCTGCAATACTTGGCAGTGAATGAAGAGAATTGTGTGCTGGTGTTGAGTGTAATTTTGACTATGCACTGCTTGGTAAACGATATTGGTGGTGAAGTTTTAGAAAAGCACAATATACTGAAGCAGATTGGACTTGATGGGCTGGTTTTGAAATGATTCCTGACAGCAATTTGTATCTTTTGCATAATTTTCAGATGTTGGTAATAATGCCATTTGCACTCCAGCAGTTTATATACRGACACAAACAGGACRGGGCAACTGRAATCAGTTCCTTGAGTGGTTTATTTTCACACTTTTCAAACATCAGTCTCAGAACATTGTTATGACAATGGAGACAAAAGATGTGACCAGCTCACTGTTTCAACAGAATGCCAAAGAATCTTAAAAGCTACAGGATACCATAAGACAGTCTCAATCTCAGCCTCAGCCAATCACATAGATGAAAAGCATATTGACAGTAGTTCTATCCAATAATCTGAAGCATACGTAGTTCTGGTTAAAACAATAACGGCTTATTCTCCAACACAGTGGCTCGTTTGTAAAAGACAAAGCACAGAGCTCTATTCATAATTAACCTTCTAAAATATACATTAAATAAACTTGTTGCAACTTAGAAAGCTAAATGACATAGGCCTATTGTTCTGTTTCTCACGTCTACGCTGCAGCTTAGAAAACTTTTTCTGCTGCCTTGGCATTTCACTGTCCTTGCTGTCTCTGGGACCTGTCTTTTTACCACCTTCCTAAAACCTTCTGATTTTTTATGGATTCCAACAGGTAATGACAAATATTCATTAAATGGAGAAGATATTATAACATTCCTTCRTTCTGGAGAAAACATKTATTTATAACCRCACTGTATTTATATGAAACATTTGTAGTTAAGAAATGCTTCTGGTYAGAATGGTGCCAGAGCAGAAAGGCAGKGTTGCAGGTGGTGTAAGTGGAGCCTCAGGGTGTCTGTCTGATGTTGGTAACTGTGAGATCCAAACCTTTGCACTGAGCAGCTCCYTTTGTCATCCAAGTGGCTCTAAAGCTGCCAWGCAGTGTCCCTGCWGTTCTCCAGTCTGTGCACTTGTGTGTGCTTAGGGCAGATTTGACCTGTGTGACAAATTTCATTGGTTCCCATTGGTTTTACACTTGTTTGAAAGTGGATTTAGAACATTTGAGCTCTTCCAGCCAAAACATAGGTACTGTCTTTTGGGATCTACTACCGGTATGATACCACTTCCAGTTTGATAACACAGATAGTCCCTTTCTGTACAATGTATTCTGTGATTCCTTTTGCTGTTGCATGGCTGTTTTATGATCATGCAATGCYCAGTCATGTTTCAGAAGACAATGTTGTTTTCCTTAGCAACGTCTCTACCTCCTTAGGAAGGTAGCTTTCCTTAGAAGTAGCTTTGTTTTTTGCTCTCTTGTGCTTTGCACAAGCCTTTTTGAAGGAACAAGTTGTTCCTTCWCAGGTAGGAACASGAGCTTTCTGAGTTTACACAGTTAAGTAATTTGTTGCAGAATTTGTGCCCTGGTAAGCACAGGTCCTTAATTCTGTTTTAGTTTAGAAATTMATGGCAGTTCCAGTGCTGCACTCGAGTTTCCCTGACAAAAACCCACGGTTTTATTTAATTGTGTCTTAAAGATGATGAGGATGACTACCCACCACCTGACAAGAGACAGAGGAGCAGCAGTTTGTCTAATGAAGATGCCAGTATTGAGAGAAGAGAAGAAGAAGAGTTCAATTGTGGTAAGATAAAAATTCAAGATGATTTTGTTTCCCTGCTTTGGTGAATTACAGGAGTATAGTCATCATCATAGACTAACTCATGGAAATACATCTTTGCTTCTGTTTTTGTTGCATGCTGTGAAGAGGTTTCTTTGACAGTGTTGGTTTAGATGTAAAGGCATGGAGTGTTTGGTTGAAAATCTTGTCCATGTCCACCATTCAGAAGTCCTGTCTTTCTCTTTCAGATTCCTCCCACCATGACATGTCAGAAGCAACTGAGAATCCTGAGGTTGAGGTCACTGTTGAAGGTCAGTTCTGCAATCATTGATTTTAGTTTTCTGGGCATGTTTCTGTCTAAATTTTGTTTTCCAAAACCTGCAATACTTGGCAGTGAATGAAGAGGATCGTGTGCTGGTGTTGAGTGTAATTGTGATTGTGCACTACTTGATAATTGAAACTGATGGAGAAGTTTTAGAAAACCACAGTATACTGAAGCAGATTGGACTTGATGGGCTGGTTTGAAATAATGCCTGACAGCAATTTGTATCTTTTGTGACTTCATCAAGCGCTGGTAACAAAAAATATTCATTGAAMAGAGAAGACATTATAAAATTTCCTTCATTCTGGAGAGCACGTTGCTTTATAAACCCATTCTAGTTCCGTGTAACATTTGTAGTTAACAATTGCTTCTGGGAAGAATGGTACCAGAGCAGAAAGGCAGTGTTGCAGGTGGTGTAAGCAGAGCCTCAAGGTGTCTGTCTGACATTGGTAACTGTGAGATCCAAACCTTTGCACTGAGCAGCTCCCTTTGTCATCCAGGTGGCTCTAAAGCTGCCAAGCAGTGTCCCTGCAGTTCTCATGCTGGGATCTTGGTAGGAGGTGAGCTGTGTTTGTTGTATTWGTGATTGAGTRTCCTGGAGCTGCTTTACAGCACTGCTGAGAKTGGCTTTTGCAGTGCTTGTTTGGGGAATTAGATTGGGAGCACCCAATCAGCAATTTAGAAATTAGGCATGGCATTTGGGACAGAGTGGGCACTTCTGACATTACTTTCACTGTTTTACAATGCAGCATGGAAATAAYTCCACCATTACCTCGACAGAAAAWWTTATATGAGAGGAGTCATTAAGTTCTGCTTATATGTAAAGGCCTTTAGCACAGTGATGCCCAGTCATGTTTCAGAAGACAATGTGGTTTTCCTTAGCAAGTACAGKAGCAGTTTTGTTTTTTGCTCCCTTGTGCTTTGCACACACATGTGCTTTTGGGGGAACAATTCGTTCCTTCACAGGTAGGAACAGGAGCTTTCTGAAGTTGCTCATGTACGTAATGTCTTGTAAAATTTGGTGCCCTGATAAACACAATTCCTTATTTCTGTTTTAGTTTCGAAATTCAAGGCAGTTCCAGTTCTGCATGCGAATTCCGTGGACAAAAAAACAGGGGGTTTTTTGTTGTTTCTTAAAGATGATGATGAAGACAATCTGCCACCTGAYAAGAGACTTAAGAGCAATAATTTGGCAAATGAATTTTCTGATGCTGAGAGAAAAGCTGAAGAGTTCAATTCYGGTAAGATAAAAATTCTAGATGAAAATACTTATGATTGTATTAACCCTACAAAGCCAAGAAGATGGAATTTCCTTCTGTCATAGCACCAACTGTGCTCTGCTGTATGTGCAGTTTAGCAAGTGTAATCTTCACCTCCTTGCCTTTGTCTGGAATTACTCAAAGGCTCATGGTAATATATCTTTGCTTCTATTTTTGTTGCATGTTGTGAATGCAAGAGGTTTTTTTGACAATGTTGATTTAGATGTAAAGGCATGGAGTGTTTGGTTGAAAATCTTGTCCATGTCCATCATTCAACAGTCCTGGTTTTTTTTTTCAGAGTCCTCCCACCATGACACGTCAGAAATAAGTGAGAATCCYGAGGTTGAGGTCACCCTTGAAGGTCAGTACCATGGGTCCTGAATTTCAGGTTTTTGGGCATATTTCTCTCCAAAATGTGTTTTCCATATATTGCATTACTGGGTACTGAATGAAGAGAATTGTGTGCTGATGTTGAGTGGAGTTTAGATTGTGCACTATTTGGTAAATGAACGTGGTGGAGAAGTTTTAGAAAACCACAATATACTGAAGCATGTTGGAGTGCTGGACTGGTATTGAAATAATGCCTGATAGCAGTTTGTATCTTTTGCATAATTTTCAGGTGTTGTTAACGAAAAATACCCATTGAAAGGAGATGTTATAACATTCCCTCATTCTGGAGAACACATTGCTTTAAAACCACACTGTAGTTACATGAAACATTTGTAGTTTACACTTGCTTCAGGGAAGAATGRTACCAGAGCAGAAAGGCAGTGTTGCAGGTGGTGTAAGCAGAGCCTCARGGTGTCTGTCTGACATTGGTAACTGTGAGATCCAAACCTTTGCACTGAGCAGCTCCCTTTGTCATCCAGGTGGCTCTAAAGCTGCCAAGCAGTGTCCCTGCAGTTCTCATGCTGGGATCTTGGTAGGAGGTGAGCTGTGTTTGTTGTATTTGTGATTGAGTGTCCTGGAGCTGCTTTACAGCACTGCTGAGAKTGGCTTTTGCAGTGCTTGTTTGGGGAATTAGATTGGGAGCACCCAATCAGCAATTTAGAAATTAGGCATGGCATTTGGGACAGAGTGGACACTTCTGACATTACTTTCACTGTTTTACAATGCAGCATGGAAATAACTCCACCATTACCTTGACAGAAAATATTATATGAGAGGAGTCATTAAGTTCTGCTTATACATAAAGGCCTTTACCACAAAAGTAAGAGTGCTCTGAGAAGGTTTTCTCTGACAGAGTATAACAGAACTGAATTGGTACATGATATATAAATATGTTATAATATTCTTGCTAAATAAACCATACCCTTGGTGACATGGGTGCATATTTTTCTGTGTGTGAAATTAGTTTCCTTTGTCTGCTCTAACCATTTGTTCTCTCTGAGGTTGGAGGTTTAGTAATTGGGTAGTCTCAAATGCTCACTAGCTTAGGGAAGATAGGGATGGCTTGGGAAGTGCCAGGCTGAGTAGCAGCTCTCTGACACATTGCTGGGTTTGCTGTTCTCCTGTTTTGCACCTGTGTGTGTTTAAGGCAGATTTAACCTGTTTGATGAATTTTATTGGTTTCCATTTGTTTTTCATTGGTTTAAAAGTGGTTTTAGAACATTTGAGCTCTTCCAGAGAAACCATAGGTGCTTTTTTTGGAGTCTACTAGTGGGATGATATTATTACCAATTAGATAAGAAAGGCATTCCCAATCTGCACAATTTATTCTGTGATTCCTTTTGCTGTTGCATGGTTGTGTTATGCCAGGCCTGTCATGTTTCAGAAGACAATGTTGTTTTCCTTGGGAAGCACAGGAGCAGTTTTGTTTTTTGCTCTCTTTGCACAGGCCTTTTTGAAGGACCAATTTGTTCCTTCACAGGTAGGAACAGGAGCTTTCTGATGTTGCTCATGTACGTAATGTCTTGTAAAATTTGGTGCTCTCATAAACAGAATTCCTTACTCCTGTTAGAGTTCTGAAATTCAGAGCAGTTCTAGTGCTGCACACGAGTTCCCTGCACAAAACCCCAGTGATTTCTATTTGATTTCTTCTAGATTCTGACCATACCTACACGTACCGTGAGAGGCCACGGAGGAGCACCAAGTCAGTTAATGAAGAGTCCAATACTCAGAGAAGAAAGGAAGAAGACTTCAATTCTGGTAACATGAAAATTCAAGAGTATTTCATCACCCTGCTATGTTTGATGAAAAGGTTTTCTGTAATTATCTGCTGCAGGAGTGAGACATATTAGTGCAAGCCTTCATTTAAGAGCCTTGGTCTCTGTGTAGGTGAATTGCAGCAGTATAATCATCATCATAGCTTACCTCTGTTGTTTTTTGTTATTTGACATGTTGATGTAAGTAGACTCACAGGAGGTTGGGATCTTTTGGTTGTGTTCTTTCCTGATCCCTTCTGTTGGGTTCTCCACAGAAATGCATCCACATGCTTCAGTTTAGTCTGTTTAAAGATACTTCACCTGGGATTTTTTGTGTACCTTTCCTTTTTCCTGTGGTTTGGTTGTTTTTGGTTTAGGGACACATTAATCTGTCTGCTTTTATAAGGTTCTGTGCAGTCAGGAATATTTTTCTTACTTTATATTTTTGAAGACAGCCAGCAGAGTTCTGATATCTGTGAAGGAAAAGATATGGAAATAAAGTTATGGCATTTCAGATGTGGTTTTTGTGCTTATAAATTACCATAATTGGATATTATTTCATAGAAATATTTGCAAGGATGTAACCTAATTGAAATTGTAAATCTTATCCAACAACTCAACTTTTCATATTTCCACCAGGTTGGGTTTTTTGATTTTTTGCTTTGTTTTGCTTTTAATCAACCAAATCACACCACTCTGTGTCTTACTATAAGCAAATTGTGATGGTAGTCATSATGATTTTAAGTCATGAAAGGCATTTCTAAGGTGCTCATCACCCAAAGTTTAGAGGTTTGGCAGAGTGTGAACAGTACATCAGTGTCCTGCTGGCTTTGCTCTGAGCACGTGGCTCTCCAGCCTGAGCTGTGTGCTTTTCAAGGCAGGTTTTGCTAGCAGCAGTGCTCCTTCTTGCAAATGGCATTAGTTTTCTTTGGAAGGTAGGTATCACCATAGTTAGGGGTTACCAGTACATGAAATTCAGCAACAATTCTTCTGATAAAGGAAAATGAAGTTCATTGCTTGTGCTGGCTGCAGTATTAGCTGAACTCGTTTGAGAAGAGAAATCTAGGTGGTTTGCTTTCCTCAGCATAATGCCATGTGCTTTCCACCTGACTGAGGAGGGAGTGGGAGGAAGGGGAAGTGTGATAGGAAATGACCTGGACTCTGACTGTGCCTTGGTTTTGACTATAATTTTATAGCTAGGGAAGCTGAGTGTGGCCCTTTGAGTCAGACTAAGGCTTTCTAACAACCCTTTTTCTGAGATCTGTTGGTTTTTACAAGTTTCTGTAAGAGAATTATGGAAAGTTGCACGTGATTTTGCTGAATAGTGAAATGAGGATCTGTGGTGATGCTGGTTCCCCAGGCAGGAGTAAAGCTGAGCCACTTCACTGTAAAAACTCAGCTTTTTTATGCAGTCAGTTGGTTATCAGTTACATATTTTTGAGCATGTGTAATCTTCCCCTCCTTGCCTTTGTCTGGAATTCCTCAACGCTCATGGTAAATATATCTTTGCTTCTTTTTTTGTTTCTTGCTGTGAATGCAAGGGGCTTCTTTGACAGTGTTGGTTTAGATGCAAAGCCATGGAGTTTTTGGTTAAAAATCTTGTCCATGTCCATCATTCAACTGTCCTGTTTTTCCCTTTCAGATTCCTCCCAGCATGACTCATCAGAAGGAAGTGAGGTTTCTGAGGCTGACCTCACTAGTGAAGGTCAGTTCCCCAGGTCACTCATTTCAGTTGGTTGGGCATTTTTCTATCTAAATTGTGTTTTCAAAGCCTGCATTACTTGGTACTGAATGAAGAGAATTGTGTGCTGGTGTTGAGTGGAGTTTAGATTGTGCACTGCTTGGTAAACGATATTGGTGGTGAAGTTTTAGAAAACCACAATATRCTGAAGCATATTGGACTTGGTGGGCTGGTTTTGAAACGATGCCTGACAGCAATTTGTATCTTTTGCATAATTTTCAAGTGTTGTTAATGAAAAGTATTCTTTGAATGGAAAAGATGCTATAACATTCCCTCATTCTGGAGGACACATTGCTTTATAACCACACTGTAGTTACATGAAACATTTGTAGTTAAGAAATGCTTCTGGTCAGAATGGTGCCAGAGCAGAAAGGCAGTGTTGCAGGTGGTGTAAGCAGAGCCTCAGGGTGTCTGTCTGACATTGGTAACTGTGAGATCCAAACCTTTGCACTGAGCAGCTCCCTTTGTCATCCAGGTGGCTCTAAAGCTGCCAAGCAGTGTCCCTGCAGTTCTCATGCTGGGATCTTGGTAGGAGGTGAGCTGTGTTTGTTGTATTWGTGAWTGAGTRTCCTGGAGCTGCTTTACAGCACTGCTGAGATTGGCTTTTGCAGTGCTTGTTTGGGGAATTAGATTGGGAGCACCCAATCAGCAATTTAGAAATTAGSCATGGCATTTGGGACAGAGTGGGCACTTCTGACATTACTTTCACTGTTTTACAATGCAACATGGAAATAATTCCACCATTACCTCGACAGAAAATATTATATGAGAAGAGTCAATAAATAGAATAATAAAAAACAGAAGTTGCTTTCTTTTGAGATCTACTAGTGGAATGGTATTGTTTCCAGTTAGATAACACAAGTAGTCCCTATCTGCACAATTTATTCTGTGATTCCTTTTGCTGTTGCATGGTCATTTTATGATCATGCAATCCCCAGTCATGTTTCAGAAAAAAATGTTGTTTTCTTAGGAAGCACAGGAGCAGCTTTGTTTTTTGTTCTCTTGTGCTTTGCACAGGCCCTTTTGAAGGAACCAATTGTTTGTTCACAGGTAGGAACAGGAGCTTTCTGAAGTTACTTAGTTAAGTAATTTGTTGAAAATTTGGTGCCCTGATAAGCACAGTTCCTTAACTCTGTTAGAGTTCTGAAATTCAAAGCAGTTCCAGTGCTGCACACAAGTTCCCTGGACAAAAAACCAATGATTTTGTTTTTGTCTGTTTAAGATAATGATGATGACTATGTACCCAGTGAGAGGAGACAGAGGAGCCCCAAGTCAGCCAGCGACTCGGGCAGTAGTGGGAGAAGCAGAGGAATAAGGTTCAATTTTGGTAAGATGAAAATTCAAGATGATTTTTTTTCCCTGCTGTGTTTTATGAAAAGGTTTTTGGGTAATTTTGTAGTGCAGGAGTGAGACATTTTAGTTCAAGCCTTTATTTATMGCCCTGGTCTCTGTTTAGATGTTCTGCAGCAGTAAAATCATCATCACAGGCTGCCTCTGTTGGTTTTTGTTATTTGACATGGCAGCATGATTGGATGCACAGGTTTGGATTTGGATAAACTTCTTTGCAGCTGTATTTTCTTTCAGAAATAGGATTTCCAGGGGTATTTTGCAACAGCAGGACTTGGACAAATACTGGATTAAAGTAGAGAAGGGCAGATGCCTCCTGATCCGTGTAGTTGTACAGATTTCCACCAAAACAGCTCCATGTGCTTTCTGTAAGCTTTATCAGCACTCAAGTCTAGGTAGCTTTCAATAGCACCTATAAACTGCCTTTACCCCTGGAGGCAGCAAGAGCTGATGTCTGAGCCATCAAAGAGAGAAATCATTATTGGAAGTTACTTTAACCTGGTTTTTGTTGTGGTGTTTTAACTTAATTTAATACACATCTTTTGGAAGTAATCKCTAACATTTTATTCTGTACTTTTTTTTAATGTATCCATGCATTTTAAGGTGTAGTCTGTACTGTACTCAAAAGGCACCTGTTTGCAATAGAAGTACACACTTCCTATTTCATTTAGTGGTAACCCAGATTTTACAAGATTCTCAGTTTTGTTTGTAGTCTGACATGTCCTCCTCTTTTCTTTGCAGACAAATGGAATACACGAGTTACAAACTTGAGAAAGGAAGTTGAAGTGCTGTTTGGTAAAAAATATGGTATGTGCTACACACCTTTCCAAGCCATTGCCTGTACTCCTTTGTCACAGCAAGTGACAGACTGCTCTTTGGCATGCATCTTGTTCTTGCTTAGGAGCACACCAGAACTGACAGCACCAAAGGGCTAAATACAGTTAGAAGACATAACATTGAGAAAAGTAGCTTTTTTGATGAACAGAGTAGTTTCAAAGTGGCATATCTGTGTTTGGCACCAAAGTGGGAAGCTTGATTTTATTTTTCAGTTGTGCTCAGTCTCCTGGAGCACCTGCATGCTSAAATATCTTGGGCACCCACATTTGAGAGAGCTGTCCTTTTCTCTGCAATTACACTGAGTCTTTAGGTGTAAATGTCGTTAGA
Organism: Cardinalis cardinalis; assembly: GCA_014549065.1. Taxonomy (NCBI): domain Eukaryota; kingdom Metazoa; phylum Chordata; class Aves; order Passeriformes; family Cardinalidae; genus Cardinalis; species Cardinalis cardinalis. The sequence goes on from JACDOX010000174.1 coordinate 301,705, forward strand.
GTGGCACTCTGATTGTTCATTTTTGATTATGATTGTTTTACAGTGAAGCAAAAATTATATATCCTAATGGCTCTTGGAAAGAAAAAGCAGCAGATGTGTTAGACTTTGCACTTAGATATGTTTTGTGTCCACATATCCCAAACTACAACAGCATCCATAAAGATTTAAAAATAAATGCTGGTGTGCCTCTGCCACTAAAAGTGGAAGTGCTTTCAGAATAGCCCTTGTGATTTGGATTTACTGCATGTTTGGGATGTGACTGTCATCTGACATTTAAACAGCCAACTGAAAGCAGCTTGCACCAAGGCAATACAGTTCAGAATCTGATCACTCTATGGTAAGTGGTCTAGAAAGGAGCATCATTCTTAGTGAATTGCTTCARTTTTGATTTTGATGTTTGCACATAGCAAAGTTCGTTGAAGGAAATTAAGTTTGTTTAAKACAATTTAAGAGGTAGACACTATGGAATGAGTTGCCTCCCATGATGGTATTAACTAATCACTTTCTAGCAATACTACACTTACTAGTAGGTGTAGTGAAAAAACAACAGTCTTAATTACAAGCAAAACAGCAACGGGCAAAAAATAAGAGTAAAKAATCACTAAATACAAGATTGCTAAATGTCTGAAAGTCCATGGCAGCAATGGGAAATCCAGAATGGTGGGGTATGCCCCCCCGCCCCCTCCAAGTTGCTAGTTACATGCTTTTCATTTGTTCCAAGGATTTTGTTAGGAGGGCTGTGCTTTTTTCAGCAGTGTTAGAAGTGTATTTTTTATTTCATTAGTGGTTCTTTGGATTTCTAAAATACACAGAAAATTCAGGAATTCTCTGAAAAGATGTGTTCCCCTACTCCAAGGCAGTAATGACTTTTATGCCAGGAGTAGTAACAAATGATAACAGAGCTAGAAACGGAACATGAACTGAAACATGTTTGGTTTATCATTAAGTCTAGATAACTTAATCTTTCAAAATGCTCTATTAAGCAAAAGCAAAATAATGAGAATAACTTCATCTTTCAAAATGCTCTATTAAGCAAAACCAAAATAATGAGAATAACTTCATCTTTCAAAATGCTCTATGAAACAAAACTAAAATAGTGAGAATCTTCACTGTAACAGGTGTGGTTGCTGTTATTAATGTTTACATAAAGGGAAAAGAGGATGATCTGCATATGTATGCAGGGCTGCAGCTTGTTTACCGTGAATCAAAGTGATTTTGCTATTAAACAAAATCCCTCACAACATGAATGCTTGAATGTTTAAATGTGCTGAGGGCTTATTGCCTGCATGCTAATTATAGTGTTCATCAGAGTGATATCAAACAGGTAATTGAGTAGAACCACAAGCTAGTCTAATATTTTTATTCTCCTTTTTCATTAAAGCTGAAGCTATAAAAGTAGAGGGTCCAGCATCTGTCCCATACACAACTTTCCAGTCCCATCCAGAAGATTTGTTTGTGGAAGGGCTGCCAGATGGGATTCTAGTCTAATATTTTTATTCTCCTTTTTCATTAAAGCTGAAGCTATCAAAGCAGAGGGCCCAGCACCTGTCCCATATGCAGCCTTCCAGTCCCATCCAGAGGATTTGTTTGTGGAAGGGCTGCCAGATGGGATTCCCTTCAGGAGCCCGGCCACGTACGGCATCCCCCGGCTGGAGAGGATCCTGCTGGCAAAGGACCGCATCCGCTTCGTCATCAAAAAGTGAGGAGCTCTTCATTTTTGGCTCTACTTTACTCAGTGTTTTCTGCCTCTGCCACTTTGCTTCATTTTTCTTCACTGGATTCCAAACTGGTTTCTACTGGCATATTAATTTATGGTGCTAAGGAGTGGTTTTAGTTGATGTCCATTTCAATATATTCAGTTCATCAAGACAGTGGACCACTTAGAATGGGAATGGGAGTGGGAGTGGAGAGATCTCTGGTCAGATCTCTTCAATATTATGGACTTTTGTCAGAGGCAGATCTTTTTGTGCTGCTCAGATCTCTGCAGCTGCAATACATGTTGAAAGCCACTGACTTGGGAATATTTGATCCTATTTGAGGATCAAATAAAATTTCAGTTTATGCTTTTTTTTTAAATTTGCTGGAATGTTGTATCAAAGTGTCTGTGGCTGTATTTGTATAAAGCATTTCCCAGGGCAGGCTTGAGGCCAACACATGGCTACTGGTTCCTGTGGTTTAGGTGTCCTTGGTGTGTCTGGAGGTAGATCAGGTAGTGTACAAGAAGGGGAGAGCTCAGATGGAGATTGACTGACGTTTAAATGAAGCTTCAATGAGTAACAGCTGATGTTTCCCTGTGTTCAGTGGTGTAGGACCCGCTTTTGTCAAATATGTCTTAGTTGTTAACAGAAATTAATTTTTGGTRTTCATCGATTTTGAAATGTGTAACAAGAGCAGCTTAAAATCTAGTTTGGCTCTGTGAGAAACATCAAAACGTTTAATTTTTTTGTTTGTTCAACTGTGKATAAAATTAGATATATTTTGGAAACAGAATTTTCTGCTTTGATGTTTACTCTTTTAGAGATGAAATTTTTAATTTCTATCTTTGTTTCTGATTAAGTGTATCTCACAACTCAGAGGTAAGTTTGATGGAACCTGTATGTCACCATGAAATGGGTAGATGCCCATAGTCATCAGATATGGGTATTGGGCATGAAAAATACTTTGTCAAGAGGGTTCCAGCCAGCTCTTAGGACACTTCAGCATTAGTTGGAATTTAGTGCTGGGGATCATGATGTCCCCTGGGAGGATTTTGGGTGTGATCCTTCAGTAAGTAGTACCTTCAGGCTGTAGCTGGAGGCTAGTTTCTCAAAGTGTCTGTCACTGCTGAAACATGTACCTTAAATCTTTCAGGCCTGAACTTCTGAATTCAACAGATCCTTCAGAGGTCACTACATCTTCAACAGGTAGGTTTTCAAATGTGTGAGTTGCACAAGCACATGTGATATTCCTATTTGTCCTATATAYTCACAGTCTTCTATCAAAGACAGTATTAAAGTGAATATTAAGGATCTAAATTAAGCAGGTATACCATGAGGATGTCTATTTAATGTGTATGCAGGGATTAAACCTTTCCTTCCTGAAGTTAACTTAGTGTATTGAGTCTTAACCTACTATACCTTCAAGCACAAAATTCAACTACAAAAATAGTAGGTAGGCTAGGAACTGAGCCATAGCCTTAACTGGACTGTTATGTGGCTTTTTAAATTAGCCTTTTTTGTGTTGTTTTAGTAATCTTTAATACTAAAAAATGGAGGCAAAGCAAGTACATTGCTCAACTCATAACCCCCCTGTAGCTGAGAAAACTGGTGGTAACCAATTTCTATGGCACAGGGTTCTGAACTGGCTTGTCATCACCAGTTATCACTTTATAGAGACATGTGTGACCTCTGCTTCCTCTCTAATAAGATCCCTAGGAGCTGTCAGCAACATCTCAGAGAACACAGGAGTCAGGAGCTCTCTGAGCCTGCTTTCCTGCAGTTTTCTTCTTGTTTGGATTCCCTCTTTCCCAGTAATTTATTATTTCCTCTGCTGCTCCCTGTGTCCCTCAGGAGACAGAGCTGTGGAGCACCAGCCCCTGCTCTCTCAGCTCCTTGTGGGCTCAGTGTCCAATTCCTGCTCTGTCCAYAGGCCCTGGTAGCTTCTGTCCCCAGCAGGAAAAGGAAGGGATGAGTATGGTATTGTATAGTATTGTAGATGAGTATAGATCTGTATTTTGACTGGCAGAGGAAAAGATGATTTCCATTTGCATTCCTGTGGGAAGCAGGCTGGTCAGGAAGGTTTTGTGGAATGGCCTCAGTCCTGAGACTCTGAGAAGACTGATAGTGGCTGCAGACAGAGCAGTTGGATCTCAGGAAGTGTCAGCTGGTGCTTGTGCTGATAGCCCAGTCTGGTGCAAGTATGGAGAACAAGTCATTGCTTTTGCATTCTGACTGAACCCATGGTGTGTAAGCAGGCCAATGTCATTTTTGAGACTGGGAAGCTTCACTTGTTGGTCACAAAGACATATTCAGGAGCAAAATGTGATTTGTGTTATATGTGCTTTGATCCCTTAAAAGCAAGTTTTCATCCCATATGCCTAATTCTGCACTGAATATCAACAAATTCTTCAGGAAATGAAACCATTGAAAAACTATTTCCATCTCCAAGTGGAATCTGCAGTTTGGAGGTGGATGATGAAAGTATTGCATTGTGTGTATTTTGTAGCAAGAGTGATGTCACTGGTTCAGTGGAGTTTTGTCAGTTTTAATATTCTGTCATTATTTTATGGTCATTTTTTCTAGTTCCACATTGAATCCATACTTCTTACATACAGCATTTATATGTTACCTGTAAATGCAGGATGATTGTGCATTGTATAAACTGAACAACTGAAAATATAACCAGTATAATTAAGGAATGTTGGTTTTGTTCTTTGTCAATCTCAAATATAGCAAAAAAAGACGAGGGGCATTCCAGAATCACCAGACTGAGAAAGATGGTAGATCAACTTTTCTGTAAAATGTATGGTAAGTACAGTATTATTATCTTCTTTTCTGAATGGCTTTGTATTTCTTGAAGGTTGCTTTCATTCCTTCCTTTGAGCATCTGCGTGAATGAGACCTTTGTTCAGATTTTTTTTCAAGTATTTAAAATTCTTAAATAAGCAGTAAACTAAAACATTCTTTTTCACTTTCATTATTTTAAATTCCAGAATTTTATTATACTTGAAAAAATTTCCAGAATTACTTTTTCTTTTTTTACTTGTCTTTTAGTTTACTGCTTATAAAAGGCAAATTCATAGTTTAAAAAGAATTTTAAGTGTTATATATACAGCTGTTCTGCTTGCTCTTGATTCTTTCCTGTTTGGATTTTTTCCCTTTGGTGGTGACACAGCTGTTTACTTATGTCCACTGCAATATTGTCATAATTAGTATTAAAACATTTTTGAGTGAATTTTTATGTTCTGTCCAATATGAAAAAAAAGTCAACTTTGTAAACCTAGAATAAATTTTTTCAGGATACTCTAGAGCATATTAACAACTTTGGATAAAACAAATATATTATGCCCCAGTAAGCAGTCCAGTCTGATATTGTGACTGCCCAACAGCAACATCATACAATATGGCAAATTTTTTACATCTTTTACATGCAGAGACTTGGTTTTGTTGGATTTAGATGTCCTGCATTATTCCACATTTTAAGAGCACAGTTGCAACAGCCTGAGGAGTTGGTATCAGCTAGCTTTWAATAAAGATTGATTGGCCAATCTGTCCAGTGACTGGATGTGTTTTGTTCCAACAGCCAAGGCTTTGGGGAGCAGTGACCCCAGAGCTGTTCCATACAAGAAATTTGAAGCTTATCCAACTGACCTCTATGTTGAAGGGCTGCCAGAGAACATCCCCTTTAGGAGTCCCTCCTGGTATGGAATCCCTTGCCTTGAACAAATAATTCAAGCGGGCCACAAAATAAAATTTGTGATCAAAAGGTAAGTCTAAACATAGAGGGTTTTTTAAGAAAGAGTCCAAACAAACACCCTATGTGTAATCAAGCACTTGGTTTCGTTAAGTCATGAAGCATTTGGTCTCTAATTACCAAATAGGCAAATTGAATATTCTGCATCGTAAAGTGGGCATTTGCAATCCAGACAAATATTTCAGARTATGTTTTGCATATCTGTTAACATGTTGACAAGTGTGAAAAACATAATGGAAAAATTCAAATTCTTCAATTAATGTCATAATAGGTAGTGGCATTTAATTTATGACAAGAATAAGCAGATTTTTTGTGTCTTGGTTGCAGGCCAGAGCTGCTAACTCAGGTTTCAAACGAAAGTACTCAGCACAGGTCAAACCCTCAAGGTAAGACAGGTGCTGTCTCCAGGTGGRAACAGAAGGGTTTGATGGGGAAAGGCATCTAGATCAATGCAGCATTTTTCAAGAAGGAACCCGTGTGTGATGAGTGTGCTGGCATATTCTTCATGAGGGTTGGAAGGAATGAACTGATCACTGTGGATGTGGATGGATTRTGAAATCCTGATGCAGTCCCAGCTGCCTTTGAATGACCAGCCTGGCACACCTTCAGAGCCCCAGAGAACTGGAGTTACTGTCCTGGCCTGAATSACAGGTCTGGAGTTCTTTGGGACCTCACAGGTGACCCTGAGCTCTTTCAGCTCTCTGTTGGTAAGGAWTTGTAGGGACTTCTTGAAAGCATGATGTGCCTTTAACAGGGAGAACCACTAAAATAATTTCTTCCTGCATCTGAAGGCTCTGAAAAACAAGTTGTTCTGCTAGGGTCAGTGTTTGAAATTCATAACTACATTTAAATAGATTTTTCATTATGTAGAGGAAATTAGGTGTATCATTTAAGCTGCTATAAATAATCATTACTCATTGTGTGTCCCTATCTAATCGATGTAATTGTGTTGTTAGTTTGTATGTTCAAATGTACCTCTGTATCTACAACTGGTTGATTCTCTGACACCTGTTTCTGGTTTTCAGGGAGAGAAAATTGGAATTGGAAGATCACAAAGCTAAGAAATGAGGTAGAAGATATATTTAGTGTGAAGTTTGGTAAGTTAAATGCTAAATGAACTGTTCTGTGATGCTGCTGCATTTTAAAACTCCTCTGTTTAAATGTTACAGTATTTACTTCAGCATCTGGAGTATACTAGGGCAGATATGGAAATCTTGACTTCTCTTACCTATGTTTTACTTACTCTTTCCTGTAACTGACGTAAATGTTTTTATAACAGCATCCTAGGCTGTTATTTTTCCAGTTGTGTGACGAGATGTTCTTTTGGATGAAAAGAAGTTCTCAAAATAAAGCATTAGGCACTGTAGGCCTGTATTAGATATTATCTGTAACAAGATGGGCCAAGTTCCCATTGCAGTAACTCCACAGAAAATAATAGGGAATATGTTCAAATATATGTATATATTTGTATTTCTTTTTTCAGGAGGCTTGCTAGCTTTGAGTATCAAAGCTTCTGTAAGACAAGACTCTTAAAATCACTTGAGATAAAATTCCACCCATTTAAGTTTGTAATATATCATTTAATCTTTATTTTCAGCTGAAGCTCTGGGGGTTTCAGAGTCAGTGAAAGTTCCCTATTCTGTGTTTGAGTCAAACCCTGACGCCTTGGTGGTGGAAGGTTTGCCAGAAGGAGTCCCCTTCCGGAGCCCCATGTGGTTTGGAATTCCGCGCCTCGAAAGAATCATCCGTGCCAGTAGCAAAGTGAAATTTATTATTAAGAAGTAAGTTTGTGATCCAGTTATTTTTATATTATATCCTCTGATTTTGAAGTTACTTGATTTCCTTCCCAGCAACTCTAGGCTTTAAATGCTACCTATGCTCTGCTTCCATGAAACACAAAGAATATTTTGCACATATGTTTTATCTCATACAAGGGCATACATTCCTCATTCAATTTCTGTAGGTGTATAAATTGTGTGTTTCATACATCAAGAATTGAGGGGGAAAATGGTCTTGTACCTGGAAGCTTTGTTCCTTCTTTTTTTTTTTTTCTGTATTTTTCTTTGCTTGAAATAAACCCAGAGGAAAATTGCAGAATAGAAAATACATCTTTATGTTTTCTGGTTTTTTGTGGTTATAGTAGATGGAGAGTCATCCATGCTTCTAACAGAATTTCCTTGTAGTGAACTGATATTATGTGAATTGGAACTCAGCTGAATTCCAAGAAATTGGTAACTTTTTGCTGTGTGATTTGTCTTGCAATTGATTGGATTTGTTCTGTTYAACTTCCAGGCTTGACCTTGTCATTTCCCATTTGCCTCTAAGACTGGCTAGTAAATTAAAGAAAAAAGGTAAACAATTAAATATTATTTGCTGCCATCCATTTGTAAATACTTCCTTTCTGCTTCCCTAGAAGACTGAAAGATCTTTGTGCTTGAAAAATACAGGTGTTGTAAATAAAAGGCATTATGTAAGATGATCCAGCATAGTAGCCTCTAAATCTGCTATTTTTTGAGAAAGACATTCAAACCATAAATGTATCTGCTTTTCTCCTTGACTGTTCTTGTACAGAAAATGGAATTTACTCAATTTTGACAACTTCTATTTCACTTTTAATGGCTTCAACCATTTTAAACTAAGAGCTGTGAACTGCTGTAAATAATAATGGTGTTTTATAAGAAAAGCATAAAAGAATCTTTTGTCTGTAGAAAATTCAGATGTTAGTAATTTTTTTGGATTTTAGATAATAAAAAGTACCAAAACTCTCCTTCACACTTAGAAAAAACAAAGTCTTTTGTTCTGAATTAATGGAAAATCTAGATGTGTCTTTTTCAAGAGCACTAAATCTACTTTTTAAGATTGTGAGCATCCCTGTATTGTTCAGGTTTTACTGTGCAGACTCTACTTAGTTTGGTCTGTTAGAATTCTTAGATTACAGCTGTTCCTTTATTAGGTGTGCAAAATTTGTCCTTTACACTTTGTATTCTTTTGGCTTCCAGGAATTAGTCCAAGGACTTCCAAAAGGTCTCGAAGTTCTTCAGAAAATTCAAGTGTTCCAGAGATTGAAGTTACTATTGAAGAGAGTATGGAAGAAATAAATATTCTTCTGATGTTCTTTTATTATATTCTTCTATATTTTCTGTTCTTTTAACCTTTCATGGCCCATAAGTAATATACACTTCATGTAGCAAGCTCTTGAGGGCTCCAGATGCACTTCAGTAAAAAATAACTTTATAACTTTATATAACTTATGTATAACTTTATAACTTTTTTCATTTCTGAAACAAACTGGATTCTGTGTAGATGATGCTTAGGTAAAAAGTTGCAGTTTGACAGCTTGCTTGGCCCATTATTCCAGGCAGAGATGTGGGAACTGATGTACTCCTGAGCAGAGAGATCACAGATGTGGTCAGTAGCATTAAATGCTTAAATACAACTCTAGATCTTTCTAAAGGCTTTTTTTAAAATTCTGTTCTTGATTCAGAATTGATGATTTCTCTAGTAATCAAGTTTGATGCACTATTTTTTTTGTATGATGTCTTGTTTCTGCTCTCTACCTTATATGTGTAATGTCTCTTCATAGGTCCTAAAAAAACSCAAACCACAAATGCAGAAACTAATTCTGGTACCAGTGGCTCCAATGCAAATTCAAAGCAACAAGGAAAAGACTTTTCTTTTGGTAAGTGTTGGGGGAATTAGCACAGATGCATTCCTTTAATGTTGATGTGGAATACCTGGATTACATATCAGATATTTTGAGTTCATGTTCTGATGTACAGTTAGTGAATGACTGAAGTCCTCCCTTTTGTGTACATTCAGTTCTTCATTATGTGTAGTAATCTGCAGTAGAGAAATCCTGGATGATAGGTGGAGCATGCTGCACAAATGCAGCCCAGATCCATTAGAATTACTGATTCAGGTGCAGAGTCAGTTTTAGATTTTTGCTATGCTGTTACTGCACAGTGCTGCAGACCCTTGAAGGACTTTTCTGGTGCTAAGTACCACCAAGAGCATAAACCCAGCTGAAGTGTGCATAAATTCCATAAGCTCTCCACAAATGTGAAGTACTGGCATCCCTGTGCAGAGATAGGAGGTGGGATGAAGGGACCAGGAAGGGTTTGAACTAACATTAGAAAGCCATGACCTGTCAGAGCTGGTTGTGCCAGGATTGACCTCTCCAGTTCTGGAAGATCAGGAAAGGAAGAGCTGGGCAGGACTGAAAGCCAGGCAGTTGTGTTCATCAGTGTAGGCCAGAGCTTTCTGGCCAGGGAGACCCAGGCCTGTTAGTGCAGTGCTCTGGAACAGAAATCTCAGCATTGAAAGCARGGTCAATTTGCAATCCAAAAAATACTTCATTGTCAGGTGAGGTGAGTGACTGTATTCAAAGTGACTCTAAGGAGTTCTATGTCTCAGTAAATCTTTTTTTCAGCATACTTACATTCTGAGTTTATTTGCTTCTATTTGTGTAGGAATTTGCTGTTATTTGCTTTATTTGTCCCCTATGCTTTCTTTATAGCTGTATGGTCAAAAAATCCATAAAAAAGGAACTATTTACTCCTGCTAAGCCAATTGAGAATGAATGAGATACTGATTTAGCACAGGTTGTGTTCATATTCAGAGTTGTGTACAGTTTTCTTGGACTTTTTTTGCTTGTTAGACCTAGTTGGTTTTTTTTTTAATCTGCAGCTTTTTTAAACTTTAGACTGAGGTTTTAGTTTTGTAGAGCAGCCATGGCCCACTTRGTGCAGCCATAAGTAAACTGGTGTAGAAATTGCTCTGATGGCTGTCAGAAACAAAAAGCTTAAATTAAATGGATATTTAATCTTATCACTGCAGTAGAAACTGTGCTGGAGATTAAAGTTCTCAGGAGAGAGGCAAGTGTTTCAGGGCTGTGTCATTGAACACATGAGGAACTTTGTGCCACTGTTTTGGGTGCTGGTTCAGATGAGTAAATTTCCTGCTATCTGATAGTAAATTTGGATCACTCTTGGATTAATTTCACTTTTAATCACCTTTGCTTTATTTAGTTACAGTATCTTTCAAAGCTTCAGGAAAATAAGGATGGATGTGGATATAGTTTTGCAGAATGAAAGCCATTTTGCACATTTTTACTGCCACAGTAAATTGGTTATCAAGCATAATAATTTATTAAAGATTTGTTAAAATGTTATTCAAAGACCGATTCATTGTGTTAGTGTTGTTCTAATTCTTCCAATTTCTTCCTGGCAGAGCTGTGGAATTCCAAAATCAATGACTTGAAGGAGAAAGTAGAAAATATGTTTAATGAAAAATGTGGTATGTTTATTGMTTCTTTATTACTGAGATGCCTTTCTCAGGAACATGCAGTTAGATAAATGTGTGAGAGGTGTTCAGATGTGTATTCCAGAGGTCTTGCAATCCTTGTGTACCTTAGAGTTTCCCATCTGAGTTCATTCTCATGTGCTTGCAATCCCATGTCACATTTTCACTTGTTATTTTACTTGGGTTTGAAAATGGAGAAGTTGTAGTTGGATTACAATTTTTTAAATGAGCCCCAGAGTGATTTCACACACTGGCACATCCTTTCGAGCTTTCCTCACTCTGCTTATAAATGGGACTTGGTATGACTCTGCATGACTCAAAACAGGCTATGGGTGGTATCTGGAGAAATTGTTCCATTATATTCCAACGCTTCTTGTAGTGCAGGCTGTTTCGAAACTAGTGACTTTTGGAAGTAATGGCTTCTCCTTACTCTTCTGAGTGTGGATTTTTGAACAAGAGCAGAAATCTCACCTGTGCTTGGTGCTGTTCTCTAGAAGAGAAAGAGGCAGAATGCATTGCCTTCAACAAAGTGTGTCTTGATTTGAAAAGCCAGGTGTCTGCTAAGGAAGGCAGGAGCCTCCCTTGAAATGGAGAATGTAAACCCCCTCCCTCTGAATTATTATAATTTCGAATTATGGGGCTCTCAGGCAAAGATATGGGATTAGGAATAACAGTTCTTTACTAGGAAAACTCAAAATAAAATTACAGTAATACAAAACAGCACTGCCAGAGTCAGACATGCCCTGCCCCCTSTGTGTCAGGGGGTGTCCCAGCCCCATCCCATGGGGGCTCAGCCCTCCTGCAGTGCCAGCTGTGGCTCTGCTGCAGCAGGGATCCTGCACAAGGGGGGAGTTTTCCTCTGCAGCTCCAGGGCTGCTGCAGATGGGCCTGGGCTCCCTCTGCCAATGCAGGGCAGCAGAAAGCTGCTCCTCTGGCAATGCAGGGGGCAAAGGCTGCTGGGCTGGGCCAGGCTCAGATTGGATCCAGGCAGGAATGCTTGGCTCCTCCCCTGGGCGCAGCATCTCCCCATGGGATGCTGGAATTGGATCAGCCCTGCAGGGACACTCAGTGGCCATGGAGAGCAGAGATCTCCTGGAGGGAGGGTTGGCTGTGGGAGAGAGGAAGAAAAAACTGCCCCATGGACAGCAGAGARCTGCCCCAGCTCTGCCAGATGGGGAYAGAACACACAGCCCCAGTCACAGCTTGTAATTGCAACCCAAGACAAAAGTGCCATACAGATAGGATAGTCATGCATGCAGACCAAGCCAGTGGCATGAGCTGGATGCAAATTACAACTTTTCAGCAAATTATGGTGAGATTTACTGCAACAGAATGAGTTAAGTTTGAAACTGTTCATATTCTCCCTGCATACTCATAGCTGTCACCAAAAAAGGCAGAGCCTGCTGGTTCTACCTTATTGAGTATGGATGTGCCAAGTACTCTATTCCATTTATAACAGGGATATTTCTATATAATCTATCTCTATCCACATCAGTTGCCTAACTGTACCTTATTTGCTCTGTTGCATTGCAGGGGAGGCTCTGGGACGCAGTGGGCCAGTGAAGGTGCCATATGCCCTGTTTGATTCCTACCCTGAGGATTTCTACGTGGAAGGACTGCCTGAGGGGGTGCCCTTCCGCCAGCCTACAACCTTTGGGATTCCCAGACTGGAGAAGATCCTGAGAAATAGACCCAAAATAAAATTTATTATTAAAAAGTAAGGCTCCCATATGTCTTTAATAATCTGTTCTACRAGAATTGAAATGTAGACCAAAAAATGAAATTATGTTGCCAGGTTCCTAAATTACTCTATAAAATACACACTGGAATATTTTTATTGAGGAAATGATCAGAAGCTCTTGTGCAAGTKGAACAAGATACAATAATCTCTTTGTTCTGACAGACTCTTAGACTTTGTTGTGAGAGGAATAGCAAGTCCATATTTCTTAATCCATCACAATTATCACATCAGTGGTTTAGTTCCTACTGCAAGGAGCACTTATGGACTGCTCATAAACTTTGCTGGTTGTGTATTAGGAGCTGAGGAGTGGAGATTATTTTAATGAGAGCTGTAAGAATTTTCTTTCTTTTTCCTAGAACTGTTTTAGATATTCCTGTGCCAGTACAGAAACAGTGGCAAGAGAAGTTACAAGGACAGATGGTGATAGAACAAGGGAGAACGGCTTTAAACTGACTGAGAGCAGGGTAAAATTAGATGTTTGGAAGAAAGTTTCACTGGGAGGGTGTTGCCCAGAGAAGCTGTGGCTGCCCCATCCCTGGAAGTGTTCTAGGCCAGGTTGGATGGGGTTTTGAGCAAACTGGTCTAGTAGAAGGTGTCCCTGCTCATGGCAGAGGCAAGGTTTTAAGTTCCTTCCAACCCAAACCAGTCTTGGATTCTGTGATTCTGGGAGGTTACGGAGCCTCTCAGTCACTGCATTCTTGACTTTGGCTGAGAGGATATCACTTAGTTACCATTTTAGAAAATGGGATTTTCTTTATTGTTGATGTTATAATTTTATTATTGTATGTAAAAGGTTCAATCTGTTTGCAGGCCTGAGATGCTTGAGGCAGCTATCAAAGAACGTTCTGGTAGAAGCTCCCAAGGTGAGTTTTGCAACTGCTTACATTTCCAGATAAAAGTTTATTTCAAGGGTTAAATATTAATTATGAGAGCAGCATGGTGTTAATAAATTCCTGAAAAATTTATTCTGCATTGCAGTTGCTTGGTTTGTTTGCTTGTTTGTTTGTCTTTAAGATGGGATAAGTACTTACCAGTTACAGTTTAAATACAGCTCTAACAAGGCAGTATTAATTTTTTTAAGTTATTCACAAATAGTTGTGCCTCTAATGTATTCTTTACTACATTTCATCAAAATGTAGCCAGTAATGTAGGATTCACAGGAGTTACTCAGGTCTAGAGATAAATTATTTGCTCCTAGTACGTAGATCATCTAAATGACACAGGCACCAGGGACAGGAGTGCCAATAGCCAGTAGAAAATTGTGTCAGGCAGGTAGGTCATGGAATAAATGCTCCCATTTTAAACTGAAACTAGGTCCTCTTTGAAAACTTTGCCAATATTTGTTGTTTTGCAATATTTTCTTTATAGATGAGACTGAAGATTTTGAGCTCTCTATAAATGTTTTCTAAATTAATCCTCTTAGGAAAAAATAATTCCTCCAGTAATGCCAATACAGCAAGGACCACAAAAAACACAGGGAAAACAGCTGAAGGTGTTGAAGACCTAAACATTGTTAAAGTAACCATAAAAGGTGTGTATACTGGCTGGTTTCACATCATAATGCTTGTGCTTATATTCTTCATGATACCTGCTTAGTTTGATATTTTTCTGCAGTCAGGCTGGTTTGCTGAAATACAAGTACAGTCAAGAAAGAACTCAAGTTACCCTTTGGTTTTGCTGAGATGTTAAATATTATCTAACACTCATTAATATCTCATCAGTGACATCTCTAGAATAGTCTTAGTCCAACCACCTGTTAAGAAGTATCCACATTTTTATGATGCAATAAATTAAATATTGACTTGCAGTTCTTGGCAACTTCCAGATGTCAGTGCTTGAACAGAATTGAATGACCTTGCTGGCTGAACTGCTTTGTCTTAACACCAATTACTGCCTTTGATGTTGCATGCTATGGCCATCTACTGAATGATCACTTTGCTTTTACCTTTACATACCATTCTATGTTCCATAAGAAATTAAAATACAATTTGCTGGTTTAAATTACTTTACAAAATCATCTCTAGACATTTCTGGATTCATCCCTGGAAGTGTTCAGGGCCAGGTTGAGTGGGGCTGGGAGCAACCTGGTCTAGTGGAAGGTGTCCCTGCCTATGGCAGGGGTTTGGAACTGGATGATCTTTAAGGTCTCTTCCAAACCAAACCATTCTAGGGTTCTGTAATTTCTTAGCAGCCATCTATTTGTGTGTATTTCTACAATTCAGTGTTACTACTAAAATGAGGAACAAAGACAGTCCCTGCTTAGAAGCTCTTGGGTATACCTGCTTTGAGTAACCATGYAGGGGTAAACAAGCTTCAGGGGGGGAAATTTGTGCTTAATTCTCATGCTGTTCTCACAATTTCTTCCAGAYGATGAAAATGAGCAACTGCCAAAAGCAGAAAATGCCAGACAATTGAGAGAGCAAGTAAATGATCTTTTTAGCCAGAAATTTGGTAATTGCTTCTTACTCCCCATTTTTATATAGGTGTGAGTGCAATTGRTGTTGTTCATACTGCAGTTAGTGAATGAATATTCAGAGTGAATTATATATATGGTCATTAAAATGAACATATTYGAGAATTGTATATGAATGTTGTGCTTTGACTCCAAAAAGGATATTTTGTAAGTGATGTAGATAGTTTGGTGTTTTAAACAAAGTCCTAAGGGTCTGGTTTGCTTCATGGTTCCCCTTTCCTTTTCCTTTTTTTCTGTGTCAACATGGATGAAGTATTTATTTTGTTGGCAGTCCATGGTTCTTGTCAGGGCTTCATAATCCTGACCTCTTAATACTTGGGATTAGAGTAATGTTAAAATTGCAATTTAACCCTTTTTCTGTGTATAGTTTTGTCTGGTTTTTTTACTTTGCATTGTACAGTAGCAATGACCTGGGTCTCCTTATCTGAAATTCCTTCACTTGTGCTGCATTGAATTGCTTTTCATAGCATTGCAGGAAATGCTTTGTTTCCTTCATGTAGCTATCTCCTTTAATATTCTGTTCTGTAAGAGCAATCTGTGTGCTTCATATGCTGAACTGTCAGAGTTGGAGCTGTGACCACTGCTCTCATAGTCATGTTCATGAGTGTAATCCAGAACCTCATTTCTAAAACTGTAATTGTTTCATTGTCAAGTGAATTTTGATAGTTTCAGATCTGATAGAAAGCATGGTTTGAATTTTGTTTCTTAATCCTCTGAGGATTTTCTTACACTTTTTCTTCAGTGAAATCAGAAATACTGTGGGTTTGAAAATAAACATGACCTCTCTCACTTAGGTGAAGCCACTGGCATGAATTTTCCTGTGAAAGTTCCATACAGAAAAATCACTAACAACCCTGGCTGTGTGTTGGTGGATGGAATGCCTCCAGGTGTGGCATTTAAAGCACCCAGTTATCTGGAACTCAGCTCAATGAGGAAGATTTTGGATTCAGCAGAGTTTATCAAGTTCACTGTTGTTAGGTATGTAGTTGCCATTAATTAGATTGTGAGTACATCCCCATAGCTGGAATAAATGTGAGAGAATAGAAGTTGTAGTGCATCTTTAAATAGATGTTGGCTCTTTTTGGATAACAATATTTCAGGTCAAATGAAGCCCTGATGTTCCTAGCATGAATAAAAGAGGACATGTCCAATTTGGTATGACAAAAGGCATATTACCAATACTGCATATTACAACAAGCTGGTTTTTGAGTTCAAATCTAATCATAATATGCTAAAAAGTCCTATAGTTTTCTGGGCCTTGCTCTCCCAGTCATAATATCAAGTTTTGAAACAAGTCCAGAGCTCATAGGTTTCTATTCAATATTTTAAAATACAATATTGTCCAATTATAGTATAAGGGAATTTCATTTGTATCTGTGTATCTCCATACACACACACACACATATATCCAAAGTTAATTAGTATGCATTAAGCAGAACAGATCAAACTTTGGAAT
The DNA here is from genome assembly GCA_014549065.1 of Cardinalis cardinalis. Lineage (NCBI taxonomy): Eukaryota > Metazoa > Chordata > Aves > Passeriformes > Cardinalidae > Cardinalis > Cardinalis cardinalis. Next base: position 318,127 of record JACDOX010000174.1, read on the forward strand.
CATTCTGAGGAGGAGTTGAAAATAAAAACTGATCAGTTTCTGTAACTTCTTAAATCACAGATGACTTCACAAGAGTTTAAAAGCTTCAGGTTATCTTTAGAGAGAGAAATTTCTTAGATTTTACTAAGGAATCTGAATTCTCAACCTGTAATCATGACATATTCTAAGCAAAAGGACTTTGATGTGTTTTTGAATTGAACCCTGAAGAAGAGATGATTCCTTGCTAAGTAGCAGTGACCAAGGGAAGGGTTTAGCCCTTCCATACATGTTACTTTTCAGAGTGCTAGTTTTGAAGAACCAAAGTGCCCAGGAGCTACTATTCCTTCTGTTTTACTTGCCTCTCTTTTCATGTTTTAGCATGACCTCTGTTATAGAAGGTGTGGGGAGGTTACATTGGGAGGAAACACCATGCAGTGCATTTCAGAATCAGTAATTTTTATATTTTTTTCCAGGCCATTTCCAGGACTTGTGATTAACAATCGTAAGTATTTATGAGRCACTGATAACAAATGCATTTTTTTAACCTACCAAATTTCATTTTCTGCATTGTGTCTTAGTGGCAGAAGCCCCAAGTTGTTGAGGTCTCTGTATAATTTTGCCTGTGTATTTCTCATTAAGATTTCCTGACTAAACATGGATGTACAGTTAACTTGAGGGCAGGGGGATAAAATTACATTTAAACAGCATAAGATTAGCATTGCCTTGATATGAAAATGCAAGGCTGATTTTGTATTTTTCAGCTGCAGAATCCCAAAGAAATTTAGGATCCTGACTGAGCAGCACACTTACATGAGTTGCTATGTTGTAGGTTTAAATCCATCACAGTAGCTGTTAGTAAGAGCTTTCCAATAGCTGCACAACCTTGTTCCAGTAAAAAATTCTGCATTCTGCTGAAACTATAACATTTTAGAGAGGCAGACTGTAGTTAGCTGAAGTGCCATGGCCAGTTTGGCCCTCACAATGAAAGTGTTTGGGGTAGTGGGAAGGAAAGATASAGTATTTTGGTTGCTAAAATAATTGTGGAATGGTATTTCCAGGGAATTCAGTTAGAAGTGAAAGAATCCACTGAGCTGTTGTCAGTTCAGCATAAATTGTCAATGTGTGTTGGGACTGGGGGAGCAAATTGGCCATGGGACCACATGAGGAGGATTGGGCATTGTCTGTGTCCACTAATTATGATCAAAATGATTATATATTTTTTTTTATATATCTATATATATGTGTGTGTGTGTATATATATATATATATATATATAAAATATTATATTATATATATGTATATATAATATATATTACATATACTGATGGATACCAAGGTGAATGAGTGACAGGCTCTGAGCTAACTGCTTATAACTATTATTTCAATTTATTATTTATTCTTCATCTAAAGAACATGTGGAAACATAAAAGGAAAGTTTTGGTGCTTGCAGACAAGACAGGGAGTGTTTTTCCTGTAACAGAAAGAATTGAACTGCATCTCAGTCACAGTGTTAGCAACCTGTTCATGTGAGAAGTTTGAGGATTTGCAGATTCAAGGGTTTTTCTTGTGTTGCATGTGAACCATTTTCATTGTGAAGTAAAACAATGATCATGTTTAATCTTAGAGCTGCTAGAAGAAGCTGAAGCAGAAGCAGAATCAGCAGCAGCACCAGCAGCAGCCACTACCACAGCAGTACTACCAGGTGATGCAGTGTGACACACGGCCTTGCAGGAGGGTGGGCTTGGGGTTCTGCATCTTGGCAGATACCATTACAGCCATGTCCTAGGTGTAAGGTGCTCATGATGAGCCATTTCATTTTGAGAAATGAATAGCTTTTAACTTTAATAACTGTAAAACTTTAAATAACTTTATTAGCTGTTAAACATTAGTGGAAAGTGCTTCTCCTTTCTTCAAGCTGTGTCATTGGTGTGTTCCTTGAATTGATTTTTAGAGATGATGAGTGAGCTGGAAAGAAGGATTAGTGGGGGCAGTGTGTAAAGGCAATTCAGCATCCATTTATTAATGTCTGCTTAACTCAAATGTGTGCATGCCTGYATGTACAGCCAAGTGAAGTTTGCCTGCTTAGCTGGCAGAGGGGTCTGGGTGGAGTTTCTGCCTGCTGCCAAGCTCTGTAACCCCTGTTAGACTGCATCTGGGACTGCACACACATCACCTGTCCTAGTCTGAACAGAAAACTTAGCTTTGGGCTGTGAATTGACTAAAGGAAATGTGGTTGGGCAACTTCACTTTAATCCAATACAACTTCTAAATGTTCATACACCTTTTAAAAATGTGTATGCTAAGTTGGTGTAGTGTGGAGAAAACTTCTGCAAYTGACTGAATAAATCATTACACAAAGAAGCTGGGAAACCAAGAGRAAACATCTGATGAACATTTTAAGAGTAAGGGACACTTGTATCATGAAAATTATTATAAAGGAAACTGCTGGCTCCTCTGTTTCCATGTGGAGGTGTGGAAGGAAGGAGATCAGCTGCTGATGATTTGTGAGCTTGCTGTATTCTGTTAGTCCTTAACATCTGCAGTGTTAAAAAGGTTAAATGGTTTCCCCAGAGCATGTTCATCTACAATCCATGCAGAGATAGAAAAATCAGCATGGAATTAAAGCATATTTCTTGTTCTCTGTTATGCACCTTCTCACTGTGCCCCAAAGACACAGACTTGCCATCACAGACAATGCTTGGGAGAAGTGGTGACTCTTTAAGCTGTTCCAAATTTGGTGTATTCTGTGCAAATGCACATTATGATGTTCTGGGTCTTTGTGATATATCTGCCACAGTGAACCATTCTTAGAARATAAAGTGTTGCATAGTTAAATGCAATAAATGTTTGGGGATATTTTATATTTTTATAGAAAGCTACACAAATTTATCTCAGTCAAAGAGATATGAGTCTGATTGTTTAAGAAAAATGAGGTGATTTTTGAGGGAAAACTTGATTTCCCTAATCTGATTCATCTTGTTGAAACTATATTCATATTCATTTGACTCTATTTTTTTTCATTTAAGAGCCAGCTGAACCAAGCCAAATAGAAGTATCTCTAGGAGGTGTGTGTTTGTCTTCAGTTACTATTAAGAAATATTTTTAAGTAATGCTGACCAAAGTTGCATCTGTTTTTAAAGTCAGGTCAATCAAAACCAAGAAAAGGTCTTTTACTGGTTCCTGGCACATTTCTTCATTTATAGTAATAACATGCTGCATCATGTGAAGAATACTTAGCAGCAAAAATTACTATTCTAATAATTTTACAAAGGAGTTCTAGGAATTCTTTGTGGTTGGTGAGTCTTGCCTATACACAGGCTCTGAGTGACTTCATATCCTGAGTGATGCATTTAGTTATTCAGTGCAGGAGTTTGCACAAGTGATGCAAGTGAGTGCTTGCCATCATCAGGAACTCTGAATGCCATATTGGCCTGGATACACTGTGCTGGGGGCAAGAGAGGGGAGCATTGTTGTTCTTCTAGCACTTAAACTCTGGAGAACATCCAACTTTCCTATTGTCCAAGAATATACTTGAACTCTGTCCTTTTCAGACAGAGTCACAGAATCATTTAGTTTGGAAAAGCTTTCTAAAAGCATCAAGTCAAAATGTTGCCCCAATACTGCCAAGCTCACCACTAAACCATCCAAGTGCCACATCTGCACAGCTTTTAACTACCTCCAACTCAGTGACTCCACCACTGCCCTGGGCAGCTGCCACAGACATCTTTTATCAAAAATCCTTTCCTTAGGATTTTTCCTCCTGAGAAGCTGAGAGGCCTCAGGAACAAAATGGAACCAATGGTTATCTGCTGCTGTGGAATGCAACAGGTGCATCTGGGATTGGTCTCATGTGCTTGGTTCTAATTAATGGCCAATCACAGCCCAGCTGTTTCAGACTCTCTGGTCAGTCACAAGATTTTATTATCATTCAATTCCTTTCTATTCTTAGCTAGCCTTCTGATGAAATCCTTCTATTCTTTTAGTATAGTTTTAATATAKCATTTTCTTTTAMTATAATATATATAATAAAATAATAAAATAAATCAGCCTTCTGAAACAAGGAGTCAAGATTCTCCTCTCTTCCCTTGTCCTGGGACCYCTGTGAACACCACCACAGGCAGCCTCTGCCAGGCCTTGACARCCCTTTTGGTGAAGAAGTGTTTTCTAGTCCATAGATATATGTAAGGGAGCTGTAGGTTTTGTATCCCCCATGTGTTTTTGCACGTGGCCTTGGTGAATTAGAAGTACAGGACTGACCTGAGAGTTGGGATGTTGTTGTCTGCTGTGWGCTCTGCTCCTGTAAATGCTGCCTTTGCCACACCCCAGCCTGTCAGCAGGCCTGGATGTCTCTGCCGTGGTTCCAAGGGGCTCTGCTGGTTTGCTGGGGTGCTGCCTTTGTGTCAGGTGGTCCCAAGAAGGATTTGCTGAGGTGTCTGCCCTGGGATGGCAGCTGCTGTGCTTCAGCACTTTTCATCTTGAGACTCTCCACTTTGGCTCATTCCCTAATCCTGCTTACATTGTCCCAAAAGAAAAAGCAGCAAATCTCTCTGATCCTGTTCTTCTGTAGCCTTTTCCATGGAAATTCCCTTTCCAGTCTCCATTGCTTCACTCCCCCTGTCATGTCATTGAGAACATTCTCAAGCAGAATGAGTGTTACAGGCTGAGTTACAGGTTCACTCCAAGGGTTTTCAGTCAGTCTTTCTTAGAGTATGGACTGARCCTGTTTGCAGCAATCAAGACAGAAGGAAGGCAAACATCAGAGTCACAGCAGAGCTGAGCTGCAGATTTTAAAGGCTGAAACATCAAATATCTTTATCATGCCAAAACTCTATGGGATTGCTGAAGCTAGATGGTGCAGGACAAAGACACTTGTTCCTGAGTGCTGTCATGTGGAAGAAAATCAGCTGTGGGCCTCCAGTGTGATGGTTTGGAAGAGATAGAAAAGCATAGTTATGAATTTGTCATCCAAAAGTGGCTTCAGACACTGGAACTATAGAAATGCCTTTGTGAAAAGGWATACAGTGGCAAAAATCACTTCAGAACTAGGCTGGAAGGTATGAAATGATCATGTGGTGAAACAGCTTGGCTTTGCAGTGATGAATTACTGTCACCTCAAACCTTCCAAACAACTTCATAGAAAAACCAATTTCCTTCCACCATCATATTGTCTGTAAAAAGAACAGAATCAGGCTCTGGGTCATGGACAGTGCTACACAGACATGAGATTCCTTTGATTTACCTCCAAGCATCCCTGCCATGAATAAAACTGTATCAAAAGGTGATGAATGCTTTAGCCAACGTGATTTTTTAAAAAAACATATCATAATGCATTCCTGTGTGATACTGTACTTTGAAAATTAGCTAGGGTTAAAATTTGTTTTGTAGAGACTGAAATAGAATAATGCAGAAATCTGTATTAGTTGAGGGAGAAGCAGTCCTACTAATGCCAATTTTATTTCCATTCATTAAGAGCTAGAGTGCTCTAAGATCCTAAGCTGCTTTACATTACAGTGGAAATAGTAATTTTCATAGAATCAGATTGCTGTGAATATGCTTTCATTTATTATTATTAATTTAAAAAGATAATGAATGCTTTTCATGTTTTTATAAATTTTTACTTAAGTAAAACAGTAACAGAATTGATGGGGAAGTTCCACTTTTTCATTCACTACTACTTTTTTAACAGATAACACAGAATCAGAAGAAGAGTTTCAAAAAAGCAAGATCCAAACCTGACGTCATAGACCTCAATACTGGGTAAAAGAATTTAGTGTTTCTTGAAGTCAACACCTGTCAAGGAATAATATTTTTATATTTTTGGCTGGRGAAAGGAGAGATGAAGTATAATACTGAATGTCAGAAGGTGCCAGTACTTTACTTGTGAATTATTTTGTGTCTCAGTTTTCACATATAAGATGTCAGATGTTTTGCACTTTCTTATCAAATACAGTATAAAGCACACTGTCTTCAAATTTGTGAGGAAGTCCTAGAAAAATAYGGCCTAAAATGTGTGATGGTAATCACATATCTCGGAAGCAGAGCAAGTGAAAGCTGAGGGAATTAGTGTTTATGTAAAGCTCTGACATGGTTGTGTGAAAAAGCATTATTATTCTTGGTAATGCACATACATTTCCAAATTGTAATTGAGCAGGAAAGCTCTTTACTGTGGTTGTCTGAGTATTGTCTGAGCTTGGGACACTCAGTAAAACTATTAACTGTCATGACAAACCAACCTCCTTTAAAAGTTTTCTTTATTTTCTTTTCATAAATTAAACTTTTATTTATTTAAAAGCCTAGTTTAATTTACAATGCCCAAATGTCCAAATCTTTCTCCTACTCTGTTTTTAACGTCACTTGTTCCTAAAAATTATGTTTTTGTGGTGGTGGAGAGGAATGTTAGCAATGCTATCACATCACCAAATCTAAAATGCTGACTCAAATGGTTTGGAGTCTCTGTGCTTCATTCAAAGAAAATGGTAGTGCTTCTTCCCATTTCAGTTTTTGTGCTAATACTGAACCCAAATATCTTCCTCGTTATGTGCATTTGATACTTCAGCAATTTGATTTGATTGGTATAAAGTTAAATGAATCATTGGCTAGGGGGGCCTGGRGCCTCTGGGTTTCATTCCTGGCACCATCTGATTTTTTGGAGCTGAGGGACAGCCTTGGWACAGCGTGAGCCCAGCCCAGGACAATGAAATGATGTGGTGCAAAGCTGCAGGAGCTGACAAACCAGCATCCCAGCATCCCTGAGCACTGCAGGCACAGCAATGGTGCTCTTATTAAATCAGGGAATTCTGTGTTTGTCATAAAACTGAATGGGGCAGGATAAAATACACTAAAGGAAAAACTTTGWTTCGTCATGGGATGCACTGCAGGCAGTGAGAAATAAAAAACCATCTCATTAGTCAGTTAAAGGTCACAAAAATGTTGTCTGAGCAATGGCTGCAGAGTTTGATGCTGCAGTAGTTCAGAGTTTTGGATGCTTTAGGCCATCCACTGAATTTATACCAAAATAAATATTTGTTCTAAATTCTGACAAGAGAATGCTAGATTACACATTTAATCTCATATTTATTGAGAGCAATATTCAGTTTCTGCATGCTTGCTGAATCTATGTTGCAATAGGACATGAAGTGAACGACACTCACRCGCTGAGATGTCCAAAGCAAAAAAGGCACCTTTATTTCTGGRCCTTGATATTTATAGAATTCCAAAAGTGACCATGGATTGGAGGATGGAATTGCCACCTCTCCAACCACTCTGGTCAAACCAACAGCCCATCAATTCCCTCCTCCTCCAGAAAGGAATGCAAAACAATCATTATTTACATGAAAAGTGTGTGAGAAACTCCATTACAAAAATGTAAACATCAGAAGGCTTGGAAGAACTTTAGAAGAACAGGGCTGCAAATCTAGGCCTAAAAAACTGGAAAATAGAATACAAACTGCTCATAGCTGTAAGAAGGCACAAGGCTTCAATGAAATTAACTTAATTTTTWAATTTCTCTTACCCAGTCAGAAGCTGCCTGTTCTGAGAAGAGCCTGCTCGGCCTGTCTAGAGCTGTGTAATATAACTGTATAAGAAAAGTATCTTCTATACAAACCCTTTTGTACTATTATATAGAAATGTCTACTTTTTCAGCAGTTCTGTGAATTGACCTAATAATAATGACTGTAGATTTGGATTGTATGAGTTTACTTTGGAGTATATTTTAAGGACTAAATTTGGTGCAGCAATGCTGGGGAGATGGCAGGGATTAAAATCAACAGGGACATAGCTCAGGCTGTATACATTTTCCAGTAAAGCTGAATTTTACTGTACCTGAATGCATCCTAACTTTTGTAATAAAAAAATTCCTGCAGAGTTCAGTCTGTTTACTTTGGAGAAAAAAACCCTTTACATTAATTTTCAGCTATTATTTTAATGTCTCATTGGACAACAGTATCTGTATATTTGAATTAATATTTCCTATTATATCTATCATATGTTTTTCCTAAATAAAAGATAAAATGATCCACTTGATGGTTTGTGTGCATTAATGAGATGGACTGTGAAATGGTCAATATTCCAGTGTGTGGATTAGGAAGCAACTGAAATGAAACCCCATCATAGTTTGTTCTGTTAATTCAAAGTAGTAAGTCCATGTTATATCAGAGTATCACACAGTTTATGTATGATGGTTTGGTCTTACAGTCCTGCCATGGGCAGTAGTTGTGTGGACTTGTGTGAGAGTTTTTCTGCTGAAGGCTGCGGGAGATGCTCTTCTGTTCATCTAGAACTAGTTATGGACACATGCTACAACCTGCTCCAAGTCCTATTATGTCAAAAATTCAGAATATTCTGTGAATACAACAATTACATTAAGTCCCCTGTGGTCCYGGTTATGCACCACAACATGTAAAACCATGTATATGTATTTTTTTTTTTTTCAAATTTCACAAACCATAAGAGATGTACAGTTCTGGCTAGATGATAATCTCTAAAAATGCAGATTATTTGCAAAGGTTTCTCTTTTACTGGCATGAATTTGAGATGATTGCATTATGCACAAATGGTAAGTGATGTTCCCTGATGAAGAAATAAAGACCTTTCTGATGTTTTTCAAGACTGTCCATGCAGTTATGTCTTTTACAGCAAATCAAGTCCTAGCAGTAATTCTGTAGGCAGGTGGAACATGCTGCAGCATGGTTGTGTCCTGCCAGCAGAGAAGGTCCAGTCCTGCTGTTAACACTGCAGTCCAGCTCTGGGTGGGTGAGGTGATTGGATCTTCAAGGAAAATTTTGAAGCCTTAAATTCAGTTGAGTGCAGTGTCTGTTCATGGGAGCAACCTGAAATTCAGCAGGTAAATCCAGAGCAGCACATTTCTGTCATTCTGGAGATAAGGGGGACCCTATAGGACATCTGCTTGTGTTTCACAAGATGCAGATCTAGGTGCTCCCACTTGAATACTGGGACCTTGTACTGGTGATGTCAGCAGGGGCAGGGTTAGCTCCATGCTGAGGCATTTTGAAAAAGCTCATCCTGGTCCTACCTTCCTTGTCTCCAGATGGGAGCTGGTGGTGACTGGTGCCTTCCTGCCTCAGCAGACAGCATTCCCAGCCCCATGGAATGAGCCCACTGCTGTGCCTTACCTGTTAACCCAGCCACGAGACACTGTCCACCTTATAACCACCACCACATTTACCTGCTGCTCTCTTTGTCACAGACATCTTTTATGAAAAATCTTTTCCTTAGGATTTTTTCTCCTGAGAAGCTGAGAGGCCTCAGGAACAAAATGCAAACAATGRTTATCTGCTGCTGTGGAATGCAACAGGTGCATCTGGGATTGGKCTCATGTGSTTGKTTCTAATTAATGGCCAATCACAGCTGGCTCAGACTCTCTGTCCCAGACACAAGCCTTTGTTATCATTCTTTCTTTTTCTATTCTTAGCTAGCCTTCTGATGAAATCCTTTCTTCTATTCTTTTAGTACAGTTTTAATGTAATATATATCATAAAATAATAAATCAAGCCATCTGAAACATGGAGTCAGATCCTCGTCTCTTCCCTCATCCCCAGACCCCTGTGAACACCATCACACACTTGAACAGACCTGCTGAGCCAGTGAACCTCCAGCAGTAGTTCAGGACCAGGTTTCACATTTGCTTCTAGACATGTTTAGAATGAGGAAATGACATAATGCAGCTTTCCCCAGGTTTCAGCTGGCCTGACTTCCCCTTCTGAAACAGCAGGATGGTTCATCCCTTCTTTACTCACAGCCYTCTTTAGGGGGCACTTTCAGCACAGCTGCCTGCCCAGCTGTCTGCTGCTGGGGGAGTTCTTACTGCTCACTCAAAATGAGGGCAGTGTCCCAGCAAGGGAACTGGGAAAATAAATAATTCCAGGGTATTGCCTTGTCAAGTGTGTAACGGCAGAGTGGCTCTACTGAAACTCTGTATGCAGGAGCTGAAAGAAAAATGAAGTGAAGGTGGTTGCAGTGGTGTTGCTGAAAGGACTGGAGTGGGCACTGGGCAGCAGCATGTCCATCGTCAGAGCCATCAGGGACTGGCCCTGCTGGACATCTGGCAGCTTCGAGCAGCCTCTCACAGAAGCCACCTCCAGAGCCCCCCTGCTACCAAAAACCAGACTGTGCAAAACCAAAAGAACTTGGCTTGTTCAGAGCCCATCTCAGATGGGATGTTCCTCTTCTGAGAATTTTCTTCTTAAATCTTGCTTCTTGACAYGTATTAGACGTGTGAGACATTTGATGGAAGGCTCAGCAGTGTCTCACACAGAGTTACAGGTGGTGTTTCACTGAACTAATCCTTTACGGACAGTGGCATCTAAATCCTCTCATTTCTCACATCACAGGATGAGCAATGAGGAAACAGGAAGGAACATGTGAATTGAGTGGTTTCYAGAAATGTACTGTCTGTAATGCAGTTTTAAATTTAGTACAAACAATTGTAATTATGAAATTAGCTGTTATGACAAAGTTTATGGTGTTCTGCACAAGCAGCAGTTATCTGGTGACTAACACAGCAGAATCCAAACAGCCCTGGATGGATCTTTTTTCATATTTGTGGTTGTGGTTGTGTAATATGCAAGGGACTTCCCTTGCATATAGGGAAGTCCCCTTGTTAAAATAATAAGAAACCAAAAGTAAATGACCATTTACTGTTGCACAGCTGCAAGTACCACAGCCAAGTTCCAGGGGAGCACTACAGTTARTATTTGATGGTTTTAATGTGGCCAGAGCCCCTGTCAGCCCTGTTGTGGTTTGGGGCTGCTGGGACAGGGGACAGGGGTGCTGCTTCTGCCTGAGGATCTCTGCTGCTGGCTGAGTGTGGGCTGGGTTTGCTCCAACACCCAGCTCAGGGTGTGAGCTGGCCTGCTGGGGACATTGGCTGCATCCAGAGGGGATGGAGCAGAGTGGTCCCAGCTGGCTGGAGCTGGSCTCCTCCCAGGATCCTGTGGAGAGCAGGGCCTGCCTCTGTCAGGGACTGCCCACCTCTGGTGCCACTGTAACCGAGGGTGCCCTTGGTGGGGACAGAGCACTCCTGGGTGCACCTTTGCTTGCAAGCAGTGTGGAATCGATCCCTGCAGCTCTCACATCCCTTCGGGTCTTTCTGCTCAGGGCTGAGGATGGAGGAGGAATGAATGGAGCTGGTGCACTGGCATTTCAGAACGGCTTAGCAGGGGACTCTGCTCTCCCAGCAGCACTCAGGGTCTGTCTCCAGCCCACTCTGGGTTTCCCTGTGCCTGGGGTCCCCTCCCATTCAGCCCTGTGCCCAGGTAAGGTGGTCCTTACCTAGCAGGGCTGGGACTGACTCAGGTCCTTGGGGGCTCCTCAAGGGAACCTTTTGGTGGCAGATTTTGAAGAAGCTGCAAGTGACTGAAAGGAAATGGTGATGCAAAGGGAGGGCTCTTGCACCCTGAGCCTGGGGCTGCCCYATCCTGGCTGTGCTGTGCCCCAGATTCCATTCCCACACACACACAGACAGTAGTGCCATTCCTGGGGCTCAGGGAGTGCATCACATGCTTCATTCAGCCGTTCCAGCTCTCATAGAGAGGRTGAAGGCGCCTCTGGCTGTCATATCCAAGGCACCTGTCCCTGACCCTCTGCTGCAGCACCCTGTGCCATCATGGGGCAGCATCAGCAGCCAGAGGAGTCCTTTGGATACCAGGGCAGCCAGCCTGGCCCTCACCCTTCACTGCCCTCTGATTCCAGAGCTCCCTCCAGGTTGTCCCCGAGTCCTCCCAGGTCACTCCTCCCCAGAGCCAGGGCAGAGGCTGGGCTGGGAAACACCGGCTCAGTACAAACCACAGCGAGCGAACAATGACGGGAGCGATTGCAGCGGCAGTTCCGCTTCCTCGGGGCTTTAACAGWGAGCAGAGCTGAGCYGGGGCAGAGGGGACAGAGCTGAGCCGGGGCAGAGGGGAGGGGAGAGCACCCAGACAGGCAGGAGCAGGGTCCGGAGCAGAGCCCTGCGGGCAGGAGCAGCAATGGGGGACGCCTTCATCCGGCACATCGAACTGCTGGGCTACGAGAAAAGGTTTTTCCCCAGCCAGCACTATGTGAGTATCAGCAGCGTTCTGGCATGTGAGGACTGAGGACTGGCCAGGGTTTGTACAAATTTTCTTAGGTAAATGTGACTGAGAGCCTAAACGCTCCCTTTTAAAGGGGTCATGGCTGATAACAKGAGCTGCAGGCAGCCAGAGACTAAACTGTCCTGAACACACAAGACTTCAGGCACCTCCTTTGCAAGCCATTGGCTACTTTGCAGGGCTTTGGAAAGGGCTTTTTCCTCTTTGATTCCCACCCACCTGCATGTTTCTGTCCCCTCTCCATTCATTCCAACTCCCCTAGTGCCCAGTTTATTTGCTGGCAAGGCAGAGCTACTTGCATTGGGGTGGTGGAAGGAAAACATTCAATTTCATCTGAAACTGGACGATCCCCAGGGTTCCCCGGGCACAGTGGGGAGCAGTGTCCCACTTGCCTGCAAAACTGCAGCCTCTGCTTTGCTCCTCAGGTCTACATGTTCCTGGTGAAGTGGAATGACCTCTCCGAAAAGGTCGTCTACCGCCGCTTTACTGAGATATACGAGTTCCACGTGAGTCCTCCCAGGACACATGGGCTTGGGGTGGGGAGAAAGGAGGGTGAATGCCATCTGAAACTGCCTCAAAGCAAACCTGGTTCAAAAGAGGCTCCTGGGTCCAGTTCTTTGACCTCTTTTGAAGGTGGGAGCCATTGGCTCTGTGTCCCTGGGCGCAGAGTGCCGAGGTGAGATCCAGCCAAGACATGCTGGTGGCAGCAGGGAGAMCCCCAGGAAAGGAGTCAGGCTAGGGGCAGAGGAGTGGGTGTCACAGCCTGTTCCCCTGGTGCCATCCTCACTGTTGTGCCTGGCTCTGCTCTGCAGAAAGCGCTGAAGGAGATGTTCCCCATTGAATCCGGGGACATCAACATAGAGAACCGGATCATCCCGCACTTGCCAGGTGAGGGGCAAGCACCGTGGCTGGGGGTGAATAGAAATGGCAGCTAGCTGGGAAATTCCCTGGTGGGTTGAACTGTGCTGGCTGCCTCGCAGACAGGTGGGTGGTGCAGTATTTCCTGTACGCCAGGCTTGAAATCAAAACCCCAGAAAGATGTGAGCAGTGGCAGTGGTTATTCCCAGCACTCAGCAGCCCTGCAGACCCCGTCCCTGCTCTCTGAGGGCACCCCAGAGGCACGTCCAGCAGAATCAGCTGTGACCCCTGTGACTCCTGGCTGCTGCAAAGTGTCTGGCTTTGGGGAGGCTGAACTGAGTGGAGCTGAGCTGAGCCCTCTGTTGGTGACACCATCACTGGTGTTGGCTTAATGCCCTTGTGGCAACACAGATACTTTGTAAGAGGAAGCAATGCAATATGTCTTCAATGACAGGGAATGAACTCCTGATCMAAACAGCTGATGTTTTGTCTCTAAGCAAGGTGCATGTCAGAAAACTTCCCCATTTTATTTAATTTCCTGCTTTAAAGGAAGCAGAAGGGAGTCTGAAAGAGAGCTGCAGTTGTGGTCAGCCTCTCTGGAGGAGGGGTAAGCCTGCACTATGTAGCAGTGTGGGTGCCAGTCAGCTGGACTAACATCAACCACCGTGCTGGGCCACTTCCATCAACTGTCCCCCACCGTGCTGGAGCTGGTCAAAGCATCCTTATTCCATTTGGGGAACTGAGAGCACTGAGGACCAGACAGGTGTCAGACTGCTGGGGGGCATGGGGTGCCACTGACCACACAAAAGTATCTCCCAACATGCAGTTCAACACTACTTGAGGTGGGGACTGCCAGCAGTATTTTAGAGTTCTGGAGTCAAGAACACCTCAACCAGTGGAGTGGGAGGATAAATATGTCTCTTCTGACTGCCGGCTGGTCCCCTGAGCCCCTCCTGGTGCCCTGGTGCATCTGTTGTATTTCTGGCCCAGCAGTTGGGCTTAGTCTGAACACCTATGTAGGAATTACCCTTAAAATGAAATAGGGTCAAACAGGATCATTGCTGGGCTTGCAAGAGCTGTGCCCCCACAAAGCTTCACCTTATTGGCACAATGCAGCCACGCAGCACCTTGGGGCCAGACCCACTTGTTTGCAGGGCAAAATTAGTAATTCAGAGCAGTGTGCTTGGGAAAGTATTAAAGACAAGGCATTCTATCTGCTTTTTCTGAGCCCTTTTTCCTCTCCCCCAGCCCCAAAGTGGTTTGATGGGCAGCGCTCAACTGAGAACAGGCAGGGCACACTGGCTGAGTACTGCTACACTCTGGTGAACCTGCCCCACAAGATCTCCCGGTGCCTGCATGTGGTCAACTTCTTCAAGGTCCGTCATGATGACATGAACCCAGTCACAGACAGCCAGTGAGTCCAGCTGCCTGATATTTTGAGGGAAATCCTGCATTCCTGGCCTTGGATGCTGGCAGGAGCCTGCAGGGAGGGTGCTGATGGATAGGGCTGCTTGGCATTGAGCTGCCTTTGCTCTGACCTGTCTAGGATCAAGAAGCCTGAGGTCTTCCTTCTGCCAAAGGATTCCAAGAAAAACCCCACTGGTAAGAGGGCTGCAAAGTGGCTGCCTCAACAGCAGTGAAGCCTGCTGGGGAGAGAGGTGGTCATTCCATGGCAGATACCCTCACTAAGAGCATGGTTGCTATACCAGAGCTGCAGCTGTGGTGAAGCCAAATSCTTGKGGGGAAATAAGTCATTGTCCTGAAATCCAACTGATTTGGGGCTGAAAGAGGCTGGGAGGGCAYTTTGGGCTGTCCTGGGGCTGCTTTTGGCCTGCCTGGAACAGRGTGTTTCTGGGCTGGGGGCGGGAGGAGGGAACATCYGTCACTTCTCTCATGCAGACATCACGGGCCCCATTGTCCTGCAAACGTACCGAGCCATCGCTGACTATGAGAAGGGCTCCACATCTGAGATGGCTCTCAAGGCTGGGGACATGGTGGATGTCGTGGAGAAGAGTGAGAATGGTATGTGTCCATCCCCCTGGAGAGCCCCTGAGGGCCAGCCCAGTCCCTGCCACAATTTCAGCAGGAATGAGTACTGCCCTTGCATCCAAACACAGCATGTGAGCTAGTTACGGCACTGAAGGCTGAGGGRCCGTTCTAGGAAACTGTGCAAGACCCTGGCCATGCCTCAGCCTGTGAGGCTTCCTGCCCACAGGAGCAGGATGAACTGGTCAACTTCTCTGGTTGCACCATGTCAAGAGAGATTGGCCCCAACACTGTCCCTTTGGTCTGGGACACAGAGATGCCTGTACCTGCCCTGGCCAGGACAGACCTGGTGCCAGTCCCCACAACACTCTCTGCTCTTGCCCATGGCTGCTTTCTTTGCAGGCTGGTGGTTTTGTCAACTGAAGAATAAACGAGGCTGGGTACCTGCTGCTTATCTGGAGCCACTGGATGGTCCCGATGAATCTGAAGAGCAGGAGCCTAACTATGCAGGTAAAATGTTGGGGTGACCAGGGTGGGCGTGTGTGTCAGAGCAGAGCCTGCTGCAGCTCTCCACTGTCATGGCTCACTGCAAAGCTGGGCAGCTCAGACTGAGCAGGGTCACTGGGCAGGGAGACGCTGCTGTAGGAACTGCCAGGAGGGATAAATCTTATGGCTTGGTGCCTCAGTGTCAACCTTGGGAGCTTCCCATGACCTGCGACTCAGCATTAGGTTTGTGTTTTGGCTGATCTTTACCCAGTGGCCATGCTGAGCTGGCTGGGTGAAGGCTGAGGTGCTGGGTTAGCAGAACAGCATGGTGCAGCACCCAAATCAGGCACAGGCATTCACAGTGCTTCGCCTCTGTGCTGTCCTTATCAGGGCCTGCTCCTGCTACCTGTCCCCTGCACTGCCCTGCCATGACAGCAGGGCTTTATCACGTGGAGCAGGGAAGGATCCTGCAGACTTGTGCTAATTGCTCAACAGGCTTCAGCTTTGAGGGTTGCACAACACTGGAAAAGGYTCTATTAGCACAACACTTCCTTCTGCCTTATTTCACCACCTGAATTCTGAGCACACTTTTGAGCAGAGATAGGAGTGCTTCCTCTGCTTGCACCCAAAAGTTTTTTTTTCTGGAGAGATGGTGAAAGGGCTGGGATGAGCCATGGGCAATGACAAGACTGGGGGAAGTCTGAATCCAAACCTCAAGCACCCTGAGTCTTGCCTAAAATGTAGGGTGCCTCCCCTGGTGCCTCCTCAGTGGCTGGGGAGGTTCAGCCCCATCCCTGTGGTGTCAGCGCATGATTCACCATCCCCATTTCGTGTGTAGGTGAAGCATACGTGGTCCAGAAAAGCTACACTGCTGTGGAAGAGGATGAGCTGACCCTCAAGGAGGGTGATACCATTGAAGTCATCCACAAGCTCCTCGATGGCTGGTGGGTCATCAGGTGAGAGATGCCATGAAGAGCAGCACTCAGGCAGAGGGAAGACACATCCATGGTGCTCCACATCAGGGCTCTGAAAGCCTCGGTGTCTTTGGTGCCACTGCCCAGCACTTCCTTTGCAGGGCTGCTTCTCAGAGTCTGTTCTTTGCCAAATATTAAACATTTCAGCTGCAAATTCCTCTCCTGAGGGCTTCAGAAATATCCAAGAAGGAGGCAGATGRAAAAAACCCATGTATCTGTTATTTTGCCTCTAAATTGTTCTGGCACATTTTGCTTTGCCAAACCTCAACTTTCATCCCAGCTGCAAGGAACATCCGAGGTAACATGGCACCAGCAGGGGACAGGCCTGAACYATGACTCATGGAATGTCCTGAGTGGGAAGAGTTCAAGGCCAGGCTGGATGGAGCTTGGAATAACTTATTCTAGGGGAAGGTGTCCCTGCCTGTGGCAGGGGGGTGGAATGAGGTCCTTTAAGGTCCCTTCAAACCATTCTGGGACGCTGTGACCAGGAATGATCAAATCTCTCTTCTGGACTGAGGAGGTGGTTGCAGAGCCAYGACTGCAAGTGATGTTGCTTTGTGTTGCACTGCAGGAAGGATGAAACCACAGGTTATTACCCCTCCATGTACCTGCAGAAAGCCGGGGAGGTGAACACCTCTGTGAAGAGTGAGCTGAGGAACCGGGGTGCTCCTCCACGGAGGTAGGAGAAGCTCTCTGTAGAGGGCAGAAGAACATGTCCCTCTTCCTTGAGGGAGGTGAAATTAAACCAGACTGGGTGTTGTGGTGTCACCTGCTTGCCCTGTCACTGAGGAACTGCCTGGAGAAATGTAAGCAGGGCACAGGCAGAGCAGGGCTGTCCTCCCACCAGCTCTGTGCTCCCCAGCTACCACAGGCATTGCTGATGCAGGGCTCCAGGATCCTTGCTCCAACAGGTCCACCCATCACGTGTATTTCTCCTTGTACTTCTGCAAAGTTTATTTTCTGGGCTAATCTTGTTTAATTTTCAAATTGGCCGTTTTCTTACTTCCTAAGTGTGTGCACTGAATCTTTCAGAGGCAAGGAGAGATTTGACTAAATGAAGCTGCCAAGTGGCCTAATCTAATGGGAGGATTTGAGCTAATGCAAGAGATTTTATTTTGATTAAAAAGATAGAAAGCACAAATAACTCATTAATTCCAGTGCAAAGAGAATGGCTAAAAAGGGCAGAATTTGCTGCTATCTCTTTTTTCTGCAAGATGACATGTCAGGCCTGCTATAAAATCTCTCCAAAGCCAGTTTTGCTGGAGCATGGATTGAGTGTGAGACAGTGTAAAATGGTCCAGATCCACCTATTTGGCCACAGAGATGTTTGCTGGTAGCCTTGGGGGAGGTGAGGTGGCCTGTTCCAAGGACAGTGGCTTGTCCCCTTGCCATTGTGACTGCTGCCTCTGTGGCACTGGCAGCCAGGCCAAGCCCTGCTGTGAATGTGGTGACCTGTTAAGGGCAAGAGCTTTGCTATGACATGGGGGATGTGCTCACACCAGGAAGGGGCTGAAGGCAGAGAGGCACCTTTCTCTGAGAAGAGCAGGAGGATGATGCCATGGGGTGGACATCAGGAGCCACCTCACTCCTGCCATGGTACTGAAGACAAAGCAGGGCCCCTGTCTGCCTGCCCAGGGACAGTCCCCAGTGCTGGGGTTTCCCCTGCAGCAGCCTCAGGCTGCTCAGGCTTTCACTTCTCTCAGTAGTTTCTCTCCTGTGGGTTGAACACTGCACATTTGGGTGCACACTGACACATGCCCCATACTCCATTCCCCTGTATCTCACCCTTGGGCCTTGGGGAGCCATGCCGAGCCCCACACCACCTCAATTTTGTGCCCAGGATAGGTGCTGTATGTTCATTCATCAAATAGCTACAGATCACTTCTGGGGCTTTCTTGGATAACTCTCATGCCCATCTCATCCTTCCAGCCTCACACCCAATCTTCCTCACCAATCCCTATCATTACTTTCCAGACTTGTGCTCAGGGTTCACCCTTCAGTGTTTGCTTGCAGAGCACCATCCAGCTGCCTCTGCACACGTCGTAGATGGTGGCTCATTGACGGCTGCCCTCGATGGCTGCCATCCACCAGGCAGAACCCAAAAGCAGAAACTGGGGTTTGGGTGAAGCAGAGGAGGAAGTGTGGGGAAAGGAGGTATGTGGTGTGACAGCTGCCAGCAGGAAAACTGAAAGTTCTGTTTYTCACTCCTTGCAGATCCACCATCCGAAATGTGAAGAGCATCCACAAGCAGGGCCGGAAGCAAATCAGCCAGGAGACCTACAGGAGGAACAGCAAGAAGTACATCCAGAACCAGCGGAAAATGCGGGGAAATTCCCACAACAAGGCCAATGTCATCAGTAAGTCTCAATGGAACTGGAATCCTGCAGCATGACCCAAGCCCCCCACGAGTGCTGGCAGCTGGAGCAGGATGGCACACTGAGGTCACACCACGCCCGTGGGGAATGTCTGTGCAGGAGGTGTTTCTTTCAAGGAGTTTTCTTGCCCCTGGCTATAGGTCAGACAGAGCAGAATACGGTCCTGGAAGGAGGTCAGCTCACATTTGGGACCAGTGCTTTCCTTTGTGCACTCAACCTCCCACATGCTGCCTTATCACTGCAATTGCCATGTATGTTGGCTGTCAGCAGAGCCCCCAGAAGGAAGTGTTACATGAAGAATCAYAGAATTATAGAATTTGGTTTTGGTAGGAGGAGACCTTAAAGACCAATTCGTTCAAAGCTTCCACTTGATCAGGTTGCTCCAAGCCTCACCCAACCTAGCCTTGAACACTTCTAGGCATAGGGTAGCCACAGTTGCTTTGGGCAACCTGTGCCCCACTACCTTCACAGAAAAGAATTTTCTCCTAATATTTAATCTAACCCTGGCCTCTGACAGTGTGAAGCCACTCCCTCTTGTCCTACCAGCTCAGGCCCTTGTAAAAGTTGTCTCTCCATGAAGGAGAGAGGCAGGCATTGAGGCATACCCTTTAGATCTGTTAGTCCCCATGCAGTATCTGTGACCTCCCCAGAGCTAAAGATGGGCAGACCTCACGCAGACCTAAAGACAGGCTTTCCCTGAGCACAGCTCCCAGCTGGGCACTGGTGGGCACATCCCGACACCACAACCTGCAGGAAGACTCGTACATGGAGCAGGGACAGGAGGAGAGGCAGGAGCTTTGGTGGCCATGATGTAGGAAGCTACTGAATGTTCATGAGGGTGGTGTGTGGTGCAGAGCTCTGACCCATCTGTACATCTTTTTTACTTGCAGTTGAGAAAAACGAGCCAGAGGACAACAAGCCCAAGGCTCAACCTGCTGTTCCTCCCCGTCCCAGCAAGGACCTCATCCTGAACCGCTGCACTGAGAGCACATGGAGGAAGATCCTGTGAGGGTCCTGTGAGCCCCCACACCAGCCACCCAAGCTTCATCTCCTCCAGCTCCTGTGCAGCTGGGGCTCAGAGCTGGAGCAGGGATCCAGGGCCAGGGAGGCTGTGGCCATGTCAGCCCAGCCCAGTGCCCACCCTCATCCTCCACCACAGCCATGGGGTCCTGATAGCACTTTGAGGAGGGACCAGCCCTGCTCTACCAGCTCCTTATAAGCACCAAGTCCTCATCTCTACATGCCCTTCTATTCCCTTTTTGTATTTTGAATTATTTTTGTGGTTTTCATCAATAAAGGAGAGACACATGATAGAACCTGAGGAGCAGTGTGGGCATGGTGGTAGGAAAGGTGTTCCTCCTGTTATAAATAAGAAGCTTGACTAGGCCAATATTCCAGCAGCAATCAATTTATTAATTAATATGGTAAAGGATGAGCAATACAGTGCTGGGTACAATGGGGGAAGTTTTCCCTCCAACTGCACACCCATAGTTGAGGCTTACAGGTATTTATAGGGRTACTCATAAGCTTTCTCAGCAGTTTCTATTCCAATTTTTACTCATCAGCAGTTTCTATTCCCAATTTTTACGTCACAATTCTATACACTATTGTGATTTAGTTTTTCTCAGGATGTATCCCAAAAGGAGTATCCCAGATGGTGGTGATCCAGTTTCTGAAAAAAGAAAGATGAATCCCATCTGGTGAAGTCCAGCTCTCCAGATGTGGGTCCACCTGTTAATTGCAAGGACTATAAATCTCATAACAGTGATGTCCAGCTTCCCTTGGTCGAAACTATAAATCCTTGAGTTGATGTTCATCTTCCTTTCTCAAGCTGCTTTTCTCTGTTTTGTTAAGGCGTGAGATAAGCATGTTTCCTTTATGTATATTCCACAGCTATAGTTTCAAGGATACAAGCAATATTCTAAAATTATATTTCAAAAGGTTATTATTGCAGAACTCCTTAAGGCTTAACTACCAGCAAAGAGCAACATYCTTAACGCTCTATTTCAAATGCTCCTAAATCAACTAAGGTTAATTGCGAACAAAAGACAGGTTCAAAGGCCTTCTTCCATGCTTTACTTTCCTCAGTTATTATTAGAATTCATCTTTATAACTGTCCCATGGTCCATCTCCACACATCTCACAATCACAACTACACACRTTGCCTGTATGTACCTGACACGAAACACAGCTTTGTATTTCACAGTTCAGGTGGAGACTGGGCAAGGCACTCTTGAAAAGGATGCTGGCAGTGAGAAAATGTAGCTGGGGGGATGAAAGGACAGCAGCTTCCTCCTGGAAGGCGGCTGCTTGGCTCTCTCGAGAGAACAGCGAGGGCTCAGTGCTGAGAACAGTCAGTGTTCACACACGGAGTGTGGTGGGACGGCTGCATTTGGTTACCGGCCCAGCCAGCCCTGCCATTGCTGTGCCGGCCGGGGCTGCCTTCGGGTTTCGGATGGCGCTGGGTCGACCTGTAGGTTTGTGCCTGGGTGTTTTTGATTGTCTGGCGCTGGGTCTAAGCCCACACTGGGGTCTGGGGGTKTGTTCAGATTTAGGCCTAGGTCGGGCTGTAGGCTCAGGCCTGGCTCTACGTCCAGACGCAGCTCARGGTCCGGCCAAGTACGGACGCTCCCCTCAGAGGGCGGTGTGGCCCCTTTAAGAGCCGCGCGCTGCGGCCGCGCGCATGCGCGCGGCGAGCTGAGGCTGCGCGGGCCCGCGTGTGAGGGCGGTCAAGATGGCGGCGGCCTGAGGGCAGCGATGGCGGCCTTGGTGCGGCGCCTGCTCTGCAGGGGCTTCTGCGTGCCGGCGGGGCCGCCGAGCACYCGCCAGCTGCGAGAGGCTGACGAGGCTGCTCCGGTGTTCCAGTACGCGGGGAAGGCGGCAAGGCGCAAGGACCGCGTGTTCGTGTGGGGCTTCAGCTACTCGGGCGCCCTGGGCATCCCCAGCTTCGTGAAGCCGGACGCGGGCTGGAAGAAGCCGCGGCGCATCCAGCCCACGCCGTACCGCCTGGAGACCGAGGACAAGGTGGGCCCGGCCCGGTCCGGCGGGGCCAGCGTGTCTCCCCCGGGCTCTGGAGCCTGCTCAGGGCTTAGCACAGCCAAGAAACTGGATCGGGTTTAAAGGCTTTGCCCTGATTTAGTGTTTTTTTTGTCGATATAGTGGTATCGCTTGGGGTGATGACTCTTTTAACTGCAGCAGCATATGGTTTAGAAAGTACGTATCTGTGATTTTGTCAGAGGCATTAGACAGCCAGAGTGTGAAGAGCATTTGCCAGATAAAATGGTCCTGTGGGTGTTCCCACCTGACAAACGGGAAGCTTGCGTTGAAAATCATGTTATCCTTTTGCCTACGTGTTTGACTCGTGCTCTGCTTTCGAGTGCAGAAGAAGCCAGAGCGTTCGTACAATATCTTGAGTTGGAAGGGACTCAGAAGGATCMTGAAGTCCAACTCCTGGCCCCGTGCAGGACAGCCCAGCGATCCCACCCTGCACTTGAGAGTTGTCGGAACTTTCCTWGGGCCAYTCCCTGGGGAGCCTGTTCAGTTCCTGACCACCCTCTGGGGGTAGAACCTTTTCCTGAAACCCAATCTAAGCCTCCCCTGGCGCGGCTGCCCTCGGGTCCTGTCCCTGGTCCCAGAGCAGAGGTCGGGGCTGCCTCTCTGCAGCTCCAGTGAGATCTGACCTCAGGTTCCATTTTTCCAGGCTGAACACCAAGTGACCACAGTTGCTCCTCATGTGGCTTTTTTTTGTCAAAAGGAGTAACACATGTTATTTTCTTAATAGCTCTGTATCTTTATTTTTTTTAATTTTTAATTTTTTTWAAATCTGCTGATGCAGGTCAGCACACAGGTTTTTCTGGTGTGTTAAATGGGGCCAAGATAATGCAGAAATAAAGATGTGTGCACACAAAACCAAAACTTTTAAGGCAGAATGGTTGGACTTGAGTTTTCACCATTGTGCTTATCACAGAAGACTGATAATTTTTGCAAGACCATACATGCCATGAATTTGGGCTGCATGTGAATGTAGCCTAATGAAGAATGAATGCTGATGAACAAGTAGCCTGGAGTGAAACTTGCTTTTCTAAGCCACAGTTTCTAACTGCATGGTGTGGGTTTTGTCTGTCTTCAAAGATATCCTCTGCTGCCTGTGGTTATGGATTCACACTGCTGGCTTCTAATACCAGAGACATCACCAAAGTGTGGGGCATGGGGCTCAACAAGGATTCCCAGCTTGGATTCCAGAGAAGCAGAAGAGATCAAAGTAAGGATTTAAGTGTTTTAAAGACTTATAGGGTAACACTGCAGTCTGCCTGTGGTACAGGAATCTCCATGTTTTTGGAACTGTGAAAAACATCAGGAGGCTTTGATGCAATCCCAGGCTGTGTTTTATTTTTTTAAACAGATATTTTTCTGAAATTTTTCTGTGTTGTTGTGTGCTTTGTAATTGGTCAGCGTGTGCCTCTGTTGTGTACACTGCACTTAATTAGTTTCATCTGGACAGGAATGTAGTTGTTCATTCTGCAGAGTGTGGCGTTGGTTAATTTGTGGCTTTGAATCTATAGTTTGATAGTAGGCACAGTGTAGTTAATAAAATCATTTTGGCAGGATGGTTTGCTCACTTCTGACGCCTTTGCACTTAAAAACTAAAGTCCTTTAGTCCTCCTTTCCTCCCCAGTAAGAGTTTTTTTTATACAGTCTATGGGGTTTTTGTGAAGCTGTAGGGTTTGTTTTAAAATTATTTTAATAGCAGGTTGCRTTTTGAAGGAAAAATGTGTTTTTCAGTCATTTTGTCTTACACCAGGCTCTCAAACTCCTTTAGGAAGGCGATTTCTGTGCAGAACATTGCCACCTACCACTGAAGACAGGAAAAACCCAAACGTTCCTCATAGAATGGCTGACTGCATAGACATTCCTCCATAAACAGTTGAGGAAAATCACAATAAAAGCAGTTTTTGTCGTTATGATGTAAAAGAGTGTAATCCATYAAGGTAGGGTGTGTCTGGTGTGGGCAGAAGATTAAACTTGGTGGAGAAGCAAGAGAAAATTGCAGCATGTTGAGGTTTGCAGTGGTGCTGCTTTGTGGTGGCACTGGGTGGTTCTGTAAGAGTGTGTACACACAGCAAGCGTGTGCTTGAGCAGCAGCTGCAGAGTGCAGGGGCTGCAGGAGCTTCTGCTCACTTCTGCTTTTCAAGGTTTCAGCTCTTGCTGGGTCTTATGTACGTGCTGATGTCTTAGGAGTGTCTTGCAATTACCTTGTTTTTCATCTGACCTGGAAATTATTTTGTCAGAGAATCCAGAAGTAGGTTAAATAGTTTTGCAGTTCAAGCCCTGCTAAGTAAGAGAGTGTGTTTGGTAAGATCAGTTGAAAATGTGGTGAAGATCAGAGGGATTGCTGCTGCTCCATGTTTAATGTCCCACCAGGCAAGCTTTCCTTTGGGTTGTGCTGCTCATTGCTGTTTTACAGACTGACTGTGGTGCCTGCTGCTTCCAGCACTGTGTTGCTGTAGCTGCTTCATTTCCAAGAGAATTTGCAGCCTTCTGACTTTTGGATGGTTGCATCTCAACTGCTCATATTTCCCACTCCCTGTTCCTTACCCACCTCAGTGTCTCTTTCTCCAAATCCCCTCAGCTATCAGTGATGGTTACTGCAGTAACCAGTAGCATGTATCTTTCTGCTGGAGGGAACAGAGAGGGGAAAAGGTTATTTTGCTTTGTGACTTCCAGGTGTTTCTAGACAGAGAGTTGCTTGTCTTTAAGTTCCTTAAGTTCCTTTAAGCTCTATTGCATGGCAGATGCCCACCATTGGCAAGCTGCCTGTTGTGCTGCCTGTCCTCACATCCAGTAGTGTCTTACTGCAAAAGACCTTGTGTAGATTTTTTAAATTTTAATATTTTTAAATCTTAGGGGTTTTTTTGTTGTTGTTGTTTTGTTTGGTTGGTTGGTGGTGGTGTTGTTTTAGTTTTTATTTTTATTGAGAACCAGTAAAGCACTGCTGCCTGTTTGCTTTGGATCCTCCAGGATTTGATTTCACTTATTACAGTTATTTTGATATCAAGGCTTTTTATCTCCTCTTAACTTTTTCCCTAGTACTGATTTATGGTTTGCTGTTCTTTCYCTCCCTCCCCCAGTTGACTGTAACTGATTCTGCCCATGTTCTTCAAGTTGCTAAATCTTTTTAAAGTACAGCATGTCRTTTTTCATAAACGTTGGATGTCTTACTCCCAATGGACTTAGCCTAGCTAGTCTTTCTTGCATTCCTTATTTCTGAAAGTGCCTGTAATCTACTTTTCTTTAAGATTTTTTTTTTGTTCACCTTTCCTGATATATTTTTGTGATTGTTGCTGTTGTACCTTGCTTGCAATATCCCCAGAATGTTTGTGCATGGTATTAAGCTCTAGTAATGCAGCTGTATTCACTGAAGTGGTTGAACATGTGGGTGAAAACCTTAATAACATTCACCCTCTAGTTATGGTGGACTTTTGTTTAGGCAGTGATTGGCTTCAGCTATCTCCATAGCTTTTACCTTCTCCTTCCCACTGTGATAAATCCCTSTCGGTCTCTTTGGTTAGTGTCTTGGCTTTCTAAAATGTATCTGCTTTTATAACAAAACAGAAGTGACTGTGTGAATGTACAACAGGATCAGCAGATGTATGTTGAATTTACTTTGTGCAATCTGTTGACTTTAAATTGTTCTCTTTTCCTTCAGCTAAGGGCTATGAATATGTCTTGGAACCRTCTCCAATTCCATTACCACTGGAGAAACCACAGCAAACTCGAGTCTTGCAAGTGTCCTGTGGGAGAGCCCATTCCYTGGTCCTGACAGATAGTGAAGGAGGTACAGTGTTGCTTGGCCTGGTGATGTCTATGGGTGCCTGGCTATGCTTTTACTAAAAGCTTGAAGAAAATTGTCTTCTGTCCTTTAGAACTGTATGGCAGGTGGGCTGTTTGCACTGTAAGTGGGATGGAGGCAGCTGTTGGCCTTTGTGGGATTGCTTCTGTGATGGAAAGCTGTGAGCTTCACTTGGCTCAAGCTGTAAATGTTCTTACTACAAGGTTTGTTTCTCTAGCCCCAGGTCTGGCTGAGCATAGCCTGATTGTCTTGTTCACTCTGATGTGTTTTTGAATGCAGATTTGGGTGACTGTGCCAGTGCTCCTGTGTTATTTCCCCTTTAAGCCCCAGAGTGCTATGTTTGTAAAAGCAATTAATTAATTAGTAGTCCTTTATAGAGAAGATCTCTGGGAATTCTCTGGTGCAGTGGCTTCAGTGCTGCACCAAGTAATCCAGTGCAGCTTCTTAGTGGGTGAGCTGGTTGGTTCATTGATTCCCACTCCTGTGGGAGTGCTGATCTGTTTCTGAGCCTCTTTGACAGTGGCAGGAGGAACTGGGAGTTCCCCACTGTGACAGACAGCAGGCTCCAGGTACTGCTCTGTGCCTGCAACAATACTGCTGGGTGCTGCTGGTGAAAATTGATTCAATCACTTCCATTCAAATGGACTTTGAAAAAAGCTTATGGCAATATTTACATTGCTGTGCTCCACCTTTCAGACTTAGAACGGCCTGAAATTATTTTAAGGACCTGAAAAGAGGTTTTCAGGGGATTGAGCAGTGATAAAACTAATGTGTTTTATAATTGTTTTTCAGTTTTCACAATGGGAAACAATTCTTATGGACAGTGTGGCCGGAAGGTTGTTGAAGATGAAATTTACAGGTGAGAATTCAAAGATCATGAACTTTCTTATTGTTGGAAACATAATTGCATGAAAACAACCCTGCAGAAAAGCCTGAAGGTGGAAAAGGTCTGGTAGTGTAAACATGCCAATTAAGATTAAGGAGTCTGAGAACAGGCTTTTGTCCTGCAGGCATCATACAAACAGCCTGACTTTGAATCCATGCTGGGCACTAGCACTCTGCTGACAGCATTCACAAGAGACAAAAGAATGTCAGCATGGGACAGTTCTTGCAGGGCCTAGTGGGAGAGCCCAGCCTTCATAAATTACTCGAGGTAATTGGTGTTGGTAGTTGGGCTTTCTCCCTTTAGCTGCTCAGAGTACATGTGCTGTTCTGGAGGATGTTGGAAGTGCCATTTAATTATGAACGAGGCATCCTCTTGTTAAGTCTCTGCTGTAACTGCCTCTGTGTCTGTAGTGCTTTTCCTTCATTGGGTTTTTGTGGGTCTCACCAAAGCATAGGCTCAAAGTGCTCTGTATGATAGAGTAARTGAATAGTGGGAATATGTTGAGTTTCTGACTCCATTGTAGGACCAAAAATTGCTCTGTCTGTGATTCACAACACTTGGTCTGTAAAGTTTGAAAAGACAGCTGTAATTAGGTAGCTTTTGTTAGTCTTGATACTGGAAGTCAGTCATTGAATTGTTGATAATTCCTGGTATTGTGAAAAAATGACAGGGGTGTTAGCACTACACTGTGCTCAGGATATCTGGATTATCTCTAGCTAGGTGTAGTGTTTATTTGGGTACTGCAGTATTATGTAGTGTGTCTGCTCATTCTAGTCTAGGAACTGTCTTTGAGGGTTGCCCCTACTCCCAGTCACAAGAGCTTATATTTAAAAAATGACAGTTCTTAACTTCTTAAATAAGAGAATATAGAATTATATTCCTTCTTCATGCAGGTATTTTGCAGTGAAACTACATGAAAACAAATTTCTTTACTTGTGGTAATAAAATGGCTTTCAGTAGAGGCAGGTTTACTTTTGTGTTTTTTTGCAGTCTTCTGAAATCCTCTGTGTTGCCTTTTCTCTTCTTGGTGGTTGCTTGGTGCCCAGTGGAAGCCATCTCATTCATCAGCTGAAGGAATTTGACAGCAGAGTTGTCCAGGTGAGAGGATCATCTGAGCTCAGTCCTGCAAATGGATTGGGAGCAGCTGAACCAGGCTCAGAGGGTGGCAGCCATTGGCTTGAAGCTGAGTTGAACCCAGTGACAAGTGGGGTACCCAGGGGTCTGGGGTCCAGTCCTGTTTATGTTTTCACTAGTGATCTGGATCACAGAGTGTTCCCTCAGCAGATAGCAGATGACAAAACTCTGAGGAGTGGCTGATAAACCAGAGGGTGGTGCTGCTATCCAGAGGCTGGAGAAATAGGCCTACATGAACCTCCTCAAGTTCAGCAGTGGAAATGGCCAAGTCCTGTTGCTGGTGAAGAACAATTTCAGACACCACCATGGGTTGGGGGTGACTGTCTGGGAGGCAGCTGTGTGGAAAAGGGCCCAGGGTAGACCAGGCTGACCATGAGCCAGCAATGTGCTTTGCTGTAGAGGAGGCTAGGGRTACCCTGGGCTGCACTAGGAGTGTTACCTGCAGGTCAAGATAATTCTTCTTTTCTACTCAGCCACACTCAGAGTAGTCTGGCTACTTCTGGGCTCTCCACTACTCTCTTCTGTCGTCATTTCTTGTTCCCTTTTGTTACTTTTATGTTGCTTAGGAGTTTAAATTTAGTCTTTGTTTTTTCAGAAATGGGCTATGAAACCATCCACTTAGACTAGCCAGCACTAGGTCAGGTTCCTAGGAGAACAAGGCACTGCAGGGCAGCAGAAACACCTGCCATGGCTGCAGTGTTCCCAGGCACAGGAGCAGTTTGTTGGTATATCTGTGCCCCTGTAGCCATACAGGGACAGATACTGSTCCTGTTCCAAGGAAGGGTCATTCATTTACACCTACCTGATGAGACTGTGCTGTGGTTCATCCTAAAACTGTTTTGCTTGTAAAATTTCTGTTTGGACTTTTAATGGTTTCCTTTTTTTTTTTCAGGGGGGTTGGATACTTGGTACCTATTATACCTTGATAACAGCAGTTATGTGCTTAGTATTGGTGGTCACTCTCTTAACTTGTTGATTAAATCCCTTTAATCTTTGTTTAATTTTTAATGTCTGCTTTTGAATGGCTTTTTCCCTGGCTCTAATTCATGCCAAGCCTGTGGCAGACATGATGGCTAGTTCAGCATAAATACAGATTTGAGAACAGCTGTGTGCCTTGAGCACTTACATGGCAAAGAATCCATAGCAGTTTGTACCTGGTATCAAGAATGATGTGGTTAGCATCCTGTGAAGGGAGAGCTCTTATTTGCTCTTTGCTGCTTTTATTGTGTTGTACTGCTGAATTGAGCTTTCTTTCCTTGTTTTGGATCTTAAAACAAATCAACTGCAGCATCACTTCCCATAAAGAAAATTCTGCTGTTTTCTGTGTTGTATCYTGTGATTCTTGGTCTTCCCTTTCTTGAGAGCCATGTGATCAGGAAGAAAAGGTCAAAATCTGAGCTGATGGACACCATAGAGGATATCATTGCTCAATTTTTCTGTCAGTAATGCTTTACTAAATCAAGTCTGAACATGGAACCTTTCCTGACTGACTTACTGTTTGTGTGCAGGTTGTGTGTGGGCAGGACCACAGTCTGTTTAGAACCAAGAAAGGTTCAGTCTATGCATGTGGATGGGGAGCTGATGGACAAACAGGTAGGAACTCAGCTCAGCTTGCTTTTCAGGGAATTGATGAAAATAGCAAGCTGTCTTAATAGAGAAGTTGTGATGTGTATTTTTCATGTGTGTGTGGACAGAAAGGGGCTGCTAATGTTTCCAGTTGTGTGTAGATGTTTTCAGTACTCTTGTGTAACCAGACGGAGACAATCCAGTTCATTTTTGAGGGGCTTTAGGATGCAGCCCTGGCAATCCAAGCATGCAGTCAGAGGAGAGTTTATCAGCTGTTYAAAGCTTCTGAGGGGATGTGGAAGGGGCATGGGCAGCTTTGCTCTTCCGTTTGGTGGCAGCTTTGTCTTCCTGATTCTTGTTTTGGGGTCTGTTCTGCTCTTTTGAGCTGACAAGTGCTTTGGTAGCTGTTGCATGTTTTAGCATCGGATCCTTGGGCAGGCCCTTTTTGTGGTGGCTTTTGCTGCAGAGAACTTCCTCCTCACGGTCATTCCTACTGAATATTTGTTTTGCTGCTCCCAAAGCTGAGTTCTTCCCATGATTCTTTTGTGCCAATATAACATAACTCAACTGTCATCTACATTCTGGTCTCTTTTCCAGGCAGCATTTTGTCCTGTAAARTATTTGCTTCCCAGCCTCTTTTTCCATTTTCCCTGCTGTTGTCTAACTGATTGCAGTGTGCTGTCACTCATGGCTCTCCTTGCAGAGAGGATGCAGCCAGTTTGTGAAACTTCATCCCTGTTGGGATATCTGCCTGGCTTGGTTATTGTTGTTCAAAGACTTTGTTCCATGCAGACAAGAGATCTGAGACTCTTCAGGGTGTGATTGTATGAAGTTGTTGTGTACTCCAGAGAGGTGGCTTTGGCTAGGGGAAGTGGTGTTTGTGGCTGCTTGTCTGTTGCAGCAGCTGGACAGTAAGCAGTATGGACAGAAAGATTTATTTCAGAGGAAGGGTGGTTTTGTTATAGCATGACAAAAATGGTCCTATGCAGGCATTAAAAGAGGGTCTGGAAGAAAATTTTTCATAATCTCTACTTTTTTCCTTTCAGGTCTTGGACACTATAACATCACCAGTGTTCCTACCAAGCTGCATGGTGACATTGCTGGAGTAAACATTATCCAGGTCTCTTCCTATGGGGACTGTTGTCTGGCTGTTTCAGATGAAGGAGATGTCTTTGGCTGGGGAAATTCAGAATACTTGCAGTTGGCCTCTGTCACAGAAACCACACAGGTCAGTTGGCCTGAGGGTGTGTTTTTATGTGTTTCAGTTGAGCTGCTGGGCACAGAGTTAAAAATTACATGTTTTTCCCTGTTCTGGATTCTTTTGACAGCAGGCACAAACACCACCAGCAGGCTGTTTTTACATAAGYTTACAAAACCAACCTGACATGTTTGTGTAGCTTTAGGGGACAGTATATTTCCCTGCTTTGAAAGGCAGAGGTTTGTGTCACCTCACCTCAGTTTGTTCCTTAAGAACTCCATCCCATGGTCTTTGCACCAAATTGAGACCCAGCTCAAGTGCTTTTGCTAATTTCAGGACAGGAATTAGTTTTTTGGCTGGCTAATCTAGGATTTCAAGTGATACTACTTTGAGCTTAGTGCTGATCCAGATGGCCCTTGGAAGTCCCTTCCTGTCAACCTTGTATGCTAGTGAATTTTTCATGGACATCCTTAGTGGTTTTATAACTGAGTCCTGAACAAATTCCAGTGTCTCACAGATAAAAGATTTTTTTGAGCAAATTTACATGGGGCATTGGTAGAGTGCTGTCCTCACCCTGGACATTGTACTACTGGGGTAATTAGGCTGTTGGTTTCGTGTTACAGCTACTTTAGGAAATGGAGTCAAGAAATTAATACTTAAGTTACTCTTTGTGGAAGGCTAAAAGCAGACAATTTTATTAGAATAGCTTTAGCAAAATTTTAGAAAGCTTTGTTTCCTGTGCCTCTCCTGGTATAACCTTAATAAATCTAATCCAGTGTTAAGACTTGAAGACATGCTCACTTATTGACCTCCCCATTGTGTCTGACTTTAAAAGCCAGGGATAAGCAGCAGTTATTAGTCATTCTCAGCCTTGTTGCCATGCATGTAAACTTTCCAGTAGGTAACTTTTCCCACCTTGTCCTCACCTTAATGAATTTCATATAGATTTTATTTCRTTTTGGGACTTGCACTCATTATTCAGGCAATAAAGGTTGTATCAGGAATCCGAGGTATGTAAGCTCTAACCAGAACTAGAGAACAAGTTAAAATGTATGTCTAGTTTGTAGTTTACCTTGTCTCTAACAACTCCTCTGCAATCTTGTACAGGTGAATGTTCCCAGGCATTTGCCATTCAAGATTGGGAAGGTGAAGGAGGCTGCCTGTGGAGGGACTGGCAACGTTGTGCTAACAGGTGAATTCATTTCTAGTTCATTCACTTGGTGCAGGGCTGCACTGTAGGTGGATTGTAACATTATGAAACAAGTATCTTGTTTTCTGGAAACAGGAAATGCTGTGTGTTGTGAGGAGAGCTGGGAGACTGAGAAACATGATTTAACAATGTGCTAGAGGAGTTGTTTTCACTAGTGCAGAGCATTGCTCCAGTGTGTGCTGTTGGGAGTGCTCTGCAGGCTGGAGCAGGAGCATGGCAGCTGTTTCYTCCTCTGGTCTCCTTTGCTGGTCATACTGAGTATGGCCTATGATGAGGATGGATATGGGGAGGAAGTAAGGAAACACTTGAGAGAAAGTAGAGCCCTTCAGACTCCATATGGATCTGACATGTTTATAAATAATGAACTGGGATGGAAAGAAGAGAGTTCTGGGAACAGTGAAACTGTGCAG
>JACDOX010000174.1:350292-370833 GCA_014549065.1 Cardinalis cardinalis
GTGCAGCAGGTCCTTAGTGACTGTTCTTTGGACTGTCAGTGTCTGGGGAGCACAGCTGGAGGCTTGCTGCATAAAGGAGTGAGGGAGGAGATTGTATTACTTCCTTGAAGGATTATCTCCATGAAGATGTTCATATTTATAATGGGGGTATTGTGATGACCAGAGCTTCTAATATGAAGGGACCAGAGCTACCTGACAAAGAAATTTACTCTTTTTTATGCTTGTTGCCTTTCCCAGGCACCCAGTTTAAGGCAGAATGCCAGGCAGAGTGGCATCCAATTGCTGGTTTGGGCATGTCTGTCAGTGCCCACAGCTTCACTGCCACTTGAAAAATCATCATAGAAGAAAGCCATGATAATAAGCTCTCAACCTCTGTCCCATCAGTCAGTAGTATTTTATCCAGCTCACTCTTGTGCTGGCATTATTTCCCCATGAAAGTTCTGCTTGGGGGGGCTTGMTTTGCTTGCATAGCTTAGGAAAAGATTTAGGCATTTGGGTGGGAATGCATTTTTTGCAGATTTTAAATAATCAAAAAGTGTTAGACTGAGTTGGAAGAAAGGAAAATATCCCTTTGGTTTTGATTAACTTTTGGTTGTGGCATGAATTTCACAAGCACAGACTTTCTTACAGAATGTGTTCTTMTTGTAATGCAGAAGAAGGAAATGTTTTTGTCTGGGGATATGGAATTCTTGGGAAAGGACCAAACCTAACAGAGACAGCAGAGCCAGAGATGATCCCACCCAGCCTTTTTGGCTGGTCAGACTTCAGCCCAGACACCCGTGTTGCTCATGTTCGCTGTGGGCTCAGCCAGTTTGCAGCCCTTACAAGTAAGTTTCTCATCCTGCTGTCATGGAGAGGTCATGTTGCTGTGTTATTGGCAGAAGAGAAAAAAAGCAAAAAAAAACCAAACCAAAAACCAAAACCAGAACAAATCCAAAACAAACAAAAACACCCCAAAACAACCAACCCCACACCCCAAAAAATGCCCCCATCCTGAAACTGGAGGCACACTGGAATGCAGCAGCAGGGAGCCAGACAGCACATTTACAGGTGTCAGCATGGTTCCTGGCATATGTTTTGTGCTAAGTTATGCTTTAATTGAGAAAGTGTTATTTGTTTTAACACAAAAAACTTTTCTCATCCACAAAATCCAATAGATTTTTTCATTTTCCTATATAGAATGAGTCAGTCTGCTGCACTTTAGCAGTTTAGAAAATTAATGTGATGAATGAACAAACTAAAACTGAGTCTAAATGATGCTAGATATCAGAGTTTCTTGGCATTTCTGGCCAACTGAGTTAGCAGCCTGAGGTGGGCAGGCCCAAGCATTTAATATGCAGAGATTATGTGTGCTCTGTGCACCCTATGTGGGTTCCCAGCCTTCGAAGGGTTTGAAATTTGAAAGTCATTTAACATCAGGCAGCAGTTTCAGAGATCCAGCTGGCAGCAGGAAAAATGCCAGGGCTGAGTCCTTTGGGACAAGCAGAATGTGTGACACTGTCAGTTTGGTTGCAGGGTGCTTGTAAATGCTCCCCTTGGTATTCAGAGTGAGTCAGAAAGAGTGTTCTGATTARGCTGTTAATCGTACATAAAAATTATGTTATAGATTGTGTTCTGGTTGTTTCTGCTGTGGAGCTGATCCAAACACTTCTGAGATCTGTGTGTTTTCCTGGGGAGCTCAAAACTCTTCAACTGTGTTGAAGACCAATTTTTGCCTTTCCCTTGCTGTCATTAGAAGGTCACTTCTTTAGACAGTCAAGGAAGCAGTCTCCAGGTGATGGCTTGGGACAGATCTCACTGCCTTGCTTACTGGGTTTGCTCTGGTGGTAGCTGATACAGATCAACTGCAGTTGTCTAACTTTCAGCACAAATTATTCACCTCACAAAAGATTCCCTGGAATTTCTGCTGCTGCACTCTTCCTTCAAATAAAGTTCAAAGCAGGTGGTGTAAAGGGGGAAACAAAGACTTGTGCACAAGTAAAAGAACTTGTTTCTTTTGCTGCTCTTTAGGCATCATTTTCTCCAAACACAAGTACATTTATTGTACATTGGAGTAAATCTGGTAGCTGTCATACTGCCTGTATAACCCTGTATACTCCCAGAAACACTTGCCACATTTGTCAGCATCACAAATAGAATTCTTCCTTTTTAGACTCTCTTATTTTTTTTTTTTTCTCCTGTGTAGACAGAGGAGAGCTGTTTGTGTGGGGGAAGAATCTAAGAGGGTGCCTGGGAACTGGAAGAATGGAAGACCAGTATTTCCCATGGAGGGTAAGGATGGTGGTATTAAGGCCAAGAGTATATTCTTTGGCTAGTTTTTGTTATCCAGAGGGCAAGGACCATCATTTGCTGTGTGGTTTTGTTGAGTAATTCTCAAAGGAGTGGAAGGCTAAGATGACTGTAGAAGTGCTTTGTTTTCCAGAGGTCCTTGTGGAGCCTGGGAATGGAGGTACTCAGTAAATGTTTTAGTCTTCTRTGCCAGTAATGATTTTGAATCCTAAAGCAGCATCTGGTGCTGTGCCACCACATCTGAACAGTTTTTATCTCCTTCCTGTCCACCATCATTTGCTTGCTACTTYTACTTCCTCTTCCTTCCCCTTCTAACCTGCTCTTCTATTTGTATGTGCTCCAAAGAAAACCAACAGTATTGGCCATCTGTCCAAATCATTGCTCACCTAAAGTAGGTGAACATTTTGGTCTGTGGTGGCTACAGGTCCACATAGTGGTGGGCTTCCTTCTCAGCTGTGTTCATAGCTGTCTCACAGTGCTTCCAGTTCCACTGCTTCCTGCCAGATGGCTCTGAGAGCCAGACTCAGTGGATGTAGAAGAGTCTTTGGTTCTGGAGTTCAGCCTAACAGATGCTCCTGGTCTCCATGAAGGCCAAGGAGGAGATGAGGGAGGCAATCACTTGGACCACCCTGGAGTCCCTGTGTGTCTGAACTTGCAGTAAATGTGTTTTTGTAGTATGCTTTCTTCTTTGTTTAAAAATGAAGAAAACCAGACCAGCTCTGGAACATTTGCCTAAAATCACACTGCTGTGGCTGGGTGGAATTTCTGAATTCATTTCCCCAGGTGGGTTATGCTCTTTCATTGGGGGTTATGCTCTTTCAGACAGCCAGCTCCTGTCTGTCAGTACTATGGCACTGTGCCAGGATCCTTGTCTGTGACCTCCTGCCCTAGAACTAGCTGCTGTCCTGTCTCTTAGCTCTGAGGAAAAACTTGCTCTTTTAGACTCTGCTTTCCTCAAGTTTGAAGTCGGTTTTAAGTGAATAAGCTTCAGGAGTGAGGAGCTGGTCTCAGCAAAGTACAAACGGCCTTAGGCTGAGTTGAGCCTTTGCCTTGTTCCAGTTCTTGCTGATGAAAGAAGAGGCAAATCCCTGTGGTGCTTGGGCAGATCCTCTTCCTAATGTCTAGATTATGCTCTGTTCAGTCATGCTGCTTCTGCTGCTGGACAGATGGGCTGAGGCTCCAATCTCCTCTCTGCCTGCTAGTGAGCCTGCTCTTCTTTCTCCTTCCAAAGCTTTGTGTGCTTCTGTGAAGGAAAGAGAGGAGTATTTCACAGCTCAGTGCACAAGCCTGCCTGGTGCTGAATCTTGCTCTTTCTGTGTTTTCTRGTTGGCTTTTGCATTGGTACAAATCCCAGTGAAACTAGCTGGCCTTTTGTGTGGAAGGAGGATGAGAAATAGGAAATGCCAGGTGTGATAAATAACCCACTGTGCTGTGTTTCACCCAGGTGACTGTACCCGGTGAGGTGGTGGATGTGGCCTGTGGAGTTGATCATATGGTGAGCATGGTCAGGTCTTTCACCTAGGGCTGCTGCTGGGTCTCAGCACTGCACCAGGGCCATGCAGGGACTTGGTGACAACCTTCTTGCAAAGGAAAACTCATTTTGTGAAACCAAGTGACTGTGAGCAGAGACAGCCATAGCAGTGTCTGGGTGTGTTATCATCCCTGCATCTCTGGAATGCCCTGGCCTGGCTGCAGGAAGGAAGCACGTTCCCTAAGGAGTCTGGAAATGCAAGGAGTGCTCTGGTTCCTTCCTGATGAGCTCCCAGTGGATCTGAGGCCCAGCCCCAAGCTGGTGAGCCCCTCTGTGCCTGAAGATGAAGAGCATCTCCCTCAAGGAAGACTGGCATGGGATGAAATCTACAGCACAGGACATGGATAAATGGACATTTCCTGTCACCAGCTCTGGAGTGTCAGCACTGGGCAGAGCCACACTATTTCTCAAGGGAAAAGTTGGGCGTTTTTAAATTACTGTTATGTGGAAGAGTGGTCATGCTAGGTCTTGAAGCCCAGCACAGCTGTCCTGGGTGGCCACCCTGAGCTGCACTGTGCCCAGGCTGTTGTCCTGTGCAGAAATTGATGCACAGCCCTTGCCTGAGGCAGTGATGTGTCTCTGGGCTGTTGAAGGCTTTCTGTGTTAGTGCTAAAGACTGAACACCAAAGGAACATAAAGAGAGAGAACCTGTTTCCAGGGGTAACTACTATTAAAGACAGCAGGCTCTCTGTGCTGCAGGAGGACAGATGGATGGTGACAGCAGCCAATCTACCTTATTGAGGGAGGCTGGAAACAAAGCCCTGCAAAATCAGTGCTCAGGTGTGGGTGTGAGCAGTGCTCACTGCCCCTCAGATACCTTTGTCTCCTTTTGCTGATCACACATCACCACCTTTGTTTTTTTGGGTTTTTTTTATTCCCTACACCCTTTCTGTTTTCAGAGGTATGGCTCTCAGTTGCAATTAGCTGGGGATTTCAGGATGGCCTAGCAGRGGAAGGAATCTTAATGGGTAAGAAACAGCTTCATTCCTTGGTGCCTTTGTAGCAGTAAGCTGATAGAGAGGGGATGCAACAGCTSTGTGTTACTGTAGCAGGCACTTACCAATCTCACACCCAAGTGTGGGAAACTGTCTCCTGTGCAACACTCCAAACATCAGGCAGAGTTGTGTCTTTTCTCTCKGTGTGAGATATTTCTGGTGTGCAAACTATTTTGGTGGAATCCAGGCTAGTAGGTTTTCAATAAAGTGATTATAAAATCTTTATCAGTAGTTTAGGAATGTTCTTGAGCATGATCTGCTCATGCATTGATTGGATCTCCATTTGAACTGCAGCATTTTGGTTCACAGTTATGTGACAGGAAACCACTTCTGTCAGCTGAGCCAGCTCCAAACCTGCAGGATTGAGAGTGTTGTAGTCAAGCATTGCACCCATGGCCCCATGGCACACCTCATATATTGGCTTCAGTAGATTAAATTCTGTACCAAAACTTGGTGTGTAAATTTTACTTTGATTAAATACGTTTTGAAGGGTTTGCATAAAATATAGGAAAGGTGAACCAAAGTACATGGAAATAGAGACATCTCTTGAGTTGTTGTTGATGTTCCTGTGTAACAGGTGTTGCTGGGTGGGTGAGGCAGAACAGAAAGCTGCTATGAAACTGGCAGACCTTCACTACTCTGGACTCCCATTTGGTTGGCTTCAATTGACACCTGATTCTACGTGCAGCTTGGGCAACTTGCAGTGCCCAGGCATGTCTTGTTGGCCTCATGGGAGTGGTTTGCACTTTCAGCTTGAGGAAGCTTATTAAACCATGGAAAACACATACAAGAACTGGTGAGAAAGGGGTTACAAACAATTCCCTTTGGGGTGKTGTTGTTGAGGTGGGCTGGTTAGTGCTGGGCTCTCAGCTGCTCTCATTCCCAGCTGTTTCCCAGTGCACCTTGGGGCTGGGCCTTCTGAAGAGCTGGGTTCAGTCCTGCTGCTGCATTCTTGCTGTACAATAAATTGCAAATTCTTTGTGTTAATGAGATGCCAGTGAGGTCTTCAGCCCTAAATAGGAGTGTTGTATGGCTTAGTGCAGGGKGGGTGTTTGTGCCTTCATTGTAGTGGTTGTGGGCATTCTCAGACATGTTGCTTGGTGGGAACAAGGTTGGTGGCAGTGAGGGCAGTCTGGCAAGCACCAGCACTTACCCAGCTTTTGGTTACTGTGTGGGGGAGCATTTTGACCTTAGCCAGGTGCCCCCAACCTGCTCTGTCATCCCTCCCCCATCAGCAGGACAAGGAGAATCTGAAGGAAAACGTGGGTTGGAGCAAGGACAGGGAACCTGATACCATCATGGGCACAGCAGACTCAGGATGGGGAAATTATTTTATTGCCAATTAAGTAGAGTAGGGTGATGAGGAATTAGTATGTCTAAATAGAAGTCTAACAGTGCCTTTCCCACACATGTCCCTTCTTCCCAGGCTCAGCCCTGCTCCTGACTTTTCTCCTTCCTTCATCTCCTCTGCTGACCTTTGTATCTACATGGTTGTCCGTCACAGATCCTTACCCCTTTCTTTTGGCTGCTGCTGTGCAGCAGTGTTTCCCCTTTGTAAAATACAGTTCTTTGAGAGCTGCTGTTGCTGATGGCTCAGTCTTAGCTCAGAAAATGAAAACACTTTCCCTGCCACACCCCCTTGTTATTGAAGGCAGATCCAACCTGAGTGGCTTTTGCTYCTCCTGCAGGGTGAGTGCCACACAGGAGCCCAGCTGTGCTGGGGTAGCTTCAGGTCACTACCATTGGGAACTGCAAAGCAACTTTGCATCCTTTTGTCCTTCAAAGTATAGCAAAGTAGACAGCCCAAAATATACCAGCATCCCTAAATAAACCTGCAGTGAGGGAGTGTCTGGGCCAAGGATGCTCATGGGGAACAGCTCAAATTAGAGCTAGAATAACCTACTTGATTTGGCATTGATTGCACAAGTGATTTACCTCAGATCAGCACTGTGCTGCTGTGTTTGGCTTAAAATAGCCCAGAAGGGCTTCAGGATGTTCCCCTGGTGCAGAGCCCTGTGCAGGAACAGCTCCAAGCACTGCAGTGGCCCAGCAGGGTTGCCACAGTGGCTGAGGACTGCAGGAGCTGCAGGAAGGGTGGGGGAGAGGTTCAGGCCCAGGTGCACCTGCGCAAGCTCAGCCTCCACACCCCACCATCCCCAGGGGTCCTGGCAGTTCCTGCTGGAGAGCCGAGTCCAGCATGGCCCCTGGGCTGCCCTGCAGCCCCACACAGCAAGGCTGGTCTCACCTGTCAGCAGACTGACTGCCCCTCTGGGGATACAACACATGAACACCTGTGAGACAAAGATTATCTTAGGCACTTGCTGTGTTACAACAGACTTTTCTCTACAGGATCCTTCAAAAACAGATGAGTCAGAGAAGTAGTAATTAGCCTTTAGCATTCAAAATACTCCTGGAACAATATTACTTCACTGTGCTTCATCATGACTCATAAAAATCTAGTTTTGTAGCGTTTTTTGCAAGGGGCTGGAATCTCCCCCCATCTCCCTCCAGTGTCCCAGCACTTCCTGCTCAAAGATGTGAGCCTGGGCAGGTGAGGCAAGAAAAACACTGATGGGAGAAGGCATCRGTGTCTTTGGGGTCTGGACACCAGTCCTCAGTCCTCTTATTTACCTTAAGATGCCATTTGCTTTTGTGGGGAATTGCAGGCAGTGTTGAGGTTGTGTGGCAGTGTCTGTGTTGATTTGTTTGGGTTTTTGTTTTACTGGATCAAACCCTTGAGGCAGTGCTCTGCATTAAGGCTGCATTCCACATTAACAATCCCTCAGTTAATTTCTTACATGGATGTTTTAACACTTGATCACCAGAGTAAACACTGCACTAAAAAGGAGATGCTTTGCTTGACTACAGTTTATGTAGATGAGCTGTTCCCTTTAAACATCCACTATAAATGGTTAAAGCTGTAATAGGTGATGAGATGTCTGATTTCACTGTTTTTCTTGCACACTTCACCCAGGTTGTTCAGCTTTTTCTTGCAGACCATGTGATAATGGTGCTGTGCAGCCACGCTGCTGACTGAGACTCAGGACCCCCAGTGGCTGCCCTAAAATAGTCCCTGAGGAGGCTGAGTTTGTTCCC
Organism: Cardinalis cardinalis; assembly: GCA_014549065.1. Classification (NCBI taxonomy): domain Eukaryota; kingdom Metazoa; phylum Chordata; class Aves; order Passeriformes; family Cardinalidae; genus Cardinalis; species Cardinalis cardinalis. The sequence continues at coordinate 358,204 of JACDOX010000174.1, forward strand.
CTGCCAGTGCTGGGGTGCAGGCTCTGGGAGTGTCCTGCCAGGACCTCTGGGGGCTGCCCAGACTCCTGGGCTCCTGCACTCTGCAGTGAGCAGGTAAAACTTCATCTGGCAAATGCACCAGCAGCATCCCTCTGACCTCTTATTTTAAAGGGAGAGGATAGAGCAGGTTTGGTGGTTTCCAGAAAACAACTGGAGGATGGAGATGGTGGTGGGATCCATCTGTAGGGGTACAGTGCACCCAGAGACAGGACCTGGACACCAGAGAGCCTCAGGGATATCTGCTGGCCTTTATAAATTGTGTGTGTGAGAGTGACACCCAGCATGGCTGTAGGTGAAAGAAATGAGAGTTACATCTTGCAGACAATGCCAAGCTCTGCTTTATTTTCATCAGTTTGATCAGTACAAAAGCAGACAGCAGAAGTTTCACTTTTTATTCTTTTTCAATGTAATTACTTTACAAAGTACAAAATATACTGTCATTTATTTTGGAACATTAGGATTTTTTCTTTTTTTCTCTTTTGTTTTTTTTTTTTTTTTTTCATACAGTACATAAATCTCAGCTTTTCAGCATAAGACCAGCAAAGAAAAGCAGCATGTGCACTTGCTGGGAAAGCAAAGCAGCCACTTCTCAGCTCCACACAATGTCCAGTGCATGATCCCAAGCTGCTGCCACCACTCCCTGTGCCTGCTGATAGAAYATCCCCCCTTGTGCAGAGGGCATGAAGGCAACTGATGCATTCAGGCTCCCCTGTTACCCCTTGGACCCCCAGGCTTGCAGGAACTGCCACCCACACAGGCAGGGCCTGGCCCCACTGAGCCCATGGCAGGTGCAAGCAGCCTTTCCATGGCTGCAGCCCAGAGCAGGAGCTGTACCAAAGGCCCCTGCATGGGCAGGATTCCCCCACCCTGTCTGTTTACATCAGATCTGGTCATTAAAGGGAAATAAATAGGCTTTTTTTTCTACTCTCCCCAGTGAAAGGCTGCATGGGGATTCTGAGAGGTGAGTAGGGAGGAGATGCTGCAAGAGTTTGGGGTTCCCAGCCCCACTTCAGCCTGTTTGCTGTGTGTCTGAGGCCAAAAGTGCTATTTCACTTACAGAGCAAATGTTACATAAATAACTTATTAAATAAAAAAGTCCTAAAGATTCATGGTTCCTCCCCAGGCTGCCCAGCACAGCTGTTCTAAGTGGTCAGGGATGAGAGACAGACCCTGATCCAAGCTGGACAGCTTCTGCACCAGGAGCATCTCTGCTCTCTTGGCAGTTCTAGAAATTGGGGTTAGTGTTGTGTAGGTATCTGGAGGGAATCTGGGCTCCCCATACAAAGGGGAGAAGGAGATAAATGCTCAGACTTGTTCAAGCCACTTAGGCACTAGTAAAGTGGTGCTGTGCCAGCCCCTGTAACCAGCCCTGAACTGGAGCAGTGCACTGGGGCTGTGACCCTCCCCTGTGTGACCCTGCAGGGCTGGTGGCTTGCTGAAGCTTAGCCCAGAGGAACCAAACTAAAAATCTGCCCTAAGCACCGAGGAGGAAATGAGGCTCCTGCTCCCTCTGTGCAGTGCTCCCTCTGAACTCACCCTTGTGGCTGCCCAAACAGCAGGAGCCAACCTGGCAGTGCCAGGCTGTGCCAGGCTCACTGCAAGGGGGCTGCAGGTGCTCCCTGGGCACTGGGGCACCAAGACCCAGATCCCAGGAGCAGCAGGAGCTGCTGGGTGGTGGGAGCAGGTGAACATGTCAAGTCAATTGAGGTGAGCACTCACCCTCTAATTCCAATGGAAACAAGGGGGGAAATGTAAGGAGTTAGCAGTAAGGGAATGAGACAGGCTCTTCCAAAGACTGGAACAGAGCTTCTAAAGCTGCATCCTACTGTGAGTTACTGCCTGGCAGCCTCCTCTTCTGCCTGTCCAAGAGCCACGGTTGTCCTGGTGCCTGGGTCAGCAGGGGAAGTGTCCCCTCTCTGTCACTGTGCAGCAGGATGCACTGGCAGAAAACGTGGCTGCCACTGTGCTAAAATGAACACCCTGCTCCTCAGCTTCATGTCCCACAAGCCCCAAAGTCAAGCCTGGAGCCCCCACACAGGGGAGGGATAACAGTGCCTGGCCACAGCCAGCAGGGACAGGGGACACAACRCTGCTGGCTGTGACACCATAGTCCTGGGCTGGAAAGAGGCACTGCCCTGTGCATTTCCAGGCATTGACCTGRGCTCCAATGGCACTTGGATGCAGTTCTCACACTATTATCAACAGCCATTGGATTGGCAGGATTAGTTTTAGCAGGAGGATTTTGGGTGAGAGGCAAAGGCAGCCCTGGATCCAGCACAACCAGAAGAACCCAGAAGAGACTGCCCTGGGATGTTGATTTTCTGCCATGGTGTCACTGGAGCAGATTGCAATTGGAGAACAAATAAAGACCTGAAGGAAGGAAGCCCTGGCTCGTGGGGCTGGCAGGGATCTGGGTAGGTGGAGTTTGGGGGAGAACAAGGACCTGACTCATGTTTAATTCCACGATACAACTAAAAAATGGCTGAGGTCATTGAGCTGAACCAGCCAGTTCCTTATGGGTGAAGGAGAAATGGGGCGCTCCTCCTTCTGCAGAGCCACCTCCTTCAGACTCTGAACCTCCTCAGCAGCACCAACTGACTGACACACAAGGCCAGGAAAACAGAGGTTTGCTCCCAGGAAGGAAATGGTAAAACTCAAGGATTTCTTTAAGATCAGTCCTGGTTCAGTAGCCTGTCTGTCTGTCTGTCCTGCTGCAGGGAACATCCCATGCCCCTGGGCTGAGCCCTGGTGGGAAGGATCCTGCTCTCTGCAGGTTGGTCCTGCCTAGAGGGACTGTCCCACAGTTTTAAGAGCACCACCAGCTCTTCAGGTAATTTCAGTAATCTCAAAACTTCAACCCCCATCCAAGGCTGGCATTAGAAATCATTGCAAGAAACAGCTGCAACAAAGGCTGCAGATTTTTTTCTCCTTTGCTCTATAGGAACCCCTGGCTCCTTCTTTCAATGTCCCACATGGCAAACACTCCTGCTTTTGCCCCTGACCACAGAGGAGACTGCTGCTTTTCTTCAGCAGAGGGGAAATTCCCTTCCAGCTGATGGGAATGGCTCTGTGCCGGCAGCAGGGACACACAGGATGAGGGAGCTCTGAGTTTCCTGGGGCTGTCTCTCCCCCATGACCTGGCCCAGAGCAGCATCCTACAAGCCTGAGCCTGGGGCTCCTTCAGCCTTTCAGCTGGAAATGGGGCTGAACTCCTCTTTTAGGGCCCAAAGGAGCAATTACTGCTCACAGCAGCCAGCCTGGCAAGTGGGTGCTTCAAGCAGCATTCCCACAAGGACCGGGGAATCGGGTACCTGTAAAATGTTTTTCAAGTAACAGAGTAGGAATCCTCAAGCTTATTCCTGTAACTGCAGAAAGCTGGTTTAAATCCTCAGGACGCTGAAATAGAAGCAGAAAACCAGCCAGAGCAGGGGGACTCTGAACTGCAGCCTCTTGTGGCATCTTCCCATAGGAGCTGTGCAACAGGCACTGCCTCTGCCACAGCCACACGAGGAGGGAAGAAGCAACCAGCCCCTCCAAAATGAAGGATGAAAGGAGCCCTAGTTTTGGCATAATCTTTTAGGGCTGGGAGGACCCTGGTAAAAACCACTGGGTCTGCCTAGAGAGGGACATGGCATCTCTCCTATGGTACAGGCAGAGGACAGGGCTGGACAGAGGGGGAATGACATGCTCTTGCTCTGCTCTCAAACATATTTCAAAATCTCAATCCTGCCTGATGCCTGATGGGCTTTTCTGTCCATGTCTGCTCCAAAATGCACCCACAGTTCATTTACAGATATTTGCAGAAAGCTGAAAATGGATGAAACCAAAACCCCAAGGGAGCCCAGGGCACTGAACAGCTCTTTTGCAGCAGTCCTGCTCCACACAGCTGGGACAGGGCTGAGCTGTGCAGGCAGGGGAGGAGCTGCCATCCCCCTGGCCTCAAAATGGGGCACTCCCAGCTGGGAGGAGGTGCCAGGGGTCTGTGTTCCCTCTGCAAACTCAGGGCATGCAGCAGCACAGGTCATGGCTGCAAGAGGATTATGGAGCAGGGGGAAGCTATTCCATCTAATCTGCAATAACAAGGTTATTTGTTAATTCATTCCCAGGCTTTGAACCTGAAATGACCAGTGCTGTCTAGGGAGACCAAGAAAGCATCTTGGCTTATATATGTTGCAAAGAGGTACTGAACCCTAAAATTCATACCCTAAAATGAGATGTACTGTGACACATCCTTCATCCATTTCCCCTTCATACAACAGGGGCTGTGCACTGCTCTGTGCTCAGCAGAGCATCTGCAGAGGCTGTTACTGCTGCAGCCAGCATCTGCTGATCAGCATGCAGGGCACGTCTCTCACTGCAGAACCCCTTTATTTCCCTCACCTTTGCTAACTGGAGCTGGTAGTTCAACCCAGCTGTGCTTCATAAGGATTAAATAAAGGAGGCCAAGGACAGCAGAGTAACTCAAGATTATCTTCATAGTGAAGTGTTTCCCTTTCAGGGAGCCTGGGAAGGTCCCACAGCCTTGCTGAGGATGTGCAGACTGTTTCCACACCAGTTCRGTGCTGCCAGGATGCCTGAGGGATATTGCTGGCCCCTGACATATGGCAGGGTGCAGACAGACAGRCAGATGCACTCATGGGGAGAAGGTTTGGAAATCTGGAGGCAGGTTTGCACATTTCAGCCAATGTAAATACACCCCAGTGCATGCTACAATGTGTAAGTACTATTGGCAAAGGATTACAGGGTTTTACTCTCCTGCAGATAATAAAAGTTTAATCCAATCCAGTGTTTGCAGGCAGGACTGGAACAGGTAAGTGAGATGCCTTAAGCTGCTTACTGGAGATGTCCACAACAGTCAAAGTAACAGAGAGAGAAGAAATCCTCATCAGAAAATGACTTCTTGTCCTTTACCGAATGCTGCTGGGGGACTCCTTCTTCAGGAATTAGCAGCAATGCTCAGCCTGAGGCCAAACAAAGAATTTCTCCCTTTTCATTAACAGAAAATACCAATTATCCAGTGCTGAGAGGAAGACTTGTGCTCAGTGAACAGTGACTGTACCAGTGCAGGACCAGCACCTCCAATTCACATTGCTGACCTCTAAATTAAGGAGTTTGGATGACCTGGTGCTCTTGAACAGTTGTTTGGGTGTATGGATGGGGAAAACCACAAGGATGGGAGGAACCCCTCTGGCCACAGAACCCAAGACCATCATGACTTCAAAACACACAGTGATGCCTGGGAGCCTTCCCCAATGGACAGAGCATCAAGAGATATTCCAAGTACTGGGGGCTTAGGGGGCTCATGCTGCCCACCCTTGCTGGGATGGTGTGACTGGGACAAATGCATCCTCTGGGATACTGGGCTGAGCAGGGAGGCTGGGCAGGGTGGGGTGATCTGTTTCAGTCAAAGAGGAGAAAGAAAATGCTTTGGTGTTCACARCAACAAGCAGAAGTTTGGCATCTTCATATGTGCACAACTAAAAATGAACATATTCTTTTGCATCACTCAGCACTCCACCTATCCCTGCTCTTCCCCTGCCTGTCACTAGGAGGGATCTCTGCAGACCCTGCCCTGCCACAGAATGGATGTGTGACAGTGCCAAGTCAGACCTAGATGCCTTCTGGAACAGAGGAGCCTGGGCTGACCCCGTGGCTGGTACAGGCCAGCATGGCCTGAAGGCCTGGCCCTTCTGCAGCCAGGCAGGCACAGCAACATCAGCTCCACCAGGGATGGGGCCCCTTTGTAAGAAGAAGAATTCAAGCTTTGTATAGAAAAGCTGAGAAAAGACAGAAAACCTCAGAGGCAGGCTCTGATCAAACACATGCAGTTCAGCCTTTTATGTCCCAGACAGCTTCCCAACCTTCACAGGATGTCAAGCACTAAACCCTCACCTCAGACACACTGACAGACTTGTGGGGCAGCCAGTGGGGGAATGTGTCAGGAGCTCATGCCTGAAGGCAGCAAATCCTGCAAAGGCAGTGCAGTGGCAGAGCTCTGAGCAGAGCTGCTCCCTGCCTTGCCTCCCTCAGGGTCTACACATTCCTTAAAGCATCAGGAGCACCAGGGAAACTACTGGGTGCTCAGGGAGCTACACTGGAGCCTGAGTAACCTGCTCTGCCACACACTCCCTCATGCTGCACTGCCTTATTTCCTCCCTYTCTGGCAGGACAAAACATCATGCTTCAGAAAAATAAAACCTGATACACTTCTGCTGGATGCTTTGATTGGCTGGAGCCAGCAGGACCTCCCAGCAGAACCTGGAAGTCCCCACACCCAAATCTGTATGGCACATCTTAAAAAGCAAATCCCTGCTCAGTGTCATGTGCTAGCCCAAAGCAGGACCTGACACCAACAATCTTCATGAGAGAGGAGATTGATTCATCTCTGACCAGCAGCCTCTGCCCTGAGAATGGTAACAGAGAACCTGGAATGCAAAACACATTTCAGAGCAGCTGTATGATGAGTATGCTTTATAAACAGCATTGTCATTAGGTGAGTCTTAATACTTATGTCACCCACTGCAGGTGCCACCATCTCTATGCTGCAGCGAAAACAGGTTTTTCTCCCCATGCAAGAGGCTGATACATGCCATCTACAGCCTGGAAAGAAACCAAAGGCTGCACAAACCTGTGCAAAGGTGTATTTGGGGGGGCAGCCTGAAAAATCAGCAGCTTGCAAGTGCCAAAAGGTCAGTGGCAAGGCAGCACCCCTCGCCCCTACCCCCTTTCCTGAGATAGGAAAGGATGTTTCCCTCCAAGACCACACACTGCCAGTGACTGGGTTCAAGCAGCCTCTTCTGCTTTTAACAGGAAAAGACCCTCCAGCACTTCTATCTATTTAAAAACAAGCCACTGATTTCAGCTCCTCACARGCCAACAGAAGTGAATTCCCCAACAAATACCAGAGCCCTGCACTCGCCATGGGTGCCACTGCAGACAAATCCAGCAGGAAATCAAATCTTGCACCTGCCCCAGGTGTTGCGGAGATGCTGGGGAAGGGCACCAGGAAGCAGCTCAGAGGGGCTGCTGCTGCTGCTGCCTAGCCCAGGCCACYCCAGCCTCCTCCAGGTTTCCCCAGCTGCAGGAAACCTGCAGGAGCTCCGGCCCTGCCAGGGGAAGGCAGGCAGTGCTCTGGGCCTGCAGGAGAACTGGAAACCCCAGCCAGGCTCTGGGCAGGCACTGTGCAAACAGACCAGCCCTRCTCACAGGCTGAGGCAATTGAGGGCAGCAGCTAAAACATACAGAAAGAAAAAGGAGTGGATTTCCTACAGTCTCTGTGCTCGAGGCACCAAACTGGAGAGGAACAGAATTTTCAGAATTTTCTGAAGCAGGGAGAGAAATCCAAAGCTGCTCCCAGCAAGCAAAGGAGCTCCAGATTTGCTTCAGGTCGACTCCACTGCTGCTCTTCATTAAACACATGGAGAAAAAAAAGCAAGAGTGGAACTAATACTCATATTGCCCATTACTTGAATTAAAAATATATAGTGAATAGGTGTGTGAATACCCTACTCACTACATGGATGCCCACGCAAGGGTGTGTGCCCAGARGATACACACATACCCTGTACATGTGGGTGAGTGCCCACACCATGTACAGGACACCCCTACAGACAAACATGGTATTTAAAGGTGTGCAATAGAGACACRCTCTGGATTTCTATGGAAACACTTAAGATGTGTATATATATATATATATATGCACACACTTGCTCAGTAGAAAGGAATTTGTTGTCAAATTCTAATTGGGTTGAGGGAGAAAGACAAAACCCTGTTTAATAACACAGCTTGGAAAGGTTGAGGCTTCTAAGAAAATAAAGGCCTTGGAGAAAGAAGGAGGATGCATGAAGGCCATGCTCTCCTCCCCTGCCTGCCCCTTCCTGCAGGCTGGAAACACTTCTGCATTTTGCTGTTTGGTGAATTTTGTGCAAGGAGAGGAGAGAGGGCACAGGGAGGCCCTGCAGCACTGGGGCAATCCCTCACTGGAGCAGCCAYGGCCAGGTGGAACTGCCCAGAGAGTCAGCAGGAATGCTGAGGGCAGCACTGGCAGCTGCAGGTAATGCAGGCACCCAGCCCAAGGGTGTCCACTGAGCCATGTTCCTCCTTTATCCACACAGTACTGAACAGCAAAATGTCTGGGATACTCAGATGTATTATCATAAGGAAAAAAAAAAAAAGGAAGAGACTCTTCCTTTAAAAAAAGGAAAAGACTCTTCAACTTTTTCCCCACCCCAAAGGCTGGGTGCTGAGAGAGTGGAGCAGCTTTAAAAGCCCCCCCCCTACTTTGGGTTCACTCAGCACTGGGGTGTCAGTAGTGTGCTGGGATTATTATTACTATGAAAATATTTAACAAAGGCCCCACAGAGCCCTTCCTGCAGGGCAGGTCTCCCATGCAGCACTGCTGTGCAGGCCTGCACTGATTTGACTGCAGGCTGGTGCAGGGACAGGTCCCACCAATGATGGCCACATTTGGAGTATCTCAGTYCCCACCAGAAAAAATATGAAATGGATACTAAAGGGAAAGCATCAAGTTGTCCAAAAAAGTCTTCTCGACTGTCAGGAAAAAAAGATAAAAGGAAATAAAAAGGTGAAGCCAAGGATGGTGGCAGTGTCAGAGTCCCTCAATGGCATTTTACATCCTGTGAACTTTTCAGGCCAACTCTTCTATGTTGGGACATCAATCTTCCTTTGGAAGGTTTGAAATACCACAGAGCTTTCTACAGATTTCACAAATATAAGGCTGATTCCCTTGGGAAAAAAAATTAAATTTCAGCCTCTAAAATAGCCTGAGTGCAATGTTAGAAAATTAAACCTTTTTTTTTTCTTTCATTTAAGGCTCAGTAAATTTGTTGCTTGTTTCAAGTCAATTCCTTCCTATCCATGCTGAAGTCCTTTGGAAGCAGCACTGGCACATGCACAGCAACACTTGGTACTCTCTGATGCCAAAACTGGCATTTCCCAAAGGCTGACAGAACCCCAGAGCAGAAGGAAAACCTGTCCTGATGACTCTGGCATGGTGGCACCATCCCTGCACACAGCAAAAGCTCAGGCTCAACTCAGCTGAGCMGAAACTTGGTTGGCAACTCAGCAGCTGAACAGCAACTCAACATCCCCTCCCCAGCCATGCTGCCAATCTGCCACCCCAAGGAGAAACCCTCTGGGGTGAGAAGCCACCACTGGCCGYGCTGCCAGCCCAGCTCAGTGCCCTCAGCACTGGGCAGAGCCACAGCAAACACCTCCAGATGCCTTCAGCACTGCACTGACAGCCTGTGCCTGTGTCCTTGGCAGGAGAGCAAAGCACCTTTCCAAACAAACACCCAGAGATGCACAGTGCCACATCCAGAATAAACCTCTAGTCCAGAAATCTGGAGTGAATATAAACATATCATGGGACAATTGTGAAAACCCATGTAAGGAACAGCAGGACATCCTGTTTGGTAAAGCACTGAACGTGTGCCTCAGTGCTCCTCAGCAGGGATGCTTCAGCTCCAGCAGGGCCAACMAAGGAAAGTCATCCTTGCTTTTTCCCATGGGTGCTCTGACTCCTTGTGTAGATGCCACATAACATCCTACTGGTGAAAAATCAGATTTGAAACTCAGTTTGAATCCAGCAGCATCAGAAACCATCACTGCTTGGCCCTCCAGTGCTGTGAATGCAGAACTAATCAAGCAGCTGTGTCTGTGTTTGCTTGTCCTACACACCAGCARCACCATGCCCATGGCATGATCCCAGGTGTTTGCTTACTGCCTCCAGATGAGTGCAAACCCCTGGCTCACAGCTGGATATGGCACAGCCTCAGGGAAATCCTGCCAGGGGCTGTCTCTGAAGCATGGCTGGAAAGCCCTCAGGCAAACAGCAAGATCTGCAAAATCTTTATGTCAAGCCTGAAGTGAAGAAGGTAAGAAATGCAAGATAAGCTGGGGCTGGTAATCACAGCAGCAAGGTCCTCTGCAGGCAGCTCCTCCTCTCAGCAGCCCTTCTGCATGGTCACAGTGGGCAGAGCTGGCACCCACACCCTGGGTAACATGCCTGTCCCAGCACTGCTCTCTGCTGTCCTGCACAGYGCTCCCACCAGGACACAGGTGCCACTGAGGGCCTTGGTACCAGGCTCCTGCTGGCCCTCAGCCGTGGTACAAGCCAGAAGAAAACACACTGCTGCTTCCCCATGGGAAAAACCCCATCATCTTCTGTGCAGGACCAGATGCCAGCAGCTTTGAGGCATTTTCAGCACCACTCTGCTTTCCCCAGTCAGCAGCAATTTCCACCTGTGTGAGGAAAAACCGCAGGAGGGTCCCCACGAGACTCAGGCACCTCCTGGCCCTGGCAGAGGCAGCCAGCTGTGGCTCTTGGCCAAGGTGGCCTGGACGTGCAAGAGCAGCTACCCAGGGACCCTGGGCAAGCCTTTACTTCCCCTGGAGTGCACACTGGATGGGAAAAGCCTGAGGGGACAGGAGAAAAGAGGCCTTCTCYTCTTGCTGGCCCTGAGGAACAACAAGGGCTAGGGAAAGGCCCTGATGTGGGGTAAGGGGACAACAGCAGTCCTGGAGCAGGGGAGAGGGCAGGACAATACTCAGAGCAGTGAGGGAGTGACTGGAAAAAACCGACCCAAAGCAGCCAAGTTTCAATGCAGACCCAAGTCTGGGTGACACCACCTGCCAGGAGCTGGCCAGAGCTGGGCTCCCCCTGCCCAGGCTTTGACTGCAGGGAGAAAGAAAAAGGGGAAGTGTCAAACAATTGGGCATTTCCCTCTTTTCCAACACCAAATTGTTCTGTCAGGAGAAACAGAACCCTTTGCATCTTATCTCAACACAGGCAGTGATGGACAGTCCTCAGAAGTCTGATGCAAGGAGACAAGCCAGTACTATGCCAGGTCTTTTCTGTTTAATTCCATATTTCACTTTGTTTCTGGTTTTCAGGGCTCTCTGAGGCAGCAGTCTGTCCATCTGCTCTTGGCCCAGCCCACTGCTCTCACAGTGTGCCCAGGGCCATCCGTGCTGGGTGTCCTTGGGTGTCCCCAGGCAGCTCCTTCCACACTGAGCACAGCCAGGGTTCACTTCACCTCGGAGCTGAACATCAGGAAACCATACAAACTCCCTTTCCTCCTGCCCCTCATTCATAAATTTAATAAAATAACAATAATAATAATAACAATAATAATAATAATTAAAACAAAGGCTTATTGGAGCTGTTTCTGCTCAACTTTCCACAGTCTCTTTTCATGTCACTCTCTGTAATCAGATTTTTCAAGAAATACTGTGAGAAAAAAAGAATAATAATAATAATAATTATTATTAGAATAATAAAAAGCATCTGGAACCAGCTCAGAAGATTTCTAATGCTTTTCAGCTTGACTGACTTGGAGTGCATTGACCACACCATTTATATTTTCTTCAGGTACCTGCAAGAAAACAAAAAGAAAGGTCATGTTCCAGCAAAAGGGGTGACAAGAGAGGCAGGAGACAAAGCCAGACCGGTCTCTGGGTTCCATACTGTTGCCTTCTTATCACAAAAGTTCCAAACCWTCTTGGTGTTTCTCATGGGCAGCTCCTCAGAGCTCTGACTCTTTCTTCCTCACAAACCAGCAACCAATCCCACTGTCACCCACCCACCCACTCTTTTATAGCATCTTTGTCTCACTGGTCACAGCTGTGGCCTGTTAAAGTCAGGGCTGCTCCTTATCTTTGATAATTGGCCCAGCTGCAACTCCTTAGGGGTAAGATTTTCTACACCATCTTTATTTTCTTACATTCTATCCCCCTACAAGTCCCAAGGAGGCAGACACTTTGCTGGCTTTTGCTTACACCTGARGTTCACTGAGAAAGGGCTGCAGGTACAAGGACACCCCTGTTCCTCCATGGTACCCCCAGAGCAAACACTGTGAGATGCAGAGGGGTTGCTGTTGTGTGGGGGGATGCTGGTGGGAAGCCAACTATGTTGGGGTTTCTCTTTCTCTGATGCTGTGGTGTGATGTCAGGGTTTGCCTCAGATACCCTGGGTTTCTCCCTGATMATTCCCTGCMAGGTGTGTCAGYCMCCTCTCCTTTCCCTCCCTGACCCCTCCCAGCACTGCCTGTCARTCCTGGCATTCCAGAAGGGCACTGAGTGAYTGGCAGATYCAMAGGATGCCCTCTACCCCTGGGGGCATTGGGCCATCCAGGTGTCCTTTGTCCCTTTGTCCCTCCCCTCCTGTCCCTGCTTGGTGGCTCCCTGCCCCTTCCCTGCCCTCTCCCCAGGGTTAAAGGAGCAGCAACCACGGGCTCAGGGAGTTCTGTTGGAGCTGGTGCTGCATTCAGAGGCCTGTGGGCCAGAATAAAGCTCTGGATGGATCCAAACCCTCCATCAGAACCGACTCCTTTCCTTCACCATCGCCTTAAAGCTTCTCCACAGAGGGAAAGCTGAGGAGCAGCCCCTGCTATGGGGGGAAAGCTCCATCCCAGCACCACCAGAGCTCCTGCAGGCCTGGACTTGTCCCCACGGGCCCAGCTGCAGCACCCAGCCAGCCCGAAGTGTCTGTGGGGTGAAACACCACACACCCAGCCAGCCCAAAGTGTCTGTGGGGTGAAACACCACACACCAGCCAGCCCAAAGTGTCTG
>JACDOX010000174.1:370948-387817 GCA_014549065.1 Cardinalis cardinalis
GGGGTGAAACACCACAGTGCTGCTGTTTGGTTCAGCACCAAGGACCGGACAAGCTCAGGCACGTCCCATCCATCTATATTGGTATTATTTCAATACTCTCTGCTCTTCCTGTCCCCTCCTTTCCCTTCCTTTTGCTGGGGAAGCACTTGCATGCCAGGAGCTGACTCATGCAAGGTGCTGATGGATTCGTGTGGCTGCCTGAGGGCTCCATGAGGCTCTTGGGGCACCCCACAGGTTTGGGACCTGCAGGTGGGGATGGGAAGGCCATGGTGSGTGACAGGAGAACACACCCATCAGAAGAGGAAAAGAGCTGCCAGTCTGTTTGTGGTGCTTTCTTATCCAGCCTTGTGAGGAGACTTAACCATAGAAATCTGTATTATTAATGACATCTTTTCACGTTTACTGMAAGAAAAATCTCTTGTAAAAGAAGATGCAAAATATCTCAGGGTGACTGTCGCTGGCAGAAAAGAACATCAAAAGTAAAGCTACATCTGGCAGAAAAGGTGTGTCTGAACTCTACATAAACTCCAAGACACTGGCAGGTCTTGAAAAGTGGAAAGAGGACTGAAGAAAAAATAAATTATCCCTAAGTTGCTGCAAGAAGCCAATATAATTCATATCAAGTAAATTGAAGAAGGAACTGTCTCCTCTACAAGGTATTTAAGGCCAAGAGTACAATACCTGGATTCACTGGACACTCTCAAGAGCTCAGACAGTGGAAATACAACTGGTTGTGTCTTTCTGTGAGGCTTTTAACAAAACTGAGGAAAAAGCCCACGAGAAATAACAAGAAAAATGCTCAATTTTCCAATAGGAAGATGGAATTAACAGCAGTCAACTCTGATGATGTGTGAACAAAAGTGATTTGGAAAGGAAGAAAATAATCTTAAAACAAGCATACAGCAAACTCTTCTGGTTTAGAAGGCAAACCCCAGGACACCTGATGGGGAACAGGACTTTGAGGCAGGACTCTCCACTGCCTCCTCTTCATCACTTTTCCCTGTACACTGAACAAACACTGCAGTGCAAGAAGCTGTTTGACTCTTTTCCTCTACATARGATAATGAAAAAAGACATAGCTGTCAATGTTTTTAACCACACTCCTCTAGCCAGCCCCAGTGATGCTCAGTGGGTCTCTCTGTCTGATTTTCTGACAGAAGCAGGAGGAGGCAGCTCTGGTCAGCTGCTTTGACCTGCACAGACCCATCTCCTCCATGAAACACAGTGCTCCTTCACTCAGGCAAAATGCCTGACCCCCTAACAGCACAGAAATTATATCAATCACCCCACAAACGTTTTGGCAGGGTTTTCTCATGCAGTTTTGACTTGTAGGACCCATCCTCGTTTTCCACCAGTGGAGGAGTCCTCTCCCTCCCTGCCCCTTGGAAATGACCCCAGTCCCAAGGCAGCTGGTGCACTGTGTCCCTTCTCAGGTAGAGTGCAGATCAAAGCACTGACCAGGAAGGAAGAACCAAAGCTCCAAATTACATTTCAGACACAGCTCCAGCCTCTTCAGAAGCAAAATGCTGGTGAAAGAGAGCAAGACACCAATGGACATGAGGCAGCAAGAGCAGAGTACCTGGAAAGGCAACTCTTCCTCCCTGCTCTCTCTAGAGGGAGCTGGTAACCATGAYTCCCTCCAGCCTGGCCTGCATCACCCAGGGGACACGCCAGAGACCTGGAGATTCCCATCTCAACATTGTCTCCCAAAGGGATTTTGTCTCAAGCACCAGTCCTGATTATCAGGGTAAACATCTACAGCCACAGCATGGCAGGAAGATCTGAGTACTACACCCAGGTCAAATAAAAATTAAATAACAAAAACCAGATGCACAGGAGAAAAAAGATCAGATCAAAGGCAACAACACATTTTTATACAGTGCTTTAAATTGCTGACAACAGGTACTGAACTACCCTAATTAAAGAAAGGGAGAATTTAGAGGAAGTGTTCAAGATACATTTACTCCTCAAGGGATGTCACTAGAAGTCAAGGTATCTGRGTAGCAAAGTTAAGGAAAACATGACAAAATCTAGGTCAGGGTCTTGGCCAACAAAACCACCCTAAAGCCAACAAGCATCCAGCCCAGCCAGCACACCCAGAGCAAAGTCAGGCAAAAAATGCCTGAACCTTCCAAAGGATGGAAGGGTTTGACAACTGGAACAGCACTGTCCAGGTGAAAAGGCTTTTAAAGCCATACATTAAAAAATGGTAAGTAGCAAAGAAAAACACTGAAACAGTGCTTTGAGTAAGGAAGACCTGCAGACCTGCACGGCCCCCCAACACCCTGCCAGCTGCTGGGAGCAGGATCTGTGGGGCTGAGGCAGCAGGATGAGCACTCTGAGAAGGTGGAGCTGCTGCAGAGTCATTGCAATTGTGTGGTGTAAATTTTCAGCCACAGATCTATTTTAGCTGATAGGGCTGAGCTCTCCAGATATGGCTTGACATGTAGCAGCACTCTGCACCTTGTGCTCTGCACAGAAAGTGCACACCTGGGGCCACACAATGGGCAGAAATGTGAGAGAAAGCTAACAGTATTGATTTCTAAATGGTGTTTTATTAGCTTATCTTATCAGCACAGTTAATATTAAAAAATATAAGACAAACATATATAACACCCTGACCTTCGCTATCTGAAATAATATTTACTTTTACTCTTTACACACATGACCCATCAGCTGTGAATGGTTCACACCAACTGTGAAAAAACAAAGTCATTATAAAACCCCCAAACCTGCTTTGATCTCACTAGAGCTTTTACAGGTCAAAGGTAGGACCTCAATAGTGAATTTGCAAGTGATGGAAAGAGAAACATAATGCACTAAAGGGCACATTTAAGAAAAAAAAATTAATAGTATAAAGCAGCTGACTCCCTCCTTCAGGATTGGGGAAATGGGTTCCAAGAAAAATGCCATCCCATTTTGGCTACAGGCATTGCATTTTCCCTTTCTAGGGAAATTCCTCATTTTTGAGGGTGTCTTCTCTACAAAGGAAGAGCAGAGGTAGGCTTAGAAAGTAAAATATCCATCAGTATAAAAAACGAAGAGAACTCTCCAAGGATGGCAACACAACTCTCGTGTTCATGACTGTGCTGCAACTGCTGATGGGCACTCATGAGAACAAACATGGGAACAACCTTATCTGCTTCAAAACCACCTTCTCCTGCTGTGCTGGCAAAAATCTTGCTTGTTTATCACAAACCAGGAAGGTGCAGGGATAGCAGAGCTGAGATGCTCTCAGAAAGAAAAGGTTAGGGCAGTGCAGACACCAAGAGATGAAGGCAGTCTGCTACTGGTGGAGTGTCCAAAAAGTTCCCAACACACAAAGGCACCTGTGATGACCCTTCCTTAAGGGGAAGGAAGCACCTGAGGGTCTGGAGACTGCAACTACATTTGGAAGCACATGGAAGGGTTTGTGCCTGTTTCTAATACAGATACGTGTGCAGTGGAAGCTGCTCAGGGAGGGTGTGAAGTTCCCACCACTGCAGGTAAGGACTGAGAACAACACTCACTAACACAGCTTTGCCCTGGGTAGGGCCAGGCTCGGTTCAGGAGCCTCTCACCCGGGGCAGGGACAGCCAGGAGGCTGAAGACAGGAGTTTGCTGGGCTCCACTGGAGCAAAGGCACCCCAACGAGCTATCCAGATGAGAAGTGACATTCTCATAATGTTTTCTCCTAAGAAAGATCTCCCCTACTCCAGAGAAGCTGTTTTCATACTCACCAAGGCGTGATCAAACTTGAAAGTACTGATGTAGTAGGCTGGGATGTCAGCTGCAGCCAAAGGCTCAGAAATCTGAGCGACAATTCCACATTCATCTGTGGGGAGACAAAACACCAAACATTGTCTGCAGGGGCTTGCAAAAGTCTCAGAGCTCACCAGCTCCATGCCTACATATGGAGAAGTTTGTCTTCACAAACTCCAATCAGAAGGAATCTCTGTAATAAAATGTGTTCTTTCTCACAGAATCAACATTTTGGGCCACAACAATACATTGGCACATTTAGTTTTATTACTTTCTTTTTGCTACAGAGAAACACACATTCTCCAAAGGCACAAAACCATTAGGACTGGAATGATTTAGAGGTCCAAAGAAAGGCACTGAACAATGTTCAACGAGAAAGCCAAAACCCAGCCCCTTATATCCTTAACATCCATTTTTCTCTGTTATTGAACACTTGGCCCTGCAACTCTGAAGGAGGAGATGTGACCCATTAGCCAGGCTGGACCCATGGCTCCTGGGYTGCAGCCCACCACAGCCCCTGAAACAGGATTTCACACCAATTTCACCACAGAATCATCACAGACTGTTAAGGGGCTGAAGTGGACCTTAAAGRTCCTCTRATCYCAAYCCCGATGCCATGGGAGGGACACYTCCCACTAGAGCAGGCTGCTCAGAGCCTTACCCAACCTAGCTTCGAACCCTGCCAGGGCTGGGACATCCACAGCCTCCCTGGGAACCTGTGCCAGAGTCTCACCACCTCACAGGGAAGAATTTCTTCCYAATACCTGACCTAWATTTCCCCTCTTTCCATGGGTACCCATTGCCCCTTGTCCTGTCRCTCCAGTTCCTGATGCAAAGTCCCTCTCTGGTTTCCCTGTAGCCCGTTCAGGSCCTGGAGGTGCTGGGAGGTTTCCACACAACCTTCTCTTCTCCAGGCTGAGCAGCCCCAGCTCTCTCAGCCTGTCTCCACAGGGAGGTGCTCCYRTCCTCCCATGGGCTTCATGGCCCCCTATGGACTTGCTCCAACAGTTCCATGTGTTTCCCACTCTGGGGACACCAGAACTGAGTGCAGGGGGCTCTCACAAGAGCACAGCAGAAAAGAGAATCACCTCCTTCAAGCTGCTGACCATGCTCCTTTGGATGCAGCCTGGGACTCAATTTGCCATCTGGGCTATTTGCTTGGCCTTCTGGGCTTTACATGAAATTTAAATGGTTCACCTGTCTTGTTTGTTGCAGATCACTGTTTTCAGATGAAACTTGAAGTTTCACTGATTCAAATTCAACATTTGAACTTGATTTGAAATTAACATATTTAAACATCATACATTTAGAGGCCTGGTCAATGCCCTGATGTGCTATCAATGACATATCATGCTATTTCTATATATTTTCCTCAAAGATACGTAAAGAGAAAATTTCCTTCTTGCCACTTTTGGTGGTCTGRTGTTGAAGTTGCAATTAAATACAAAAATTGGCCCAACGTTTTTCAGAAATGTTCTGGAAGTTTGTATTTTCTAAGTGGTTCAGAGCCCCCTGGAAGGAGCCATTGCATTTCCTGAAGATCAGGCCTTTGTTGCATTATTCACATCAGACCCTCASACCCTTAAAATTACAGGAGACATAGAAATAACAAGAACACTCCTGCAGACATGAAGCATTTTCTCTGTGCTACTTAGGACCAATATTCTTCTGAGTAGAGAAAACGTGCAGGACTGGATGTGAAACACATCTGTGAACAAGTCTTCCATTTGGACTGCTATAAATCTGTAAAAAGTCCACTAGAATCAGAGAATTACCCAAGCACTGCACTGGAGTATGACACTGCTTTCTGGCCACTGATTTCAGCAATCTACAATGAATTCCCATGCCACCTTTTAGCCCAGTTTTTTTGTTTAATCAAAGCCCCAGCTGTAGCCACSTCCAAAGTCCAGCAGATGAGTGCAATGCAGCTGGAACTGCTGAGCATGTAGCACTTCCAGGAGTATATTCAGAAGTCAAACTATCAAATACTTTGACATTTGATTTAACATTTAATAGGAGTGAGGCTTCTATTTGAAAATCTCAGCTCACAAAGTCACGTTAAGCTGCTGGCTCTTAAAAAGCATCAGCCTCAGATGGATTTTTCCATACTCCTTGAAGGCCCTGAGGTGACTGCCTGCCTGCACACCAACTGATCCTCCAAATGTWACTTACCAAAGCCAAGAGGCTGCCCACCAATCCTCACCATCTTCCAGAGCTCACCAGATGCACTTGTAAACAACAAATTATTAGGAAATCTATAAAAAAAAAGGAACACCAAACATAGCAATTAAAGCACAGCAGTGTGTCAGATTCTGCCTGTGGGGGATCTGCTCTTCCTGCATCCTTGAGATGTTTGAAGCCAACAATAACAGGGAGTAGCTTGGGCAAACTGGGAAGACTCAAGGCAGGTGGGGCAGATGCACCTGCCTGATCCTCCAGGTATCCTGTGGCAAATCAGCAACTCCTGCTGGAGGTGGGGATAGGTACCCAGAGAGGCAAGGAAAAAATCTGTGAGYGACAGGCTGTGCTCCAGCCTTACAAATGTTGGAACTGTGAAGGTTTGATTTGAGCTGCATTTGGAAACAGCTAGGGATGGAATATGTTCCCATGCCTGCTCCCAGGAATGTGAACAGCAACCACTGGGTTTGTGTCTGAGCACCTTCAGGGCTTTTTTCCATCCCAYCCTGGAGGTGCCTGGGACCACTGCAGAGGTCTTTATTTCTTAGCAGGGGAAGGAGACCCAAGGCTTAGAGAGCTGCCCAGGGTGAAGCAGGCAGCCTGGGAGAGAAGAGAACTGGCTCCCCAGATTTCCCACAGGCTGAAGCTCCAGCCCYCTGGCTCCTCTTAAGACAGACAAAGTTTACTCCAGTAAGGTCAAAGAAACTTCCAGGAGGGTGATTTATTAATTTGAAAAACAAGTCCCTGGGGCAGGGGATTCACCCCAAGAACCAAACCCAAGCACCCCTCCAGACCTGAGAGCCTGCTGTGCTGCCCAGCTGCAGACACACACACACACACACACACACACACACACACAGAGGCTGATGCTCAGCAGCTGGCTCCTTCCTTGCTGGACAAACAAGCCATGGGCTCCCACTGCACAGTGATGACTTGGGACATCATCATCATAACAAGACTCTGAACCAAGCCCATCCATGTGTAAAAGCAAAGCAGGAGGACAGCATCACTGACATCCCCACCCTGATGTTGGCCTTTAGCAGGAAAACTTCAAACACCTGCACCATGTTTTCCTTTTGGGTTTTGCTCTTACAAGAACAGCTAATGAGTAACAGAATAAAAGTGCAAAAATCACTTTGCTCCAGTATTCCTCTTTTGAAAGTGAGATAACCCTACATCACATTGATTTGTGATTTCACTGAGGGCTTGGACACACCAGTCCAAAATTTAGGCACTGGAACTAAAATGCCAGATTTTATCAGAAAAGTGACAGGGTGTACAGGCCCATGACACCCACACAAGACAGTCCAAATAATTAACATGGAGGAGTCTATGCTGCTTCCTGCTCCTTTTAGAACATCCCTTTTCTTCAAGGTCCAGGTTACTCTAAGATCAAGGCTCACCTCTGCTGTGTCTGGACATCCATGACCAGGGAGATGTAACCCTCAATGAGAGAAAAGGAGAAAAAGCGAATATGTCCCGAGTCTTCGTTGCCCACCACTGAGTCTTTTACTCTGAAGRAACAGAAGAGAACTACATTAACTGTGGCTAGAAGAGCACAAAAAAAGGTGTTTTAAAGCAGATATAGCCAGTGAAAGCAGAAATGTTCTTACATTGACTTAGGRAAGTGACACTGAGTTCTGTTGTATTATACTAATTTGTTTTTTTTTTTATTTTGCTGGTGGAAAACTATCCAGTCCCCACAACTGACAAAACTCTCCATCCCTTCCTTGAGGTCTCCTCACAAGGAGCTGTGGGCCAGGAGCCATGGGCACCAAGGGGCAGCAATCCAGCCAGCTGTACGTGCTCTGGCCCTGTGTGGGTATGCAGCACACGTGGCTGCTCTCACCCTCACTCTGAAAAAGCTCAGCTTTCCAAAGCCAGCAGATGTCTTTGGGCACCCTCAATCACCTGTTTGGCTTCCACCTGTCAGGACAACCCTCTTGAGCCTGTGAAACCTCCTTCCCTCCCTCAGTGCAGAGCACTGGAGCAGCACAAGGCCACACCAGCTCCCTGGCACCCCAGAGGAGCAGCCTGTGCCTCAGACACTGGCACACCTCTCCTGGAACCCCATCTCCCTGCAGGACCTGCAGTCTGTGCCTCAGACACTCCACACCTCCCCTGGAACCCCATCTCCCTGCAGGACCTGCAGTCTGTGCCTCAGACACTCCACACCTCCCCTGGAACCCCATCTCCCTGCAGGACCTACCCATTGGAGTAAAACATGACATCCATCAGGAGTGTAGCAACAGTGGGAAGGGTATCTGGATCCAGGCTGGTGACACAGAACATATTACTTGGGCTGGAAAGAGGATGAATGACAGGCCTCTGAACTGAAAGAGACAGCACAGACACACGGAGCAATGAAACCACATCTGCAGCAGGCTCCTGTCCCATCAGCTGTGCTATCCATGCCCTGGCAAGGGTCACAAAGTGACAGTATTTGTAAGGCAGTGCCTCACTGCTGAAGCCCTGCTGGCTCTCAGACAGGGAATGAGGGCCCTGTGGATAATTTGCTCCTCTGCTGGTCTCCCTAAGGCATAGGGTGGTGCTACCCTGCACACCCTGCCCAGCTCTGAGGGGCTGTCAGGCCATTGGGTGCATCCCCACATGACAYGAGGGGCAAGCTAAAGGAGGGGCCAAGAGAAACTGGAAAATGGAAAAAAATGCAGGTTTCCACCATTAAAAGGCAGGGCTATGGAAGGCTGTGGTTGCTGGCAGTCCATCCTGTTTTCCCTCATTTCTGGGGACCTATTTTGCTATAATATCTTGAAAAATTAAAACCCAGCTGCCACGCAGCAGTTTATCTAGCAGACTGCAGCCAGTGGCTGAGAAGCAGCCAGCATTTAGGCATGCAACCTAACAGAGCAACACAGCATTTAGGCATGCAAGCAACAGACCACCACAGCAAACTGTGGGCTGGTGCATGATCAACATCTGTTTAATTGTGCCCTTTCTTGAAGCTTTTTTTCTTCAAGACTCATTTCCTTAAACAAGGTGATGGTTAGCTCTTGAGGGATGAAACTGAGTGGCACTTCTAATAACTGATCCCTGCTTTGTCTGGTTATGGGCAAAAAATTACACACATGTCTGTAGGTAAGCATATGTTTGTAAGTTGTTCCTTTTTCTGATTGTGCCTTTTGGCTTGATACTTGCTCCTTCAGCCTGCAAACATCCTAAAGTTCTGTACAGCCCTGGGCTCATTGTGGCCTTGATCCTCACAAAACAATCTTTGTGCATCACTTCAATACTTAAACAAGCTTTTAAAGAAGCCATTTTCCTTTGGAATGCATGGAAATAAGGGCTACAGACAACATTATTTTGCAACTGCAATAAACTGTACTTTAACTTTCTGTCCTACCAAAGG
This sequence comes from Cardinalis cardinalis, assembly GCA_014549065.1. Taxonomy (NCBI): domain Eukaryota; kingdom Metazoa; phylum Chordata; class Aves; order Passeriformes; family Cardinalidae; genus Cardinalis; species Cardinalis cardinalis. The sequence continues at coordinate 380,235 of JACDOX010000174.1, forward strand.
CATGTCTTCTCTAGAAAAACTAGCATTAAAAGGCCAAAATTCAAACTTACTAGCACTGCTCAGAAAGTTAAGAACCTACTCAAATCCTTGGTTGTACTCGGAGAGGCTTGTAAGATTGCAATCTTAAAACAAGATAAATATTCATCCAAATGCTGAAGAAAGGTAGGAAGCAGAACTCCCACCCCATGTGTCAGGGAGACCAAATCCCTGGCAAACTGGTGCTTACCTAGTTTTGGTTTGACAAATCCATTTGTTACCCCAAAGTCRTCAGCAGCCACTGTCTCCCCATTCACTACCCTGAGGATGGTGAACTCGGCAGCCAGCGTGTGCATCACGAAGGGCAGGTCTCGCTCACGCACCTGGGGGGACAACAGCATTATCTGGGGAAAGTATTATGGCATTTTCTGGATAGCTGGTATAATGGTGTTATCTGGATATCTTATACTATGGTATTACCTGGATATGCACCAGAAATGACAAAACTCTGCAGTGGAGGGTACACACTTTTAGTGCACAGCAAAGGGGACACGACTCCTGCTTGAGTTACCATTTAGGTGTATCTTAACAAGCACACTTGGTGATATCACTGGCAGTATCAGTAGGATTAAGCACCAGAGTGCTTTTATGACTGTAAAAAGAATGTGGAGATTTCTAAGTGGGAGATGCTTCACCCCTTTTGCAGCATTGCTGCAACAGCTCAGCACTGCCTGTTCTTCAGTCTTGTTTCCTCAGGAAATAAGGCTATGCCTTGTGTGCAGGCACACACATGAGCGAGACAGAAAGACAGTCTGTCTGTCTATATCCAAAACAACTTTGGAGCCTCTTGGCCATCACCAGCCAACCTGACAGCAGACACTGTGTTCCTCTTAACTTCCAGAAAACCAATTTCTGAGTGATGGTGGGAAGTGCTACCAGTATCTCCATTTCAAGAGAGACTGTTGTGTGGGCTCAGCACTCATTAGACACCAGACAAGCCATGATAACAAATGCTCCATCCCATATCAAAAGCTCCTGAGATGTCAGAGGGCCTAAGTACAAGGACCAGAGCTCTGGAGAAAGCAGAGTTTGGTACTTCTGCCATTCCCAGACAACTTGAGAGAATTGTCAAGTCTGACAATTGTCAATTGTCAGTTGACAGACAACTTGTTCCCAGAATTGCCCAACTGAATTTTCATCTGGTGGCAATAACTCTGCTTGGTCCCCTCACGTCCTCTTACCAGGATGAAGTCCGTCTGATAGGTGGAGAGCATAAACACTGAGATGTTTTGGTCAGCTAGGGGTGCTATGACTGACTTGGCAATTTTGGTCACTCCGATGGGCTGGGAGCTGGAGAAGCCTCCTCCACCAGACACCACGTTGAGGGCAAGCCATGTTGCATCGGCCACGCTCAAGTGCTCCGAGGAAGGAAGCTCTGCAGAGACACAAGGGGAGGACAGAGGTTTGGTTCAGAGGCAGAGAGAGCCAGGTCCACCATGTGTCAGTATGTGCTTAGCACAGACCTCAGTGCAAGGAGGGAGATGAGCCCCCTTATCCCAACCTCCTGGCTTCCCGTACTGCTCCACAGGTTCACACTATGACACTCCTTCATGTGCTGGTTATATCAATTTCCATGGCAGGATTCACACAGACTATCAAGGACAACACAGGGAACTGCAGGACTCAGCAATTCACTTGGATGCCAGTGACCAATTCTGTTGACCTTCCCAAGTGGAAACAGCCTGTGGTGGTTGTGTGGTTACAAAAGGAGAGTGCCAAACAAACTGTAACAGCTGACCACAAACAAACAAACTGTGGGGCTAAACAAACTGTATTCTACTCTCCTCTACATCATTCCTGACCAACTGTTCATTGCAGGAGCTGCCCATCCCTCGCCTGACACCCCAGGCTACAAGCTGGGAGTTAAATTAGATAAGGGAGAAGAAGCAAACCCTTCAAGGCAGGGGAGTGTTTTTCTTCACATCAATCACTCAGCTGTGATAACTCCCCTTCGAGGGAAGCACCAGGACAGTCACACCCACCCTGAAGTGGTAATYTCTGCTAATGGACCATAATGGGCATCACCAGAATAGGAGTTGTAACTTCAACCATCAAGAACTCCCCAAAATATCCTATGACTCACACTATTACGTCATTCCATTGTGAAGCTCCCCACCCTGGGGGAGGTACTGAGCATTCCTGCCTGAGCCTGAGCTACAGAATCTCAACATCACCACCACCACTGGATGGATCCAGAGCAGGACCAGAACTCCCACAGGAACACAGCTTTTGACTGCAACCATCATTTGACAGGACTGTGATCAGCACCCTGACCAACAGGCCAGGCTGTACTCTGACTTTGTGCCAACCTTCTGTGTATCATTGCATTTATAGCAATCTTTCTATTAAATTGTAACTCCAACCTGAAATCTCTCTCAAGGTAATTCCATGGGGATTCTCCMGCTTTACTTTCAAAGCACAGTGGTCTCTATCATACAATCTCTATCATACAATTTCTCCAAACTCAAGTTGTKTTGTTTTTTTACTCAAGCTGTTCTGGCCTCTTCTGTTTCCATTTTCCCACTCTAATCTAAACGCAGATTTTGTACTCCTGGACTGGAGATGGAGGTTGGCAGAGCAGCTTGGGCACTATTCCTAATCTTTGAAGATGCAGAGCAGGCACCATGTGCATCTGTGGGCTCCTGCCTCCATCTCTAAAGCAGAAGAGCCACACAGCTCTGCAAGGAATGGATGGTGTAACACACACAATAGGGATTACAAAGTAAGCAACAACAATGCAAAGATAATGCAARTTACTTTGGAAATGGAAAATACTAAAAATAATCCCATTCCACTTGCTTCTAATCTGTTATGGTTAAGYAGCAAAAAATCTGCAGCTGAACAATTTAATACAAATTATTAACTGTCTTAAAAAATTAATACATTAACAGCCCAGAAAACCAGATGCAGACCCTGGAATGAAGGCATACACTGCTCTAGGATTCTCTGGGTTTTTTTAATTTTTTTTGGGGTGAATTATAGAAACAAACAGTTCAGATCCAGACTAACAAATGCACAATCCCAGCTAAATCTACTTGGGGTGAGGAACCTGATTTCAGATGCAGATCCAGCCAGCAAGGGCACAGCAGAGGTGCCAGGGGAGGCCCACACTCAGCTCAGAGGTGAGGTGCAGCCCAGGAGTCTGAAAGCACAGAGCCCAGCATTGCTGCTCCTGCAGTAGCACTCTGGCACCTCAGGCAAGGGCCTGCATGTCTCCATGTCCACACACTCCTGGCTCCTCCATCCTTTCTTTCTCCTTCAATGAGACCTTTGGGAGTTGTTTCTGTACAGCCCCAGACACCCTGTAATAAATTCCTAACCTCACCCTCTCTGAATCCTCAGGCATCCCTTCCCTGAGACACTGACAGCACTGAAAACCCAAAATGATCTGAATAACAAACACATTTTGCTCTCTTCAATAACCTCAATTGTGTGTAGCATGAAAACAACCCTGAGCATACACACTGCAAACAGTGGGGACACTGAGGGTTCTGCTTCTGCATTTTGTTGTTTAGCTTCATAAGCCAAGGTTTCTTTTTTAATAATCAGAGCTTACGTGCAATGAAAACTAGACACCAGGGGGAGGAGGTAAGTTTGTGCATTAATCAACAGGATGTTATGTCAGAGAGGTGCTTGAAGCAAATTACTGCAGCAAAATATCATTTTCTCATCAGCTCTTTGCATCACCTCCAAATCCAAGCTTTCTGCATCACCCGGCATGGAGAAGCTGGAGCTCAAAACAAGTTCTGCTGAGCTACAAAAGTGAGTGATCCCACCTGCAGCAGGCACATCCAGGTGTGCCCAAGCCCACTAATGACTCACCCCTGGCAGTGAGATCACAGCTCTATACACAGAGGAGATGATATTCCTGCTTTGTACAGGTGATAAGGACTGCAATTCATTAAAYACCATTTTAAACACGATTTTGGGCCAGGGATATGATGAAAGATGCAGTATTTTGTGGTGGACAGAGGCATTATCCCATTCCACTCCAGCAGCAGCTGTTCTGGATGAGCTGCCCCAAAAAGAGCTCATCAAGCTCCTCCTCAGGGGGAAGGAAGGCTTGATTTGCTCATTGCACTTGTAACTACTGGGAAGTGTTAATAATTTCTGGGTTTATGTGTTTAACAGGCCCTATGAAGTATGACAAGGGCCATTGCATTTGCCTAAGTAACCTGCTTCTCATGATTCAATTAACTTGGAAAAACATATAGGAAGTGATTGAAATACCAATTTTGGACACTGTTTTTCCACTAGGCAGCCAGATAGAAAAGTACAGCCCAAATTTTAATGAAACAAACCTAGGCTGAAGGCTCACCAAATTCATCTAAATAGCACTAAATAAGGCATATGGGATGGTGCTTTGCCCAGGAAGCTGTTGAATGCTGTAAACTCAAGAGAGCTGAGAACACCAGCTGTAACAATAGCACAGACTCAGGCAGAATAAGGTAATAAATAAAGAGCAAAATGAGGAATTACCCACATTCCAGGACCAGCTTCATTGGAATGGATGGAATTCAATTCCATCACCACCACTTTCCCCACAGGAGAACAGAGCTCCAGGCCCCCACAGCTTCAGCATGGCCACATCCCTTGTCCTTCCACTGGGCAGAAATCTCTCTGCTGGGCTCTCAGGGTCCTCTTGCAAGTGGTTTATCAGAGTGCAGCCCCTCCCACTTCACGGGGGACACCTCAACTCTGGCTGAGAAAGACCTCTAAAAGGTCAGAGATTTGGGCTTCATTTATTATAATCAGGGTTTTCATTTTGACCTTCCATTGGGATGAAGCCTTCAGATTGTTCTGGTTTTGCTGTGTAAGGCTTTGCAGAAGGCACCAGGAGCAGCTCAGCTGCCTGCAGGCTCCACAACCATCATTTGCTGCCCAACATGACAACCACCACAGTCTGCAAGAGCAGGATTCCAGACTCAAGCTGTTATTCCATCCACGGTCTCTGGCACGGAACACCACCAGCCTCAACAAAAAATGATCAGTGTGATAGTCCAGGATGATTTTCCCTGGCAATGCAACACTGGGAACAAAGAGCTGCTGTTCTCCAAAAGCCCGTGGGGCTGCTTTCCATTGGCACAGGTACCAAACTAATGCCAGGCCCTGTGCAAACCAAACCCAGCCAGCATGTCAAACAACATGTAGGATGTGAGTAACTGCTTATTCACAGCACAGATGATTTACAAGGCATGGAGCCTGTCCAGAGCCTCACTGGCAGCCACAGCTGAAGCAGAGGAGTCTCCCCAGCACATCACCCTGGGATGTGAGGTGATGAGCATCACAGTGGCCATAATTGGCTCCTGAGCTCCAATAATCAATACCATTTCCAAGGAGGACAACAAACATTGGCTGAATCCCAAATAGGATTGAATTGCTGCTGCTGGAGCATTCTGMAATGCTGTAAATACTGAGAGCTGCTGCTCCTAAAATATCCTTGGGTGGATGCTGGGATGATGGCGAGATTCCAGCTTGTGGGTCTTTGCAAGCAGCCAAAGAAGTCACAGAGAGCAGGGAAGGAAGATCTCCAGGTTTAAACCCTGACCAGAGTCAGTCTGCACAGCATTAGAAAAACAACATTAATTCTGCCTACATTTTCTACCCTGAAGACCCCTCAGTTTCTCCCAGAGGCACAGCACTGGGAGAGAGCCCTACCTCTCCAAAAGAACACTGGAAAATGTGCAAAATGCTCTGAGAAAGGGCARCACCACCAGAACGTTTTTCCTTTTCTGCACCTAGTTTAAATGGGTTCAGATTTCTCAYGATAAGGTTATAGCTAAGGGGGAAATAACTGGAAAATGCACAACAGAAATGCATTTCACCTACCCACACCAACAGCTGGGTGAGTCCTGTACTACCACCTGCTAACTCTCTTCCCCCCACAAAGACACTCTGAATTGTTTTCTGTGGACTCTTCCAACTTTACAGCAATCAGGCACCTCCCAGCTTTTAAGTGAAAGTGTAGATAAATCATGGATTTATTGTAGTGCTTGGAGAGAAATGAAGACCCTCAGCTGGTTTGCTCCTTTGGTGTGGGGTATGCTGGATCACCTCCTAATCATTTATCTTCACTCAGTACACAAACTTTACACTATAGCAGAGTGCTCTGAGGGATGTGCTACTCCCTGGTTTCTTCTGGTACTCTGAATGAAGCAATTTCTCATTTGATTCATTTTGAGACTTATGTTTCCAGCCACAGTTAACTCCAAATATTAAGAAATAATGAAATTAAAAATTATTGTGGACTTTCTGATCAGTRTTCTGGCTTTAGAAACCTCACACTGTAATTATCTCACCTTTTACAATTTCCCTTAGCAAAAATGGCAGGGAGAGCCTGGCTTGCACTAAAAAGTTAGAGAAAAAGGCTCCTGCAATATCAGGACCCCAATAGTAAGTCATTAAAAATTAATGACTTAATTAATTATTAAAAATTAAAAATTAAAAAGTGCTGCCAGTTGCAGAAGTCATGATAAACTGGGAGAGCTGCTGCCCAGTGCCACCAAGTGGCAACACAGTTTACATGTACACATATATTCAACAGGATCTTTACATTCATTAAAGGGTTCTCTCCCCACATTGCTCTGCATTTTAAAATCCCATCTTCAAATGAAGTGAGGGATTATCTGAGGTTGTAAAGCCTGATCCAAAGCCTGGGCATCTTTCCAAGGTGTCAGCAGCAGCAGCACCCTGGAGGAGCTGGGGAGGCCGTGGGTGCAGCAGGTGGGTGCTGCCATGCAGAGCAGAGCAGGCCATGCCATGCCCCAGCCAGCAGCAGGGAGCTGGCATGCCCAGGGCCCTGCTGCACCCAGGTGGTGTGTTTCCCCTCATATCTGCATAAAAACCATATTTGACCTGGATATCTGCCCAAGAAACATTGCAGGAAATTGTTATTCTTTCAGGCACGGTGGAAACTGGACATATGAGCTCCAAATCCTGAGGGGAGAGTGGGTGGAAGACAACACTGACTGTCGTTTCTTTTGAGAAATCAGGCAAAGGGAATATTCCTTTAATGGCGTGAAATTGAGTACTGTTTCTCACTTCCAGGAAGCTGTGGGAAAGGGGTTAAAGTAGGATCAAGATATTTATTTATCTATCAGTTTTCATAGTGTGCTAAAACCCAGAAAGAGCTCTAAGGCTGGTCCAATGGCTTTGTGTGTCCTGGTCCTTGCTACTCTGGAAGTGCTTCCTGCAGAATGCTTTGCTGTCACTGTCACATTTTATGAAAAGTCCTTTTGCCAGGATTTTCTCTGAGAAGACTCAGAAAGAAATGTAAACAATAATTATCTGATTGCTTGGAATATGCTCTGGACATTATTTACCAACAGGTGCATCTTTGATTGGTTCCATGTRAATTGTTTTTAATTRATGGTCAATCACAGCCAGCTGTGTCAGACTCTCTGAGTCTGTCACAGGTTTTTATTATCATTCTTGTCTAGCCTTCTGATGTAGCCTTTCATAATATAATATAATATAATATAATATAATATAATATAATATAATATAATATAATATAATATAATATAATATAATATAATATAATATAA
>JACDOX010000174.1:397259-421767 GCA_014549065.1 Cardinalis cardinalis
GAAGGGAAGGGAAGGGAAGGGAAGGGAAGGGAAGGGAAGGGAAGGGAAGGGAAGGGAAGGGAAGGCAGCCTGGCCCAGGCACCGAGCACTGCAGCCCATGACAAGGAACATTACACAGCAGGATGCAAGAGCTGCTGCTCACAGCAGGAATCTGAACATTAACATTTCATCACAGCACTTCCTTCGTCAGAGAGAGATGGAGGTGGAGCATAGGCTAGAAACCATGGATAAAACCAACCAGGACAGAAGAGTAGCTGAAAATGAAGCAAACAGGACACAGAAGGGTTTCTTCCTGCCTCTGCATAGCTGGATGAGGCTTGGCAAAACCTGAGTCCTCTCTGCATTGTCTATGGATAACACTGGTGTTCCTGAGACAGCCAGGCTTTTGAGTAATCCAGTGCTAAGTGCCATCAAAAATAGCAGCATTAGTAGTAATTAAAAATGGGATGCTTTCAACACCAGGCTGTGTACTTTGGAGGCAGCCAGTTCACCCAAACAGGGTCATGACAGCTCAGGATTTTACATCTTTATTTCCACCCTGGGATCAATGCAAACAGTCTTGGAAGAAACAGGCACAAAATTCACTTATGTCAAGATGGTTCTGAAGTGGAAATGTATTTTTCCCCTATTTCTCCAGAACAGCCAAGATAAATACAAATATGGAAAGGTACTGATGTTGGAAAGCAGGAGCCTTCTTGGAATGGAAAACATGACCCCTTTCCCTCCGAATTATTATAACTTTGAAATTAAGGGGGTTTCAGGCAAAGATATGGGAAACAGCAGTTCTTTCACTGGAATATGTGTGTATTAGAAACAAGCCAGCAGCAGCAGCAGCAGCGCAGGCCCAGCCCGGCCCTGTCCCGCTGCAGAGAAGGGACCTTGCCCTGGGTGCAGTTCCGGGCACGGCCGCCAGGGGCGCTGCTGGCTCCGGCCGGGCAGGGCGGGGCGGGGCGGGGACTCCCCCCCGCCGCCAGGGGGCGCTGTGGGGCGGCTCGGGCACCACACGGTGATGGCGGCCGGGCTGGATGGCGGAGCTGGGCTGAGGCAGGAGCTCGGCAGCTGGAGCTGTCACTGCCTGCTGTCCCCACAGGCCAGGAGTGTGGGCTACAGTGTAGCAAAAAAACCCTGGAGCCGTGGCAGAAAAAACAGCRGGGGCTGGGCAGCAGCAGCCCGGCTCCTGAACAGGCTTAGGGATCCCCTGAGGCACCCCAGCAGACAGTGACAGTCCCTTTTTCAGTGAGGCAGGGCGTTGATAAGGTACAATGGCTGCTGTTATGAGCAGAGCTGCTCTCATGGTAGAAGAAAGCAGAAAGAACCCTGCAGTGGTGGGRAACTCTCCCCACAGCCACCCCAGCCTGTCTCCCCTATGGATGCCAAGAAAACAAGAGCAGGCTGGGAGCTCCATCCAACCCCSTTTCCCAATTCAGTGTAGCAAAACYCCAGAGCAGTAGCAGAGACACAGCAGCGCTGGGCAGCAGCAGCCCGGCTCTAGAACAGAGCCAGGAGAGGCTCCCTGGGATTGGGAAAGGGCTCGGGGATCCTGGATTTCCCCTGAGGCACCCCAGCAGACGGTGACAGTCCCTTTTTCAGTGAGGCAGGGCGTTGATAAGGTACAAGGGCCGCTCTTACGAGCAGAGTTGATGCTAGAAGAAAGGCAGCAGACAGAACCCCACAGTGGTGGGAACTCTCCCCACAGCCACCCCAGCCTGCCTCCCCYATGGATGCCAAGAAAACAAGAGCGGGCTGGGAGCTGTAGGGGGATAGAACATAAGTAAAAAAAGGCAGTATAGAAAGTAATCTTACCCCCTAAAGAGTTGCAGCTGAGTCAGTTATTAGAGTTTGGGAACAGGCCTGATGTTAACACCAGACGAGTGTTATAAAAGAGCAGATTGGGTGGATGAGGGCACTGGAGTCAGTTGGTTACTGTTAGGACAAGGAAGAGTCAGTGCCTAGAGGAGCTGCCTACAAGAAACATCAAGGAGGTACCAAACTCTGGCAATATGGAACCCTTGCAATGTAATGACAGTAGAACTCTTGCACTATAATGTCAAGAGGGAGCTCCATCCAACCACCTTTTCTGGCCCAATTCTTGTTGTACTTCTGCCCCTCCACCATAAACCCCCCAGCTAAGAGGGCAGCCACACACAGCCTTCCCAAGGAAACTTTTTTGTCTCTTTGAATTACCTGGTTGTTATTGTCTCTTAGCAACAAAAAATGGGAGAAAATTCTCTAAGAGAAAAAAAACRAAAAGAGAACTCCTAAACCCCAACACCCACACAGAGCTCAGAACAAGCACTTCACTGCATAGGTGAAAATACCCTGCAAAAGCAGTTTTGTTCMGGGGAATGGGAGTGGTGAAGAACCKGACAGCTTATTTGTGGGAAATTAGAGATAAACCCAAAATATAAGGAAACCAGAAYGGTTGAAGTGGGAAACCTCCTAAATGGAAGAAGCACTTGGGTTGTGGTGGTCTACTAGCACGCAAACATGTCATGTAGTTGTGTTCATCACTAGACATGCTCCTCCAGAGAACATGTAAGCACACAGCTGTGCTCTCCTCCTGACCAGCCCCATTTTCAGGGAGTAGCTGCCTTGTAAGGACAGTTTGTCTTCAGGCCACACATGTGAGTTGGCATCAGAAGCATTGTCCCCTTTTTGACCCCAGCAAATTGGTTCATTCTATTTATGCATTTTTGATCTGTAACCAACAGAGGTTTTTGGCACTGTTGCTGGAAGGTCAGCGAAGGATCACAGAAGAGCAAATCCCAGGCACAGAGCACTCACAGAGCATAATCCATCAGCTGCCTCCACCAGGAATTTGCTATGTGTTGAATTCAAAGAATCTCTTTTCAAAAACAAAAAACCCACTCAGGCATTGATGCCAAGATGGCAGCCCAGAGCTGGTGGAACAGCACAGGGAGGATCCCACATTCAGACAGGGCAGCCACCCTTACAGAGGGGCTCAGCTGCAAGAGCTGTGAGGAGCTCTGTGACCGTGTTCACAGGGGTCCTTGGATGAGGGAAGAGACGGAGATCTGGCTCCATGTTTCAGATGGCTTGATTTAATATTTTATGATATATATTACACTAAAACTATACTAAAAGAATAGAAGAAAATGTTTCATCAGAAGGCTAGCTAAGCTAAGAATAGAATCAGAAAGAATGATAAAGCTTCTGTCTCAGAGAGTCTGAGCCAGCTGACTGTGATTGGCCATTRATTASAAACAACCMCATGAGACCAATCCCAGATGCACCTGTTGCATTCCACAGCAGCAGATAACCATTGGTTACATTTTGTTCCTGAGGCCTCTCAGCTTCTCAGGAGGAAAAATCCTAAGGAAAGGATTTTTCATGAAAAGATGTCTGTGACAGAGCTCCTCTGAGAGGAGATGGGAGTGGGATGGGATGAGCTGGAAAAGGCAGATTCATGCATGAAGAAAACCACTCTGAGAAGGGCTTTGCTCCTGCCTGGCACTGAGCACACTGCTGGGCAGCCTCTGTTTATCAGCACTCCTGCCTGGAGCAGGACAAAGTGCTACAGAGCTGATAGGGAGCTAAGAACCATTCCCTGGATTTCCTTCTCCCTCCAAGGACCATATAAGACATTTCAAAACTTGGACCCTTCTTCCATGASGTGCCAGTGAACTGATGATTTCTGGCACTGTTTTGTTGAAGGATTCAGTAGCAGAGTCCAGGACATGTATCAGGAGACAGGAGGTTCAGCCAGGACAACTTTGGTCCTGAGCCATTATGAAACAAATCAGGTGATGAGGAACAAGACACAACTACATGAGAAAGAGTCATGAATATCAACAGTATAGGAAAAAATACAGCAGATTATGCTACCAAATGCACATTCTCTTCAAGATCTCTCAGGTAAACTYATACATACATGTTGGATATCCAAGAAGATGCTGTGGGAGAAGGTGGAGGAGAGCTACAAGGATGAGTTTTCAAACAATAGAAGAGCACCAAACTGGAAGAGATGGCRCTTAAGAGTTTCCAGCATTGGTATTTCTAAAGACTTAATTCCCAAATGCCTGAAGAAAATTAATACAGGGGCCAGGAGCCTGCCCTTGCACAAGGTAGGCATATACTTAAAGAAGCAATAGCAGAGAAGAGCTGGGTTGTAAATTCCCCACTGGAGACAAACCATGGAATTCTGTTTTTCAGTGCTGAAGTTTAAAAAAAAAATCTCCTGAATGTGACACTTCATCTCACTAGGCAGTACCAGGAGATTTGATCATTACAATTACTTCATCACAGAATGAGCTCTCCTGCACACCCCATGGTGAAGGACTGCCTTTCCTGGGAAGGGATAATCCCCACAGGATAAGAGCATTTTGGAGAGTAGGCACCAATCTTCTCCAAGCACACTATTAATTGAATACACACAAGTGACAATACAAGAAATAAGTATGATGGTGATTTTCCCTGGAGGGTAACAGCATCTTCTCCCCTCTGGAGGCCCACCTGGATATAAACACCCAGATGCTCCTCTGGCTGTGGTTGGTGAAACATCATCGCTCACTCACTCACTCACTCGCTCACTCACTCACATTCTGGCACGTGAATAAACTTCCCTGCAGTTTGTGTTCCTCAGTAAGCCTGTGGTAGTAGTCATGGTGACAAAACTGGGGTCCTTGGCAACACACCAATGATGCTGCAAATCTACGATGACTAATCCTAAAAGCTTAATTTACAGAAGTCATTTAAATGCATAAAGATATGCAGGTCACTGCAGGGGGTGATTTAATGGCTACAGCATATTTGGTGATGAAACAGTTGTACAGGAGGAACAGCCAGGGCATCTTCTGGCCATAAAATTATGTGGCTTTTTCATGCAAGGTGTAGACTAAAGACATTTAAAGGAAAGTACAATTTAAACATAGGCACAATAACAAACCCAGCTGATTTCCAATCAAAAAGCTGGTCAGAGCTTCCAGATGAAACAGCGTTTTAGATAACAATCCCCCACAACAATATCACTGATACAGTACTCCCTGGTTTATTTGTGCCTATTCAGAATGTAAGGAATGCTTTCCTCAACACATCTTGCCCATAAGCATATAAAACCATGAAGCAGCAGAGCCAACTCCCCAGACTGGCCCCATTAAAAGCACACTGAGGACCTCCAGTGCAATGGTTTCCAGCTTTCCAAGGACAGCCAATGGTCCAGGATCTGCTCCATGCTGGCTGCCCCTGTGCATTTCCCACAGGGAAGCATGTGCAGGACAGTGGATCTTGTTCCCTATTCRATGTTTCAGACCTCCAGCTTTTCCCTGGCACTAAAAGATTTATGGTCATGTCTTCAATTATTATGCTGCTGTTGTCACCATGGGAAGTGGACCAAATTGAGTGTATTGCTCTGACTGTGCTTGGCTGGACCAGCAAGGCAGCAGTGAATCCACTGCCTCTTTTTTCCACAGCTTTTACCTGTTTCTTCTCCAAGTGTCTGCCACCTGTGATCCAAAACAAAGGAAATGGAGAGTGGTTTCTATTCACACACACCTCAGCAAAAAGCTTTGTATAGACTCTCTCCCTGTCTTCATACAAATAAAGAAACAAGCACTGTGCACCCTATCTTACCCCACAGAACACAAATCATGCTGGCCTGAGTCTATAGAGTCCTGATCTGTATCCCAGAGTGCTAAACAATTATCACTCACCTAATTTGCTGTAGTTTTGAGTAAGCAGCCACATCACTCAACAACTACCAGAGACAAGCATCAACACACAACCAGGTTTAAACATCTGATCACTCATGATAGGATTTTTATGTCCTGATCCACTGCTTCAACCCTGTACCCACTGCCCTTCCTRCATAGGCATCTTCCAGCAGAAAGGCTTCCTGCATGTGACCAGGAGCTAGGATTTGAAGCACATTCATGTGGCAGAAAGTAGGCTGCTTCAGTTAAAAGCAAGCAGACAAAAAAACTTGTTGGATAAAATCTTAGTTCTACTTATGAGGATTTCCCCCTTATTAAAACTTGACACAACATCACTGCCCTTGTCATCGCAGCTGACATGTAGCCAATGCACTCACGAAGCACCACTGGTTCCCTGTTTCTGTTCCTGCAGAAAAATTCAGTTTAACTAGGAGTTACATGCACTCTTGCTTCATTCTGATGCTGTAATAAAGCAATAGCAACAACAGTAACTATGATAGGTACTAATGACTTCTGCACCTTCAAGAACAAAATGTGTTGCTTGATCCGCATAATGCTTGTATGGATTCAATTGCAAGATGCTTCTTGTGTAAATTCATGCAAAACAAATACTTAAAGACTTGTCTTGAAGTAAGTCTTGAAGATACTAAACTTTTGCACTTCTGAAAAATAAAACCACCTGCTGATCCCATGTGGGGATTACACTGATTCTGGAGGGCTTGGACAGTTCTCTCCTCACCTGTTACGCCTGCAATGGAGCTATTAGTGTCCTTGACCATTGTTCATTAACAGCATGTATCCTCTGCAGTAACAAACCTGAATACAGATTTATGCCATTGCACAGTCTCAGTGCTTAGGTACAGAACAGTACCATGACTTCTCAATAATGAGGAACAGAAGTGGCAATGCTTTACATTGATTACAGCACAAGATGGGAGTCTCAACCCCACTTTCTGAATCCCTCTGTGTGAAGTTGCTTCAACCACAGCTCAGCTTCATCTCTGGTGATAACATGTCTACTACCCTCCCCCAGCACTATCGCGAGGCTTTAATTAAAGCACTCACACAATTCTGTGATACATCGTGTTATTTACAATATTGTAAGGCTCTGTGCAGGCTGAAATCCTGGATATAAAGAGGTTTTTTGCTCATGGCTTTTTCAGCCAGCACTATTTAGACTTTTGTTGTCCAAATCAAGAAACCTTGTTGGGTTCCCATCAGTGATACAGCTCACTGCTRACGTCTGGATCACCTCCCTGCTGCCCCTCCTTGGGTCACTTTCAGCAGCCTGTCATGTTCCCTTGTGTCAAGGGGACCACAGCTGTCACACCCACCGTGTGTAGGGCATCACAGCTGATGCCTCCTTCCCTCCCCAGAGAGGCTGCCACTGCCCTCAAGCCCTGGCCAAGGAGCTTCCATCGTGCAGCACTGCTCAGCCTGGGCTGCCTCAGGAAATGGTACTCCAGGTTCTGCACAGACATTGTGCTTCAGAGAGGAAGGGCAAASCATGGTCTGCATCACACTGGAGCCAGCTGTGGGTATCTTGGGGTGCCCACTTCTGCAACTGTAGCTGCACTGAGCATTTGGGCACGATGGCAGGTCCTGCTGGCAGTAAAGGGGAGGCTTAAGGATGGAAAAGGCAAGGCACTTTTAGCTGCAGCTCAGCTACAGGAGAACAACCTCCTGTAAAACATTACCTATGAAGCTGTCAAGTTTTCAATGCCTGCTGCAAAATCTAATCCCTGCTACGCTTTACGCTCAGCTTCTCCTGAAACCCAGGCTCTGCCATAGACATTTAAAGCTTAGCTGAACAAAGCATTAGGAGAGAGGCTCCATGGACCAATGGCATGGTCAGTGGGGTGTGCAGAGAGGTGACCTGAAGAGGGATTTGCCATTTCTAAAATTCCAGCTATAAGAAAGAAATCAAGAGTGGACAAGAAGGATAAAAGACAGAATGGGTGTTGTGCTACCTAGGGGACTTGTAAGCTCTTTGTAACATCTGCAGAAGGGGTTGAATCCAGAACCAGAAACCCTGGGATGATGCTAGTTAAATGCTTCAATGAATTGGAAGTTATCCTCCAGTATATTTTTAGTTGGCACCAACAGACATTACATAATGGCTATTACATAACAGCACTACAGCTACAAATACTGTCTTTTGGCTTTTTGTTTGGTTGTTTTTCTTTCTTTCTCTCACCCTCTTTTTCTCCAAGATCTTCTCCTTAGTGGAGGATTGATCAATAAATGCACTTTCCATCAAATGAGGCAGGCAAATCCTTAAGAGAAAAAACAAATGGAGTAAAAATATTGCTACTAAGCCTGTGAGCGCTTCTCTCTTGCCCAACCTCAAACAGAATTAACTATTCCCAGAATAGAAATTCCACTAAGGCTTCTCTGTAGTTTAAAGGGACAGGCTGTGATTCTGTGCAGACACTAAATTTCTCAATATTGKTTTTTTTTCTATCTTGCAGTGATAGCTCAGAAGACAAAAATAAGAGGGTGGGGGAGAAGCACTACATAAGAGATGCTGAGGAAAAACTGAAGGGTTTTTTTTATCTGCTGGTAAGATCATTGCCTGTTGGTGCTCCTTTAAAATCTTCTTTGGCATATTTTTATCTTTTCTTCTTAACAGCCATACTGGCAGAGCAACAAAGACTTTTGCTTCCAGACTATGYGCTACATAAAAAAAAAGAGAAGAAAGTTTCCAGAAGCCAGAAATATTTCCTTTCCTACACTTCCTATCTCTGAACCTAAAGAGAGCCAAAGCAGGCAYGCTGCCTCTGAAGGCAGAAATAAAATCAGTTCAGTGGCACACCACAAGCTCCCGTATCATGTCACCCCCAGTTTAGGCAAGGGCCCTCTGTGCTGCTGTACTCCCAGCACAGAGCTTTCCTGACAAACACAGCGCTCCCAGCACTCCYGCCTTTCTCATGCTGGTCCTCTAAAACAAATGAGCTGATTCCAGGAAGAGCAAGAGACATAATCTGACAAATAATCTCTTCTTTGCTAGCAAGCTGCTCCCTTCTGTTGTTTCTCTCTTCCACCTCCCTAAACCTGGAAATGCCACTCATGCTCTCCTGACCTATAAATAAACCAAACCCCGGACTACCTAGATGGGAAGGCACCGTGCTGTGCACTTCACTGGTGTCACACACAGGAAAAAAAACAACCCTGGGAAGGTGGAGAAAGAAAAAACACCAACAAATGCAGCCACTTGGAGAGCACTGTTAGTTCAGGGAGAGACTTGCAGGCTTTAAAAGCCATCGCAGCACAGAGCAGACCCCACTACTGACAGCAGTGCTCTGGAGGCAGTGATTGCAGCCCCCTGTGGAAGCACAGCCTGGCAGGGCTGCTCCTGTGAACATGAGCAAAAACCCAAGAAAGCAGGACAAAGAGGAAGCAAAGACATGAAAAGGAATTAGCTGGCATGACAGTGTTAGAGCTGGACTGAAGCAGTGCAGTTAGGGGAGAAGGAATAGCATATAAAAACTTAACAAATGTACTAAGATATATTATTACATGGAGAATACTGCCGTGTTTTGTGGACTTCTGCCACCTAGCTATAGASATCTTCAACCATTAACCACAGGAAGAGGAAATTTGCTGGAAAGCTGGCTTGAGAAGTTGTTTAGAGCTGCGAAGGCATGAATGCATGAGACTTCTTCTGCAATAATCTGTGCTAACCACAAAGAATACAGTCCATTTGCCATTCAGRACTGAAAATATTAAGAGAAACAAGTGTCAAAGGTGTAGGTTTACTTGCATTTGTCACAGATTTCTCCTCAATACAAACTACTTAGGGATTTTACAACAACCGATCACTTGTAGCACTGAAAAATAGCAAACACACATTTAACTGAGACAAAGGTTCGTGTTTTCAGGAGAAAAACTCCCGGTTCATTTCAAAGCTCCTCCCTGCTGAGCCTCCAGCCCCAGGTGCTTGGGATAAAGGCCCTTGATATGGCAGCAGTGGTGTTGCTGCTGAGTGCCCTTCTCAAGATCAAAGCCCTGCAGGCAAACACGGCACAACTGCTAAATCCCTTGTTAATGAACCCTTCGGCACGGCTGTGCTTGGATAGCAGCGCCTTCCTCGTGCATGTACGGAAAGCAGAGGGAAAAGGCATCCTGAGGAATGCACAGCTGAACAGATGGAGGGGCGCTGTTTATCCAACACCGGCTGCAGTTGCTGCTGCAGCCCCGGTGCCAGAGCCGCAGCCACAGCCCGTCCCCACACAGCGCAGCCACAATGGGAGCGCGCCCGGGGGCTTTCCTGCCGGGGGGAAAGAAAAGGATGTTTAATTTAAAAGGAAGGGAGCAGCAAACAGACTGTGTGAACTTGTAAAAATCAAGTTGCACTCTGGCATACTCAAATTTTGGCCAAGGGAAACCAGCTGGACTTTGCAAGGTCATCTCAGTGGACCCAAACATGCATTCCCATTCCCACCCAGCCTCTCTGCACATACCTTTGCGACAGCCTGACATACCAAACCTCTCTCCTGGGAGAGCAGCAGGGTTATCCCTCATAGCCTTGAGGCATAATGCACTGAGGTTCAGCTCCATGGTGTTTCTGAGCTCTTTGGTTTCTTACTTTTAAGAGACTTCCAGGGAAGTGCATACAACGGGATTGTGAAGAATCCTACTAACCAGCTGCATGTCCAAGCACRAGCCTCTGCAAACATGCTGCTGCTGCTGTGCAAAAAAAAAAAGCCAACTCCAATGTAAAGACTGTTCCACTGATTTAAGATGGAATTAAAACATATTTAAGTCATATAAGTAATATGTATTAAATTTAAGAATTAAAAGAAAAAGTCTCAGATCAGCAAAATATGAACCATTAATCAAACTGACACTCGAAAAACTTCACTGTGAAATCTCTAGTGATTAGCTATGGGCCCTCTGCCAAGGAGGCCTGTGAGCTCTGTTTCACTGACATGTATTTTTAAACAACCTCCAGCAAAGAGGAGCTCCATTTGGGGCACAGAATACCAGCTTTGGGGGCTGGGACCAGTGTCTGCCACAGATCATCTTGCAGAGTACCTCACTGGATCCCAGCTCTCCATCTAAAAGGCCCTGCTCCTAATTCCTGCCTAGCTGTACAACAGAATCTGCAGGGCATAACCACCTCCTTCCTCCACTGTCAAAGTGCACTGCTGTCCCTGTTTGGTGATGAGAGCTCTGTACATCTGTAATATACACCATGTAAACAAAAAACCCCCACAGCTGAAAGATCTTCAGGTAAAATACAGCCAGTCTATGGTCGTTAGCCCTATCATTCCCAGCTGTATTTAATGCATTATCTGAAATCACCCAGCAGTAGAGAGCCTGTGGCCTCTTTAATAGCCTATTGATTACATGTATTGCACAATCCATGATGCAAACTGCTAGCAGCATCTCAGACTGCATTAACATCACCTGCAACTCCAGGTATGCTGAAATCTGCCTGGGCTAGGTAAGAACTGACATTTCATCAACCTAGTGGCCCCTGCCTACTTGTGCTGAGCACAGTATGTATAATTTCTGTGTTTGCAAATTGCCCAGAATGCTCCAGAGACAAGAGTTTTCACTGGCAACAAACACAGAATTAAGCTGACAGTTAAAAAAGATAAGTAAAATGTTGCTTTCCATTCAAATTAGGGGGAATAAATGATTAGTTATAAGCAAAGAACTTCTCCCACAGAGTGTTTACTTTATCCTGGAATGCATCAAGAGGTATCTGCATTACTGCAAATCCTCATCAACAGAAATGCAAATGTTTAGAAAGAGCGAGAAACAGAGGAACAAGATGATCTTTTCCTTCCAACACAAACCATTCTATAATGGAAAATACCACCAGCTAAAAGGTTTTTCAGTTTAGTCTGTATGAAAGAAAATGGCCAAGCAGTGCTCATCTAAACAGAGCCAAAGCAGTAACCACTTAAAAGGTGCARAAGCCCTGCAGCATGAGGGCCAGGACAGGAGCCCTGGTGGAGCAGGCTGGCCCCAGTGGGAGCCCATGAACCAAGCACTGCTCAGCTGGGAGCAGGCAGCACTCACTCCCCTGCTCTGTCAGAGCCACCACCTCCCTCCCTGACAGTGATGGTGGGGGTTCAACCCCACAGCCACTTCTGCAGCTTCTCGAGACCCTCGAGCAGAACAGGACACAGCCCAAAGGATGCCTGGAAGGGCCAATTGTTGAGCCAGAAGCATCACTGGGGCTTGGCTTCTATCTGCCCACCCTGCAGGACATACCAGATAGGAAAAAAAAAATCCTGCAGAGGAAGGTGAGGTACTAATTATTAAAAAAAAAAAAAAAGCAAGCAGAAAAGCAGCATCAAGATGTTCAGCATGCCTCACCAACTGAGAGTGGGTTCACATAACATGCAGTTTGGTTTTAAATGCTTGCACGACCTAAGTTTTTRATCTAAGTTTTTACTGATCACTTGCAGCAAATGGAGCAGAAACAGCCATACTCCAAAGGGCTCTGCACTTGTTTCCAAGAGGTGTTTCTTGCCTCCATGAGTTTACATTTCCATCTAATCCAGAGAGACCATGGATATAAGCAAAAATACATCCTGGCTGATTTCAGAGCATGAGAAGCAAAGGAGAGCAAAGAAGATAAGTAGAAACAAGAAYAGTTTAAATTCATTTCTGCAGACATAATCCAAGAAGTGCGAAGTGGAACTTCACTGTACACTGCAGGCAATCAAAAGCAAAAGCCATGACAGGGCTTAGCAGAAACACAGCACAAGCTCTTAAGTAAAGAAATAAAACAGACATCTTCAGAATAAACACAAGTTCTGCAAGAACTGACAGAGAGAGATGATGGATGTCCCAGAGAAGGAGGCTCTAAGTGATGCAGACTAACACCCTGCTCCCCAGCTTTACCCTCTCCCTCTGAGCTGGTCAGTCCCTGGGCAGACAGGCACACAGCCTGTCAGGGGCTGAAATGGCTTGTCACAGACAYATTTTCTGAAAAATCCTTTTGCTAGGATTTTTCTCCTGAGAAGCTGAGAGGCCTCAGAAAGGAAATGTAAACAATGATTATCTGCTGCTGTGGAATGCAACAGGTGCATCTGGGATTGGCCCATGTGAGTTGTTTTTACTTGATGCCCAATGACAGCCACCTGTGTCGAGGCTGTGAGCAGTCATAAGATTTTATTATCATTCCATTCCTTTCTTTTCTAGCCTTCTGATTAAATCCTTTCTTCTATTCTTTTAGTATAGTTTTAATTTATAATTTTCTTTTAATATMATATACATCATAAAATAATAAATCAGCCTTCTGAAACATGGAGTCAAGATTCTCATCTCTTCCCTTGTCCTGGGACCCCTGCAAACATCACCACAATGGCTCATGCCTTTAACACTGTTATGGAGGAGTTTTACCCACTATAGCAAAAACTGTATAAAGATGCTACAATCACAGAAGCCTCCTTGAAGGTGCCTGACTGGAACTTTGGACTGTAAGTTCAGCTGCCTAGATAAGATAAAGGGAACACTATTGTTCAATCAGCTCAGGTCTAGGGAGAAACAAACAAGGCTGAGGGAAAGGAATGCATCCACAAGAAAGCCAAACCCAGCAGCTGCACTGAGAATCATCTCTGGCTGGGTTTGGGGTGGGGGAGCCCACAGAAGCCAAGTTTATAAAGCCTCCCCATGAAATAGGGTGGGGAGAAGGAGGTTTTGGGTGCATGGTGTCACCTCTGGTCAGAGGCACTGAACTCCCGTCCTCCCTTACACAAACTGGCCCAGCTGCGGGACCCCCAACCCCACAGGCCACATCCACTTTCAAGTGAGAGGCAGATGAGGGGGTGTCATAATCCACCAAAGACCCCCCAGAGCACTCCCCAGACTCACTCCTGAGGCTGTGCACCACAGGACTGCACCTGATGCAAAATGATGCCACAAATCCAGAGTCTGCTGCGAGAGCCTGGTCCCTGCCCTGGGGGATGTGCTGGGGCTTTCCCCCTTCCCTGAATATACATGAATCCATCAGATTCTGAGCTTTTCAGGGGACCTTCACCACCAAGAAAACCAGCTGGAGTGGCTCAATGGAACATCATTTGGATCCATGGAATGGTGATATTTTCTTTATTCTGTGTCTCTTTCTGTCCCTCCACCTCTGCTACTTCTTTCTCTTCCTTCTTCTCTTTTCCACTCTCTCTCATATTTACTATTAAATAAAACCATTTATTTAATTTCATATTAAATAAAAATACTACTAACCTTGGCATATGGTCTTGTTTGCACCTTAATTTGGGCAGATGSATTTCTAATAACTTTACAACTGGATCATGCCACAGCCCCAGCAGCAACCTCACACCTCAGCATGCCTTCAGCTTACACTCTTGCCTTCAGGCTGTCCTCCCCAAGTCTGTTCCCAAAGTGCTGCCTTGACACAGCTGACCTCTAATTTGTAAGAATTAGAACTGGACCTCCAGAGCTTGGGCCCTAGAAATCAAAGGATAGATAACTTTTTCAGCTCTGCTGTGCCCCACTGTTGTGGTGAAATGCCATGGGACAGCAGGGTGTGAAAGAGGGCACAGAAGGGAAGCATCTCCCAGAACAAAGCCACTGTGTTTGTACTGGACTCGTGTGACCTCTTCCTTAGAGTAAACAAATCTAGACCTCTGAACCAGACAGTTAGGGATGACTCTCCACTCCCAGAACCCCCAACTGATCCTAAAGATGAAAGAGAGCAAGAAAACACTAAAGATGGAGTTGTTGTAGCCCAATCTCTCCCAAGTGTGGCACAGATGGTCCTTCAAACATGTAAAAGCAATCTGCACTTGAGTTAATAATCAATAAACTACTTATTTGTTTATAAAGCTTTTATAACTTCCCTATACATGGGCCCTTGATGAAAAGGGTGATCCTTCTCAGTATAGCTGGACATTACCTGTGCATTTTCTCCCTAGGGTCAGTTTACTGCAGATCCCATGACAGGAATTTAGGAGCTATTACCTATGCTTGGAAAGCAATACATTCACCATCAGTCAGGGATCGTGCTCCACAGCACTGGTCAGTCCCCCGTGGGAACAGCTCATCCTGCAATGCTGCAAACCAAGTCAAGTGCCAATGGATGTGCCCCAGCCCCACAATGAAGGTTAAAGACCCATTTAGCACCTGGTGCTGAAAATGGTGGTTCCTTGCCCACAACTCCCAAATCATCATCCTSAGCCTGCTCTACTCAACCACTTTGGCATGGTAACTGAGAATTTATTTTACACATGAAAATGTTTAAAGTGGTGCAATATTGAGTGCTTTGCAGGTGGGAGGCTGCCAAACAGAGGYTGTCACAGGCAGGGACACAATCCAATATATCATGAAACCTGTGTTTCTATTCCTGTCATTTGCTTTATTTAGTCTCCAGCTTCCCACAGTGGGAAGGACAGGGCTGTCTGCAGCCCCAGCCACACTCACCACTCAGCCAGGTGCCACCCCAGTGCCAGAGCTCTGGGCACTGTAACAGAGCTCAAAGCAGCAGCCTGTAATGATGAACATACAAGAGAGGTAAATTAGCACAGGCAAACTGAGGTTTTTAATAACCACAGGCACTTTTAGTAATAGTTAAACAAAATGCTCAGAAACAAAACCAGTACAACTACCATCTTGGGCACTGAAAGCTGCTGAAAAACTGCAATTGTATCAGAGCTTCATGGTTTGCTGCACATGCTGCTGCTGCTTTAGAGCCAGCCCATCCTCCTGAAATGCACTGAAAATGTAGCTGGCCTTCTCCACTGCCCTGAGCTGATCTGAATGAAARACACTGCTTGTCTGGCAGGTACTTGCTGCCTTGAGCATCCTCATGGGCAGTGCAAGGAGCAAGGGCTCTAGGTGGCTACTTTCTGCTTTCCCCACAAACCCAGCACCCACAGCCTGTTCCTCTTTCTTCTCTTCCCTCCTCTCACCTCTCCACCCCAGTCACCCTCTAGTACAGCTCAAACTGCATCATCTTCTCCCATTCTCCTTGTTGCTATGTCCATCTTTACTCCTTCTTGTCTCTTCTTGTCTTCCGCACTGATCCTGTACCCTGTCTTCCCTGACACTGGATCTATCCCCTGTCTATATCTCCATCATTCTCACAGATTTGTCCCCTAAAATATCAGAATAACTATTTATACCTTTCTTCTGCTTCTTCCTTTGAAGAGGTAGGGTAACAGCAGAGTCAGAAACCTCCCCTGCTCCTGAACACCCCCAAGGGTCTCTGCTCCCAACYGCACCATTGAGGCCTCCCCCAAAACCAGGGGGAGCATCCTCTGCCAGCATGAGCTGCACTACAGACTGCAAAAAAACCCACCAGACTGGATGTCACTCCTGACACTGTGCCTGAAAAACTCTAGGATACACAAACCTCCACCTGGGCTGAATGATTTAATGAGGTGAAGGTACCTTCTCACACAAAGACATCTCTGCTGTCAAGGCATGAGAGAACTAGAGCTCTTAAAAAAAAAATCTATTGTCAGTATTTTGCAGTATTTCCTTCCAAGCTACTCCTGAGAATGCCTTAAACAAACAAAAAAAAACTTGAAGAAAGTGATGACATAACCTCCTCCCAGGTTACCAAATTTCACAGAGATTTAGTCAGATCATGGGCATTTTACTGGCAAAGCTACCAGAAAGCTGAACTGTCAGSCCCACCTAGAGCAAGTGCTAAACTTTTGCTGACACAGTTCATTATCTTGCAAAACAAATTGTCCCAAGTGAACTGTGACATTAATGTGTGTGATTCTCCAGTTGTTCAGGCTATTAAAGTGTAAGATGTATTAGAAGTAAGGGTAGAAAATAGCCTTTGCAAAATATTTTTCAGATCATTAGCTGACAGAATTTTCTACACAATTTCACTCTCTCATTTCTGAGTACAAGTGCCTTCTCCTTATTAAGTGCTTCCCGACCTGCTAAGCATGATGTGTTTTCAGTGGKTGCACTACTCACACAAAGTATATCAGTGACTCCAGCTCTTACTCCACTATTTCACCCAGCTGGAGAAGATCAGGTGAAATTAGGCCTATATTGACAAGCAGCTGCCTTGTTTCACTCACCCCAAAGGAAAAAAGGCCAAATCGGTCTTACTTTCTAATCCACAAATAGCCAAAATGTTAGAATTGAAGACAGAAGCTGGGAGAAAACCAATACATATTGCATATCTGTCCGCTATAAAAATTCTGTTATTGTCACTATTGTCAGTGTCACTGAACTTAAGTCATCCAGATGTCAGCAATGAAGCCCTTTTCTGTAGGGGAAATTGGTCACATTAAGCTTCTCTGCCTTCTGCTCATCTTGGCAATAAGGACCTTCTGCATTTGTGTTCAAACCTTTCTTGCCACCTAGGACCTCTAAGCTGCAATAGCTGCTTGGAAAAAAAGTACTCTGTACACACAAGAGCCTTTCAGATTTTTGCTTCCTGGATCACGTCTGCCATTCTTTATCCTGTGGCAGARGCTAGGAGACCCAGTCATGGAGCTGCCTTGAGCTCACTGCAGGAAAACCAAAAGAAACAGAAAAACTGAAGCCCACACAAAGCAGCAGATGAAAAGCTGTATTTAACTCTTTTCCTTTACCCAATTTTCCACTGAGTGCCTTCAAAGCATCACTTTTCCATTTTCAAACAAGGAAGGAAAGTGCACCCTATGCCAGGAGCCCAACTAATCAAAACTGACAACAAAAGTGTCCCAGTCCAGAAGAGTCCATCAAAAGCCTACTGAATTCAAACACAGGAACCTCTATAGAACAGGCTGGATTCTTCCCCAGTAAACTTCCCTCCAGAGTCTTCTCAGCTGAAGTGGCTTTTTAAAGCAGCAGGGTAAGGACTGAGAATTACAGACAAATACCATCTGAAACACTGCAAGGAGTACCTCAGCCATGCCTTGTGTCCTGTATAGAGCAGCTCTGCTCCAAACCCAGTGCTCTGCACTGCCAACAGAACATCAA
The DNA here is from genome assembly GCA_014549065.1 of Cardinalis cardinalis. Taxonomy (NCBI): domain Eukaryota; kingdom Metazoa; phylum Chordata; class Aves; order Passeriformes; family Cardinalidae; genus Cardinalis; species Cardinalis cardinalis. Next base: position 414,839 of record JACDOX010000174.1, read on the forward strand.
TGCCCTCTGTCACAGAACCCAAGTGACAGCAAGCCACCCAAGGACACTCCTGTGTGGAGAAGACATCTGCTCATGCCATGCTCCTCCCCTGTGAAGAGCCAGCCTCATCCACCTGCCTTTCCTCACTTCTATGGGGCAGGATGGGAAGGGGTCCTCATCTTTTGGATATTGAAGCCATGTTCAGGCACAAGGGKCTTGCTAAAATCCAGCTCAATATGCTTAAAATTAAAGGGTGCAAATGACTTAAAGATGCAGCCATTACTCCACAAAGAGCTATTAAACCTCCTGTTCTCAAGAGCATTTTTCTTTGGGGTTGGTGAAGTACACTCTGCAGTGCCTTTGAACTTCATGTTTATGAGATACACAAATTGCACTTTTGAAAGCAAACTGGTTTCAGTTTGTGGTTTCCTTTCATCCAAATGGGTGGTAATCTGAGACAATCTGAGAAGTTTTCATGGGTTGTCCTTGATTCTTGGATACATAAATACATTTGCTTGTAAAGAAAGGTACATACAAGCCACTAAAACCAGGCACATTGTGGCATGTTGGGAGCACTCATCTAGGTCAAGAATTTGTTGATACAAACGCTAAAAATKAATTTTGGCAGAAAAATTCTATCTGCTCTATTTAGAGCATGAAAAACCATGGTAAACATCCATCAGAGCAGGCACTCCTGTCTGCTGCAAACAGCACAGAGCTTGTTTAAGAGGYTRCTTTATTTTTGTTCACTGGCTAAARTGCAAGAACAGGCATCCAACAGAGGTTTATCCACATGATGGTCCACATAAATTCTCATCTCACTTCTCCAAAAGCTCAATTCTTTTAAAAGAAACAAAATAAAACACTTAATTCACCAAACTTAAAACCTGAGGATGTCAGTACAACAACAGTACTCAAGAGGTCAGAACACAACTTGTCATCGAGCTCCTGAGGAYTCCCTGCTCTACTGGGCTTGCCTCACTTATGGATGTCAATGCCCACGTGTGAGCTGCTTTTTTAACTTGCCAGCTACACAAAAACTTGGTTTGGCCCTGGCAGTGAAAAATCCAATATATTTTATGGTGAAATATGTTATGTAGTGAAAATACAACATATTTTTCAGTTTTAAGCTTGAGTTTAAGGACAGATTTCTGAAAAAGAAAAGCTAAAAATTATTTCTCTTAAACATCTTCTCTATCCCTGAATAAATATATACAAATATAGATATATACACTAACGTACATAGGCTTTATATATATATATATATATATCTACATACACACACACACACATATATATATTTAAATATATATATACACACACATACACACATATATATTTAAATTGGCAACTCCTAAGTATACAAGTTCAGCTCAAAGTGTTTCAGTAAATAAACATCTTAACCAAGCCCAGGGAAGCAGAAGAAAACAACTGTGAAATAAATACCTCACAGATACAGTTACTTCAGCAGGGCTCCAGAGGTAAACAGTTACTGAGTGCTTGCAATCTGCTCAGCAATGTGAAAGACACAAAGATAAAGAAATCAGGTTTGTGGGGACCCTCCAAGGGCTTGTCAGCCACAATGCCAGTGCTGCTGACACTGCCAGTCCTTGAGAAGCCACCTCTCACATTTTATCAACCTCTTCAATTTAATATACTCCAAAACCAACTCAAACAATAAATGCAGACTGTGACTGTGGAGATACAGTTCTTTCCAACTGTAAACATTCAATAAATGTGGAAGTATGGAAGTTGGAACTGAAGAGGGATTGGTAAATCTTGTAAAATAAACATGAGAATGTTTTGGTAGAACACGGTAATGGAAATCCCAGAGAGAGCAAACCCAAAAGAAAAATGGACARGCAAAAAACTGGGAATGTCTTTACCACTGTGCCTAGACGGTCTGCAGAAATCTTGGAAAAGGATTATGAAGGAAAATAAACCTGAGGTTTTATGCTACTCTGAAGGAAGCTAATTGCATCTCTGAAGAAGCACATTGCATCTTACACTTAACTTTGATTCTAGTCAGGATTTAGGATTTATGTACTATATGATTCAAACTCATAAGCACATTCATAGAGAGAGGGAGGGGGAAAGACAGAGGGAGGTATGAACCCAAACATATTGTAAATTCTTTTGATTTGTCTTCTGGGGATAAACTGCTCTTATTTTAGGATTTTATTCTTCTCTACCATGAGAAAATCTACTGGATATTTTCTGTTAAGTGCACTATAGCTGTAATACAGCTGTAATACAGCTGTCACAGATAGGATTTTAAGGGAAGATATATTGTGAAACAGCTCATCAAAAGGCAGAATTTGTCTTAGAAAGTTAAGATCTTCCACTGGACTTTTAAGAAAAATAACAATAAGTAGTCAGTTCTCCATGGAAGAACATTAGCAGGATAACCTGGCAAAACCTTTGTGGTTTTTTGGTTTTTTTTTTGTTTTGTTTTGGTTTTTTCCTAAGAGTCTTGGATAGTTCTTTGAGAAACAACAAGTTGATGCTTAAAGATCCTTAAGAACTGTTGGGAGGAGAACTGAGTCACACCACAGACATCATGCTACAGWGCAAACAGACAACACCTGAAAGCCAATGAAATTATCAGAGTGCTGACAGAGGATGCCATGGAGACCAAAAGAATGAAGAGGCTTCAAAAGGGGTTAGACAACTCTCTGGTGGATTGGTATACTGATAGCTATTAAATCTCGTGATGCAGATTCAACCTGTAATTTAGGAATCTCTCAGTTACTGACTGGTAGGAAACTGTAGAGGAGAAAGAAGGATAAAAACTTCCTGGTCATCTCATATCCCTGCTGATCTCACAGAGAGGTGTGAGATCACCTTCCTTATCCACTGCTCATACAGCCACACAAGCCAGTCTGAGCCAACACCCACAGCTCTATCGAAGACACCAGCATCTCAAAAGAACTGGGTAAGGCCAGATTATTACAGAGAATAATTTTTCACTGTTACTTACACTGCAATTGCTGTAGTAATGTCTCTTTCATTGTATTATGGTATCTGAGCAGGATCAGGCACCTAAAAGGAAATGGCTAAAGAGAATCCAAATAGAAACCTTCCAAAGAGCCCCTGGTCAGTGGTACAAGACATGATAAATAGTGCTCAGCTGAAAGGCAGGGATAAACTCTGACTGCAGGCCAGCAAACCCCTAATTAAGTTGCAAAACTTTTAAGTAGGCATTTGATTTATCAGAGGTGCAATTCTGCATCATGGTTATATGAGCAGGATCTTAAACAATGAACTTAAAAGTTCTGCAGTGGTAAGAAGTGGTATGGGAATTGTCAGAGTTGAGAGCACTGGAAAAKAATTAAAATAGGGAGCAAAACAGCAGAACAAAATTACCTATTTTCTTTTAGATTCAGGACTTCAAGGGATGTCTAAGAATTAAAGGAGGTGACAGACCTGCCAACAGCCACTTCTTGCTGTCACAGGAGGGAATTTAGAGATCATCAAATAGCACAGCCCAAAGCATAAACCTTCCACAAGCACAAATCATGTCAGGATCTAATTGAGATAACTTGATGCTAAGACCCTTTCTAAACTGAATAAATGATTTTGAAGAATAGTTGACTTGTATGTTTATTTCTGTCACTGATTTTATACTAAGTGCATAAGCCATAAAAGCTACACCTGGGCAGCTATGCAGTGTAACAGAATGCCCAAGAAGCTAAAATCCTCAGCTACAGGTAAATCTCACCTGCTTTCTTCAGCCTGGAATGCTCTGTAGCCTCAGCTATGCAAGTCATGTCAGTCCTGCTGTGCTGATAAAACATATTTCTGGAAGGTGGTTCCAGCTGAAAGGCAGATTTACTGATGACACAGTCCAAAACAATGAGAGGTGTTTGAAGTGTAGGGACAGAGGAGAGGCCATGCCTTTAGCATTATTCACTGGAGATCACAAGAGAGAGACAGCTCTGCCAGAGGAAGCTGTAAATCCAACTTGCTCAACTTTCTCATCCTCAAGCTGCATACAAAACATCAGTGTCATGGTCAAAATAAAACATTCTACCATTTTAGGCGTATTGCCTAATTAGAAACCATTGTTATCTGAGAACACTGTTTTTGCAGCTGTCAGGAAATTAAATAACCCAAGGGTAACTTGGAATTAAATAAAGCTGTACAAACACATAGCCCAGCTCTGAAATCCTGACTCTGACAAGCACCCCCTCTGCTTTCCAAGGGACTCAACATTTAACTAGGGCACGCAACTATCATTTTCAATCAGGCCATAGGATARCAAACACTGGTCCTTCTTGAGGGGCTGAACTTGCAAATCCATATATCACAAGGCTGCCTTCTCTCCACTGAAAGCAGCAGCACCTCCTGAGGAAAGAGCTCCATTGCAAGTGTCTACTAAGAGAGCAAACAAGGACTGATAAAAGAAAATGCTTATACAGAAATCCCTGCTTTCATCACATTTCAATTTCTTCTCTTCTTACAATCCTTGTAACTTGAAACATTGTCAGCAATCTAAAAACTAAGCTGGTTAAGAATTTTTAAGAATTAAACAAAAAGGAGAAGTGCATTTCCAGTGAGACTGGTGCAGTCTGTGAAATGCACAAAAATGCCCACCTGGGAAAATCTGCTTCTGGTGGCCTCCTTCTACTTGTAATTTCTGTTGCAAAAACCAAAGAAACTCAGACTAATATCAAAGTCTGAGTTGAAGAGAAAGAGACAAAGTTCTTGCCAGGCCAGACACTGACCCAGCAATAAAAGGTATTGCACAGGAAAGTCAAGTCTATAAACAAAAGCTGTTCTAACGTGTCAGCACAGCTCCCACCTGGCCATGGACACAGAGGGATGACAGACTCCCTAAAGATGACCTGGAGGATCATGAGCAAATGACARTTTTACAGTACTGTCTCAGGTTGCTGCAATACAGTGGTAAATAAAGTCTGATTCTGAATGCAGATAAACAGATGTCAGTTTGGGCTTCCAGTTAAGGCAAAATTTGATTTGTCCCACAAAGTATATATGTGACCTGAAGCAAGTAATTTGGTCTCCTTTTTATCAGTTTCCTCATATGTGGGAGAAAATAATTCTTACCTCACAGAGATCTCAAAAGAGAGGAAGAATGAATACACTCCACCAACAATGCATCATTATTATGTTTGGCTAAAAATGTGGAACATGGTAAGGTAGATTCCAAAAATAATCATTATGTCCACTCTCACTGGAGAGCTGGGTTGGGAGGACGAATCCAGGTTAGGCTCTGGTCAATTTTCAGGAAATCAGGCTGCTCTCTCACTTCCTCTTCACAGGATAGCATACCACTAATAACAAGCAAACCTGGAAAATTAAAACCAGATTCAATCTCCAAAAGCTGTCATTTGCTCACGAGAAGAAGGGAGAAAAATTGGTTTTTTTTCTTTACTGACAAGCAATGAAGATTAAAAGCTTGGCTCCAGATGTGTTCAGAGCACGGCTGTGGGTGCATTTGTCCTGTGCAGGATTGTTTCCTGAGCGCCATCTCTGTGCTATGATCAAGAGCTGGGTCCTTCCCAGCCTGTCAACCTTGGCTTTTTGCTCCCAGCCAGGAAAGCACTGCCACGGCAGCCTCTGCTCCCCCTGCCTCACGAGCAAACGGGATCCACAGCCCAAAAGAACGGAGGGTTTTGTCTCTGACAGTCCAGTAACAGGAACCGCAGAAATCAGCAGATTTCCCACTTCCTGACAAAACTTTCCCTGTGTTTCAAAAACTCCTGGCAAAGGCTTTGCTCACAGACTCTGCAAGCCAGGGGTGGAGAGGACCCAGCCCAGACAGTCAAAGGCAACGTTGCCAGCTCTGGTTCCTGCCAGCAAGGGGACACAGGTATAGCACATTCCACTGAAAAGCCACACCCACAGAAATAAAAGAATATCAAAAGAAGAACCAATGCAGCTGGATTCACATTTACAATTCCTTCTGCATTTTCAAATAAAATAGCAAAACCCCCAACCTCTTCTTCTTTTTTTTTTTTTAAGATAGTATTTCAGACAAGATTTCACTGGACTGACAGTGTAGAGCAAATAATTACATTTCAAACAAGACTTGAAGATGGAGCCACCAAATTCCTAACTGTATGCCTGTAACCTTGATGTTGTGAATCTTAATCCTGTGCAAGCTTAAATGCTAAAATAGGAGATTTCTCAAAGATTATGTAACTTTTCCCATAAAGAGTATTTTTTCCTGCCATAATCTCTAATGTGTTCCAMTACAGACCTGATTTGTTCCTTAGGCTGCAAGTGCAACCATTGTAAAAGGGAATCCTGAGGGACAGAAACTCCTTCAGTTATTATTTACAATGGCCTTTGYCTGTTACATTATCAAAGCTTTTCACATGTTTACTACTTAATCTTTACAAGACCTATTAGGAGGTGATTTAATTGGATTATCCCTGTTTCTAAGATGAGGAAACTGAGACACAATGAGAGACTTGTCCAAGGTGAAACAGAAAAGCCTGCAGCAGACCTATGAACTTCACCATGGTGCTCTGGTTCCCTGTGCCTTCGCCTTGTGATGCTCCCTTGAGAAAGGCTTACTTCCCTTGGAGAAGCCCTTCCACAAACCCTAGACTGTGATTATCCAAAAGCCTGAAGAAGATGATGGTTGGCCAGTGTGTCACCATCAGCTTAATACAGATACTTAATACATCAAAGATCAAAACATCCCCCTGTCACCATGACATTTTCTGAAAAATCTCTTTGCCCAGGATTTTCTCCTGGGAAGCTGAGAGGCCTCAGAAAAGAATAAAAACAATAATTATCTGATTGCTTGGGAATGTGGTCTGGAGATGGTTTACCAACAGGTGCATCTTTGATTGGTTCCATGGGAAYAGTTTTTAATTAATGACCAATCACCATCAGCTGTGTTGACTCTGAGGCATCAGTCACGAGCTTTCATTATCATTCTTTTCTAGCCTTCTGATGTATCCTTTCTCTATAGT